>CM038144.1:443791314-444343101 GCA_021437245.1 Aegilops speltoides
CAGCTCCTGAGTGACCTTGGCGATGAACTCCTGAGGGTTGGGCCCTCCTTGCCTTATGCCTTCCTGAGGGAAGCGTGCCAAGAAGCACGCCTCCAAGCGGTGCCCGAGCGCCTCCCTCATGACCTTGGCAAAGTCAGTGGCCCTCCAGGAGAGAGCCCCTGAGCCTTGGCCGAGGAGGGCGCCAGGCGCGCCTTCCTATGCGACGGAGGGCGGCGCCCCTTGGATGGGCGCATATCCTGGTGCGGTGCCACCGGAGGTGCCTGCCTCCTGAGGCCTTGAACTGGGTGATGTCTTCTTCTTCTTGGGAGCTGCTTCAGGGAGGTTTCCACTCTTGCTGTCTGGGTCCTCGATTGACGCGGCTTGGAAGGCGCGCTCAAGAGAGCAAACCGCATCCTTCTCTTCACAGGGGACTATGATGACTCTACCACTTCCTGGCATCTTGAGGACGTTGTAGCCATGGTGAGTCACTGCCATAAACTTGGCCAAGGCTGGATATCTGTAGGATCGGAAGTATGTCTAGAGGGGGGGTGATTAGACTACTTGACAACTTAAAAGTTTTGCCTTTTGATTTGAGTAGTTTCTTAGCAAGTTCACAATGATAACCAAGTCAAGTATCACCCTACACATGCAATTCTAGAGTTATGGCAGCGGAAAGTAAATTGCACGTATAGTAAATGAGAGGTGGAGAAGAGCAAACGCAATGGAGACACGGAGATTTTTTCTCGTGGTTCCGATAGGTGGTGCTATCGTCAATCCACGTTGATGGAGACTTCAACCCACGGAGGGTAACGGCTGCGCGAGTCCACGGAGGGCTCCACCCACGAAGGGTCCACGAAGAAGCAACCTTGTCTATGCCATCATGGCTTACGCCCACGGAGGACTAGCCTTACTCGGGGTAGATCTTCACGAAGTAGGCGATCTCCTTGCCCTTACAAACTTCTTGGTTCAACTCCACATCATGACGGAGGCTCCCAAGCGACACCTAACCAATCTAGGAGGCACCACCTCCAAAAGGTAATAGATGGGGTTGGTGATGATGAACTCCTTGCTCTTGTGCTTCAAATGATAATCTCCTCAACACTCAACTCTCCTCACTGATTTGGCTGTGGTGGAAGAAGGAATTGAGTGGAAAGCAACTTGAGAAGACTAGAAATCAAGTTTCATATGGTGGGAGTGGAGCAACTTGATCTCAACACAAGGGTAGGTAGTTTTCTTCTCGAAATGTAAGGTAGGAGTGGTAGTTCTTTCGATGGCTCTCTCCACTAATGAAGAGGAGGTGGAGGGTATTTATAGCCTCCACACAAAATCCAACTGCTACACACATTTGAGCAAACTCGGTCGGACCGAAGTTGACAACTCGGTCGACCGAAAGTTCAAATCTTGTGAACGTTGGGATTTTCGTGGGACCGAAAATACAATCTCGGTTAGTCCGATTCTTCCAAAGTCTAGGGTTTGCCAATCTCGGTGGGACCGACTTTCTCATCTCGGTGACACCGATTTGAGTACGTAGGTTCTGAAGCTTGGCAACACCAATTTCGAATGACCGAGTTTGGAATCGGAAAATCCGAGATTCTAGGGTTTTGGCTATATGGTGAGGTGGTTCATCTCGGTGACTGTGAGTTTGGAATCGGTGGGACCGAGATTACTTATGGGTTTATGTTGGAATGAAAGATTGCTGATTGTTTGAGAGATAAATCACTAAGCACTTTAGAGCAACCAGATCATCATCATAACCTCATCCCCTTTTAATAGTATTGGCTTTCCTATGGACTCAATGTGATCTTGGATCACTAAACCAAAAATGGAGTCTTGAGCTTTTGCCAATGTTTTCCTTAGCATTTTGAGGGGTCCACATCATCAGTCATTGCCATACCCATATCAACGAACTTTCTCAAATATTCTCAAGAAATGATTAGTTCAATGATATATATGTTGTTATTAATTACCAAAACCACCTGGGGATTAGTTGCACTTTCAATCTCCCCCTTTTTGGTAATTGATGACAACATATAGATCAAAGCTTCGACAAATGATATAATCAATGAATAACATCGTCGCTTTGAGGAGTATGTGATAAGCAAGAGCTCCCCTAAATTTGTGCATTATTTAAGATTTGCGCTTGAATGCAAATGCACAATCGATTAGGATCATGGGTTACTCTTCCATGTCACATACATCTTGGTGGAGCGCACAAAATGATAAGAATGGATAACATGCACCCAATCACCAAGACATGAGTAAATGATCATACAAGATATGAATGGAATATGATAGATATCAAGCACACATTAAGCACAGATGATCAAGCACTCATCAAGATAGAGCAAACGAGTATCAAACACACGAAGTATCTCAAAGAACTCAAAAGTATCTCAAAGGAAAACCGCAAAGAAAGAGCAAAACGAGCACTCTCTCTCTCGAAGCCCTATGATCTATACACTTTCTCCCCTTTGGCAACAAGTTACCAAAAGTTCGAAGGTATAGAGCTAATCGCCACTCGGGACTCTGGGCGGCTCTGTCTGCGTCGATGGAGTGGAGATAGCTGCATCTGCAAAGCTTCTGCTGAAGTCTGTGGAGCTGGAGGAGTGGATACTTGGAGCTGATGCTTTGGGCCGACGGAGCTGTAGGAGGTGCTGATGTAGTAGCCCCGGATCGACACTAGAATAGCAAATGATCTGGGCTTTGTGGGCACCGGAGCAGGCTGCTCATAGTCATCCCGACCATGTCACCTTCCATCTCCTTCATGAGTTCTGCCTTCTCCCTCTTAGCTTCCTCGATGTCTCGCATCAAGCTTGTTGACGGTGACTGCACTTCATCGACACGTCCGTGAGCATGGAACTTATCCTCAACGATCCTCTCAAGGCTCTCCGAGACTGCACTATGCTGGCCAGCGTAGCTCAATTCTCCGAGTGGCTTCAAGAAGTTGTTCTCAACGCTCTTGGGCTTTGTTCTTTGCTTCCTTCTCGGCTTTAGCTTGTTTAGCAGCTTCAGACTTAGCATGTCCTTCTACAGATGTGGGAGCATTCTCACCATCACAACCTCGTTGTCCTCATGTTCAGGCTGCAAGGCAAGTGGGGTCTATCCAACGTAGGTGTCCGTGCCAAACTTGGCATTGATGAGCATCCAATATGCGAGCAAACCCACACGACCTCTTACGGTCACCGCTGTCCTCTTGATAGTCTCAACTATCGTGTCCATCACCTTAAAAGGTGTCTTCGATCTAGAATGTGCAGCATGTTGATAGAGTACCTCTTATCATGCGGTGGTCCCCGACTTAGGCATCAATGTATGCCTCGTAATGGTGTTGGTGGTTGGGAGACCTGCACGAAGGTAGTAGACTGAACCAAGCTTCCATATCTCTACATCCTTCTCATCTACCTCATTATACATGTTCTTCATTGACTCGTGATTTTTCTTCTGAATGCCATAGACATCAATATCATCTTCCCTTGAAACAGGTGCATTCAGCAATGCTCTCCATTCTTCAACAGTAGAATGGAATCTCTGCCCTTCAGTCATCCATACAATCCTGCCATCTGGATAGAAGTGAGCGGTGGCATAGAACGCATGATCATCTCATCGCTCCAGCGGTCAATTTCGACCAACGAACTCGCAATCCCACAAGCAAAGAAGCTTTCATGCACATGTGGGAAATAGTCTCTGTGCTCTTCACTTTGTCGATGTATTTCCAATCAACGATTCTGTGTCAAGAATAATTGGCTTCTTGTCCATGAGCACTGTCTCATAAAAGTCTTGTTGCTCTCTAGTGTGGAATCTTGGGTCAACTGCAGTTCTTCTCCTGGTGGCATATGGATCTGCTTGCCTCCATAGCCTTAGACCTTTATCCTTTCTCTCCTTCATATTTTCAGCTCGAGGATGAGCTTCATTATGAACTGGCAGTTTCTGTCTGAGCTTGAGCAAAACATGAGCCTCATCATCTGATTCTGCAGGTGGCACATTGTCCTTCTTCTTTTCTGAAGCAGGTATGTTCCTCACAGTCTTCTTGGGCTTGGCAGCTGGTTTGGCTTGGGCTGCCTTTGCTGGAGCTGAAGGCTTAGCTTTAGGAGATGCTCCTGCCCTGATGGCATCACCCATCAACTTCTGCTTCTGAGGTGGCTGAGGTGCTTCCTCATCAGAATCATCATCATCATCGCTAGCCTCTTCATGAACTTTCCTCTTCCTCTTGGAAGTCTTCTTGATTTTGCCGGAGGTTTCTTCCATGCTGAGCTTCTGTGCAACAGTGGATTTCTTGACCTTGCTTGTGCCTTTCTTTGACTGTTGCCCTTGATGCTCTTTGGAAACTACTTTCCTCTTTGGCTTAGATGTTATCTCCTCATCAGCAATGAAATCTGAATCTTCCTCATCTGAATTATCATCATCATCAGCAGTCTCTTCATGAACTTTCCTCTTCCTCTTGGAAGTCTTCTTGATTTTGCTGGAGGTTTCTTCCATGCTGAGCTTCTGTGCAACAGTGGATTTCTTGACCTTGCTTGTGCCTTTCTTTGACTGTTGCCCTTGATGCTCTTTGGAAACTACTTTCCTCTTTGGCTTAGATGTTATCTCCTCATCAGCAATGAAATCTGAATCTTCCTCATCTGAATTTCTCTTCCTCCTGGCCCTGGTGGCAGCTGCAGGCAGTCCACTTGGAGTGCTTCTCTCTCCATCATCTGAAAAACTGCTTGCTTCGGACTTGTAGCTGCCTCTGAATCTCAACGGCATCTCGACACTGTTCATTGTCTACTTCCTCGAGACATGACCGACAACCTATGAATAGAATAGGTATAGGCGTAATAGAAGAGTTATCACAAACCGCAGAGGATTTTGCAAAAGAATGAGTTCAAACTTTAGTTTTAGGTTTTCACAGAATACATGTCGGTCGACCGAGTCTATCAATTCGTGAAACCGAAATGTCTAAATGACCAAATACACCACTTTCGGTGGGACCGAAATGGGTTTCGGTCTAGCCGAGACAGCTAGGGTTTCACTGAATCTTCACTTCGGTCTTACCGATTTGCACAACTCGGTTTCACGAAAAGTGCAAAGTCTAATGGCCAGAGGCCAAATCGGTCGATCCGAAAATGCGAATCGGTCACACCGAGATGTGTTCGCGGAAACCTAACCCTAAAATTTTCACTCGAAATTTGTTCTATGACCTAAACGGCTGGATAGGAGGATCTCAATCTTGGCAAGAAACATGGCAACGCCTATCGTGCATAGAATCAGCGGTTGGAACACGAGAGGGATGAAACTCACCCAATGCGGTGGAGCTTCACCACGGCGGCAACGGCGCGAAGAGAAGGACCGTTGACGGCGATGGAGACCATGGCGGCGGGCGACAAAGCGACGGCGGAGACGATCCGTAGACCAAGGCGACGGCAGCGAAGGGTTTTGAGGGCGAAGCGTTTGAAGAAGTAATCAACGCGCTCTGTCCTCGAGTATTTATACCCTTCGGCTGTCGGTGGGACCGAGTTTGAAAACTCGGTGGGACCGAGATGGTTAACTGCGTGCAGTTACTCACTTCGGTCACGCCGAAATTTGAAACTCGGTTTCACCGAGGTGAAAACCTAGATCAATCCAAGCGATTTCGGTCTGTCCGATTTGAGTATATTGGTTTGACCGAAAGTACTTAGAAGGTTTTGGAAGTTAGGCTTTTGACGGATCGGTGGCTCCGAGTGCTCCTCACTCGGTCTGTCCGAAAAAGTCTTGTTCAAAGTTTGTGATATAAGCATGAATAGAGTTTGAGACAAGAAAGCATAGATAGCTAGGGGAGGAACTTAGGCATTCTTGTCCATCCATTTGGTCAAAAGAAAGAAAACCAAAAGACCAAAGCAACAAATGGATGTCCTCGAATGGATAAAATCATGCATCCAACATGCTCACACAATAAGATAGCAAATGAAATATGTGTCAAACATGCACAAACAAAACACTAACAGCTAGCACACAATTTGGCGATGACTAGGTCATCTATATATGAGTATATTGACTTAGGAGTCAAATGAGAACATTTGATCATAGGTCATACTCATCGTTTAAGCACAAGTGGGGTTACCACTTTTCCATAAAGCATTAATGTGTTCACATCATTAGAAGATGCTTTAGCTCATTTCTTTAGAGCAAAGCTCCCCCTTGATGTGAGAACCCCTTTTAAAGGGTCAAACTAACCTTGGGTTGTCGTTGAAGACTTCATGTAGATGTTGAAGATGTGGATGCTCAATGTTGATGATGATCATCAAGAGTTGGGAGCAATCCTTTGGATTCGGGCACTTTCAATACCTACATGGGTTAGTCCCACAAGGAACAAACAAGAATATCCATGGACATAGATTGAAGTTTACAATAGATGATGTCCATGAAAGCAATGATTACCTTGTCCCTTGACTTACCAACATGAGGGTTTGTGACTCCATGAACTAGTGCAAGATGTGGAAGTTGATTGCACAAGTCCTTGCCAAAATGAATATGAGTGAAGTATATTGGCGGAGTCACCCTCAAGAACTCTCTAGTTCTTCTTCTTCGGGATCCACATCATCTTGATGGGAATCCTTGGGGTAGTAGTTGAACTTGTTGAAGTAGAACTTGAAGTAGCCTTGGGAACCCACTTGACCATGGCCTTGGGTGCTTCAATGAATGCATCAATCTCCTCTTGAAGCTTGTCCTTGCCTTTTAGCTTGTGGTCTTGTGGTGGAAGGTCATCTTGAGCTTGTTCCTCATTGGAAGAAGTAGGATCATACTTCTTCTCTTGAGAGACAAACTTTGGAGTGGGATATTGACCTTCTTCCCATTCAACACCATCGGCGTTGAACTTTCGCTCAAAACCAATTCCTTGATTCTTCCGGTGTCTTCCTTGTTTGCGAACAATTTCTCAAAGCTCTTGCTTCCGCAAGACTCTTGTAGACACCTTTCTCTATAATCCCTTTCAATAGACTATTTTCTTGCTCAAGTGAAACTTGGCTTGAAACATTGTTAGTGGAATCAAGAGAATTACTAGAAGTAACAACATTTGATTTAACATGATTATTGTTACTACTAGAAGAAGAATTTTTCTTATGCTTGTCATGCTTAGTTTTGATAGGTGGCAAGAAATTAGACAAGAGAAGTCGTTTGGCAAGATATGAAGAACTCTTCTTTCGAAGATCGTCATTGATAGCTTTTAGAAACTCATGCTCTTGCTCCAGATTGAGCTTCTCGAAGCGTAGCTTCTCATGAGATCTTAGGAGCTCTCTATGATCTTCTTGAGTTGTTTCATGAGCTAACTTAAGAGTGTTTAGTTCTTTAGTTAGACGCTCAATTTCCTTCATAGCATTGTCATTCGACTCTTCTCGACTATAAAGACTACTAGCATGTTCATCATTACTAAGCTCACTAGATTTGTCATGTAAAAGCTCATCTTCACCAAGCAAGTCATCCTCATCACTATCAAAGTCAATAAATTCAGGATGTGATACCTTGGGGCCTTTTGCCATGAAGCATCTTCCAATTCCCTCATTTGGTGAATCAAATATGTCATAGGAGTTGAAGTTGGAGGACACTAGAGCAAGACCGCAACACCTTCATCTTGATCAGATTCGGAGTTGGAGTGATAGCTTCTTTCGAGTGATTGTCGAGTCGGAGCCGAAACCCATTCACCAACATGAGCTTGATGTTTTCTTCTTGTGTAGCTCCTTGATGACTTGTCCTTCCTTTCCGAATCCTTGCTTCTCCGAGAGGATCTTCGCTCATAACGATCATCTCTACTCCTTCTCTCTTTTCGAGGCGACTCTTCTCTTGAGCTTCTTCTTCTTGGAGATTCTTCTCTTCTCTTGTGGGGAGTCGAACACTCATTTGAGTAGTGTCCGGTCTTCCACAATTGTAGCAGCTTCGATCACGACTAGAAGATCTCTTTTCATCATATGATCTAGACTTTGAGCTTCTTTCCTTGCTTCTACTCTTGTAGAATTTGTTGAAGTTCTTCACCATTAGGCTTATCTCTTCATTGGAAACTAGCTTGTCACTTGAGGATGTGGGAGCTTCAACTGCAGCTTTGTAAGCACCACTTGACTTGTTGTGAAGCTCTTCCTTATCTTTAAGTGTCATCTCATGAGCAACAATCCTTCCAATGACTTCGTAGGCTTGAGATCTTTGTAGTTTGGCATCATTTGAATCAAAGTGCACACGGTGTCATACTTTCCATCCAAAGCTCGAGAATCTTCTTGATGATGAATCGGTCGGTCATTTCTTCGCTTCCTAAGCCTGCCATCTCATTGGTGATGAGAGCAAGCCTAGAATACATTTCAGCGACTCCTTCACCTTCCTTCATCTTGAACTTGTCAAGTCGACCTTGAAGAACATCTAGCTTTGATTCCTTCACGGACTCGGTACCTTCGTGCATTTCACCAAAGTATCCCAAATCTCTTTTGCATTCTCAAGACGGCTGATCTTGTTGAACTCCTCGACACAAAGCATTGAAGAGAATGTCACAAGCTTGAGCATTGTTCAGAACATCCGCAACTCATCCGCAGAGCTTCGCGATCCGAACTTTTCCTTCTTCAAGAACTCACCTTGCAAGCCAACACAAATAATGCCCCATGCGCAGGGTTATGTCCAAGAATATGCATTTTCATTTTATGCTTCCAACTAGCAAAGTTTGAACCATCAAAGTAAGGACCTCTCGGAAATTACCCTCACTAGACGCCATACTCTCCTAGGTTGTGAAACCAAGCTTATGGAGTCCAATGCAATGGAAACCAATCCAATGGAGACCAAAGCTCGATACCACTTGTAGGATCGGAAGTATGTCTAGAGGGGGTGATTAGACTACTTGACAACTTAAAAGTTTTGCCTTTTGATTTGAGTAGTTTCTTAGCAAGTTCACAATGATAACCAAGTCAAGTATCACCCTACACATGCAATTCTAGAGTTATGGCAGCGGAAAGTAAATTGCACGATAGTAAATGAGAGGTGGAGAAGAGCAAACGCAATGGAGACACGGAGATTTTTTCTCGTGGTTCCGATAGGTGGTGCTATCGTCAATCCACGTTGATGGAGACTTCAACCCACGGAGGGTAACGGCTGCATGAGTCCACGGAGGGCTCCACCCACGAAGGGTCCACGAAGAAGCAACCTTGTCTATGCCATCATGGCTTACGCCCACGGAGGACTAGCCTTACTCGGGGTAGATCTTCACGAAGTAGGCGATCTCCTTGCCCTTACAAACTTCTTGGTTCAACTCCACATCATGACGGAGGCTCCCAAGCGACACCTAACCAATCTAGGAGGCACCACCTCCAAAAGGTAATAGATGGGGTTGGTGATGATGAACTCCTTGCTCTTGTGCTTCAAATGATAATCTCCTCAACACTCAACTCTCCTCACCGATTTGGCTGTGGTGGAAGAAGGGATTGAGTGGAAAGCAACTTGAGAAGACTAGAAATCAAGTTTCATATGGTGGGAGTGGAGCAACTTGATCTCAACACAAGGGTAGGTAGTTTTCTTCTCGAAATGTAAGGTAGGAGTGGTAGTTCTTTCTCGATGGCTCTCTCCACGAATGAAGAGGAGGTGGAGGGTATTTATAGCCTCCACACAAAATCCAACCGTTACACACATTTGAGCAAACTCGGTCGGACCGAAGTTGACAACTCGGTCGACCGAAAGTTCAAATCTTGTGAGCGTTGGGATTTTCGTGGGACCGAAATACAATCTCGGTTAGTCCGATTCTTCCAAAGTCTAGGGTTTGCCAATCTCGATGGGACCGACTTTCTCATCTCGGTGACACCGATTTGAGTACAGAAGGTTACAGAAGCTTGGCAACACCAATTTCGGAATGACCGAGTTTGGAATCGGAAAATCCGAGATTCTAGGGTTTTGGCTATATGGCTGAGGTGGTTCATCTCGGTGTGACTGAGTTTGGAATCGGTGGGACCGAGATTACTTATGGGTTTATGTTGGAATGAAAGATTGCTGATTGTTTGAGAGATAAATCACTAAGCACTTTTAGAGCAACCAGATCATCATCATAACCTCATCCCCTTTTAATAGTATTGGCTTTCCTATGGACTCAATGTGATCTTGGATCACTAAACCAAAAATGGAGTCTTGAGCTTTTGCCAATGTTTTCCTTAGCATTTTGAGGGGTCCACATCATCAGTCATTGCCATACCCATATCACTGAACTTTCTGAAATATTCTCAAGAAATGATTAGTTCAATGATATATATGTTGTTATTAATTACCAAAACCACCTGGGGATTAGTTGCACTTTCAATATCCGAGGATGGCATTGTATGGCAGGCGAATGTGGGCAACGTCGAAGTCAATGAGCTCGGTACGGTAGTTCTTGCGCTGCCCAAAGGTGACAGGGAGGCGGACCTGCCCTATCGGGACAGTGGAACCATCAGTGACTCCTGAGAAAGGCTTGCTTGGTTGAAGCTGATCGTATGGCACTTGGAGATTGTTTAATGTCTCGACGGACAGGACGTTGAGTCCTGCTCCTCCATCGATGAGGGTCTTGGTAACTTGCACATTGCTGATGACTGGGGAACAGAGCATTGGGGGGACACTAGCTGTTGCCGCGCACTTGAGCTGATCCGCCGATGTAACGCCCCGGATTCGATGCGCCAGGTGTCTGCCAGTTATTCGTCGTCATTGCCATGTCATTTTCTTGCGTGTTTCATATTGCCATGTCATCATGTGGATTTCATTTTGCATACGTGTTCGTCTCATGCATCCGAGCTTTTTCCCCGTTGTCCGTTTTGCAATCCGACACTCCTATGTCCCCTGGCGCCCCCTTTTGCGTCTTTTCGTGTGTGGGTGTTAAACATTCTCGGAATGGCCCGAGGTTTCCAAGTGGCCTTGGTATACCACCGGTAGACCGCCTGTCAAGTTTCGTGCCATTTGGAGTCCGTTTGATACTCCAACGGTTAATCGGGGAACCGTAAAAGCCTCTTTTGTTTGCAGCCCAACACCCCTCCAAAGTAGCCCAATAACCCATCCAAACCCCCTCCATGCTCTCGGTCGTTCGATCACGATCGTGTGGGCGAAAACCGCACTCCATTTGGACTCTCCTAGCTCCTAGAATCTATAAATAGACCTCCCCCTCCGAAATTTCGGGTCCAAACCCTAGTCTTCTTCCTCTCCCCACCGCCGGACGTTTCTTCTCCGCCACCCGGACATGTCCGCCGCCGCCCTCAGCGAATCAGCTGCCGCCACATCACCCTCTCTCTCTCCCCCGCCGCCCAGCCACTGGCCCAGATCCGCCCGCCCGGCCCCGAGCCCCAGCAGCGCCTCCGCCGCTCTGCCGCCCGCCGCCGGGTCCGTCCCGCCACGCGCGCGCCTCCTGCCGCGCCGCCCGGGCGCCCTCGCCGGCCTTCGCCTCCGCCGCCGTTCTGCCGCCGGGCGCCTCGCCCGCGCCCGAAACCTCCGCCCGCCGACTTAGCTCGAAGGCCGCCAGCCTCTCCTTCCCGCGCCGATGACCCGCGACCCGCCGCCCGGCCAGCGTCTTCGCCGCTGAACCGCCGCCGCTGGTGCGCGCCCACTGACCACGCCGCCGCTGGCGCCGAAAGCCGCCCTCCACCGCTGGCCCTCGCCTCAGACCTCGCCCCGCCGCCTTCCCCACCGGGATCCGGCCGGATCCGGCGAGATCCGACCCGGATCCGCCGACCGTGCCCGTCCCCGGCCCCTTCTCCGTCCATCCTTGTACCCCGCGCCGCCGTTGACTTTTTCCCCGGGGTGAGAAATTTGGCCGTCCTTGATATTTTGACATTTTCATGCCCTCTTTGACATGCCATATCTCCGTACATGTAGCTCCGTTTTGCGTGCATGATATATCAAATTGTTCGCCATGACATGCTCTTCATTTCATTCCATTGTGCCATGCTTGTTTGAGTCCATCTTGATGCCCTAATCATCGTTCCAAGAGTGCTATATGATATTAATCTGCTGAAACTGTTATAACTTGGTGATTTGTCATTTTTGTTGCAATTGATGTGTGCATCCTATGAGCATGAGCTCTACATGTGTTTTGTGCTACATCATGCCATCTTCACAGAGGTGCAATCCATGTATTTTTGTGAGTCTTGCACTGAGTGCATCGAGCTCGTGAAGTAGGGTGCTTGCTGTTGCTGTTTTGCTAGGCTGAATCTGTTATTTTGTGTTGCTATGTAAACCTGCTGCTACAAGTCATTCTATGCATAATCTGGAGATGTTCACTAAGGATGATTTGTTATACATGCCATGCGCTATCCATTCACGCCCCTGGTTGCATTTATAGCCTGCTGTAACTTGTTGTAATCTTGCTCTCAAATTGCTAAATAATGTTGCTGTCAGCCTGTTAACATTAAGTTCAATGTTGCCATGATTGTTGTTAGTGATCCATTTACCCTATGAACGTGCTCTTGCCATGCTTAGCTTCATAAACATGTATTATTACTGTTGGTCACCTTGTCATGCCATGTATTGCTCTGTGGTGAGTGGTTCAAGCTCACCAACATGCCTACTTATTGTTGTTCCTGCCGTGTATGAATCTGTCATATCTCTTGCTATGTTTACATGGGTGCCATCATATTTTCTGTGCCCTTTTGGCTCATGGTCAGTAAAGAACTTTTGTTATGTGAGATTAGTAGATTCATGCCATGCCTTTGTTTGCCATGTTAAGTTCCTGTAACATGGTCATTGATAGCTCTAAACATTGCAACCTGATGTTATTTCTGCCAAGTCTGTAAACTGTTATTATTTGCAATCTTGCCGTGTCCTTTTGAGCATGTTCTAGTGTTTTCTGGAGATAGCTCAGTGTTCATGTTTTGTCATGCTTTACCTGTACTTCATGCCCATGCCTTTTGTTCTTATGTTGATGTGCTGTAGCATATTGTTTTGATGCTTGCAAGATGCCTAGTTGCTGTTTTGGACAGCTTGTCCTTTAAACTTGTATAGAGTGTATGTGTGGAACCGTTGCTCCGTTTTGAGTGTGCTCTATATGAAACTTGCTTAGAATTGCATGTAGTTTCATATGATCATGTTGCATCCTTGTTTTGATGTGTTTGCTTGATGTTTGTATGTATTTTGCATCAATTCCATGTTTAACTTGTTTTGCTCATATCTTCTAGGCCGTAGCTCCGAATTAAATGAACTTTATATGTAACTAGATCATCTTGGTGCATCTTAACTTGCTGTTTAACAACTCCAACTTGATGTTTGTTCAGATCTGGAACAATTTCTAAATTTGCATACGAGGACTTACCGGATTTGTTCTATGTTGTTTCCGACCTCATTTAAACTTGCTTTGATGTGTTGCTCTTGTTTGCATCATCTCTTGCCATGAGTAGCCTCATCTAGCTTTGTCATGCATCATGCTTGGTTGTGCATCATGTCTTGTCTATGTGTGGTGTGTTTAACTTGTTGTGTGCTTCTTCTCGATAGTTCCCGTTTCGTTAAGATCGTGAGGATTTGTTCGTCTACGCTTGGTTCATCTTCGTGGCTTCATCTTCTTCATGGACTCGTTCTTCTTCCTTGCAGGATTTCAGGCAAGATGACCGCTACCCTGGATCTCACTACTATCATTGCTATGGTAGTTGCTTCGTTCTATCGCTTTGTTGCGCTACCTATCTTTTGCTCTTCAAGCCTCCCAAATTGCCATGAACCTCAAACCTTTGACACCCTTCCTGGCAAACCGTTGTTTGGCTATGTTACCGCTTTGATCAGCCCCTCTTATAGCGTTGTTAGTTGCAGATGAAGTTGAAGATTGCTCCATGGTGGACAGGGTCACTACTAGGAAAAGAGCTATAGATAGGATGGACACTAATGGCGCACTGTACATGTGGTGCGCCATTACTAAATACTAATGGCGCACCATGTGTTGGTGCGCCATTAGTGTGCAAATACTAATGGCGCACCACATCCCACGGTGTGCCATTAGTAAAAAAAATTAAAAAAAATTCAAAGCTACTAATGGCGCACCGTGGGGGTGGCGCGCCATTACTAGTTGACATAGTAATGGCGAACCACACCCACGGTGCGCCATTAGTAGTTTTGAAAAAAAAAGTAAAAAAACATAAAAAAAATTGTTAGTAATGGCGCACCCGTGGACAGTGCGCCATTACTAGTTTTAACTAGTAATGGCGCACTGTCCACTGGTGTGCCATTACTAAGTTTTTTTCAAAAAAAATTCAAAAAAAATTTCAATTCTTTTTTCAAAACTAGTAATGGCGCACCGTGGGGTGGTGCGCCATTACTAGTTACTAACTTGGCCCAACAACGAATGCACCCCGTGGACCGCCTTTTCAGTTTTAAAAAAAATGATGGAAATGTCAAAAAAAAATAAGTTTCCCATGTAATATGTGGTCTAGTTGTTGGGAAAATTTACAAATATGAATTTCGACTTTATTTGCAAAATCTCTCTGGAAATTTGTAAAATGGACATAACTTTTGCATACGAACTCGGATTAAAAAGTTTTTTATATGAAAAAGCATCTACTCGAAAAGTTACATCCGAATTTAACGAGGGGTACCCCGTTAAACATTTTCAAAATCCCCAAAAAACCTAACAGAAAAAAGTTACGGGGCTTTCAAGATCTAGAAGCAAAAAAATTCAAAAAATTTCAAACGTACCAGTGGCGCACCGTGGATGTGCTGCGCCACTAGTAACAGAAAAAAAAATTGGTTTTGAATTTTTTCAGAAAAACAATAGGTAATATGACCGGGAAGTTTGAAATATTTTTCAAAATTTCATCATAGTCATGAACATGAACAAAGTCCTAGACATCAACAAGGTATAATAGGATTGATATGCTAGATATATCAACAAGTGCCTGTGAGTGAGTTGTTGCTGGGGTTGGATAGAACTCTGAAGTTAAGCATGCTTGGGCTGGAGTAGTGTGAGGATGGGTGACCTTTTGGGAAGTTTGACCACGGAGTGCGATTTGACCCGAGATTAAGCCATAGTGATCCGAGATTAAGAAAAAAACGAAAAAAAAATGAAAAAAAATTATTACTAATGGCGCACTTCTTTGTGGTGCGCCATTACTAAATCAGATAGTAATGGCGCTCCTCTAGTCATACTACTGGCGCACTACAGGTGCGCCATTAGTATCTCGTATACTAATGGTGCACTAGTGGTGCGCCATTAGTAAAAAATACTAGTGGCGTGCTACTAATGGTGCACCAGTAGTGCGCCATTAGTAGGCAAAACTGGTGCGCCATTAGTAGGCCTTTTTCTAGTAGTGGGTTATGTTGGGATATCACAATATCTCTTATATTATTAATGCATCTATATATTTGGTAAAGTGTGGAAGGCTTGGCCTTATGCCTGGTGTTTTGTTCCACTCTTGCCGCCCTAGTTTCCATCATACCGGTATTATGTTCCCGGATTTTGCGTTCCTTACGCGGTTGGGTGATTTATGGGACCCCCTTGACAGTTTGCTTTGAATAAAACTCCTCCAGCAAGGCCCAACCTTGGTTTTATCATTTGCCTCACCACCACCTACTTTTCCCTTGGGAATCGCTCTCTCGAGGGTCATCTTTATTCAACCCCCCGGGCCAATGCTTGTCTAAGTGTTGGTCCGAACCGAGCAGCCTGCGGGGCCCCCTCGGGGAAACTCGAGGTCTGGTTTTACTCGTAGCTGGACTTATCCGGTGTTGCCCTGAGAACGAGATATGTGCAGCTCCTATCGGGATTGTCGGCGCATCGGGCGGTCTTGCTGGACTTATTTTACCATTGTCGAAATGTCTTGTAAATCGGGATTCCGAGACTGATTGGGTCTTCCTGGGAGAAGGAATATCCTTCGTTGATCGCGAGAGCTTATCATGGGCTAAGTTGGGACACCCCTGCAGGGTTATAAACTTTCGAGAGCCGTGCCCGCGGTTATGTGGCAGATGGGAATTTGTTAATGTCCGGTTGTAGATAACTTGACACCAGATCCGAATTAAAACGCATCAACCGTGTGTGTAGCCGTGATGGTCTCTTTTCGGCGGAGTCCAGGAAGTGAACACGGTCTTTGGGTTATGTTTGACGTAAGTAGGAGTTTAGGATCACCTCTTGATCATTGCTAGCTTCACGACTGTTCAGTTTGTTCTCTTCTCGCTCTTATTTGCGTATGTTAGCCACCATATCATGCTTAGTCGCTGCTGCAACCTCACCACTTTACCCCTTCCTTTCCGATTAAGCTTTGCTAGTCTTGATACCCATGGTAATGGGATTGCTGAGTCCTCGTGGCTCACAGATTACTACAACAATAGTCGCAGGTACAGGTTATGCGATGATCTTGACGCGAGAGCGATGTTTGCTTGTTTGGAGTTCTTCTTCTGCTTCTTCTTCGATCAGGGGATAGGTTCCAGGTCGGCAGCCTGGGCTAGCAGGGTGGATGTCGTTTGAGTTTATGTTTGTGTTTCATCCATAGTTGGATGGTGCTCTTATGTAAGTTGATGTTGTATTCGTGTGGCATTGTATGCCTTATGTATGTATCCCTATCTATTATGTAATGTTGATGTAATCATATCCACCTTGCAAAAGCGTTTCAATATGCGGTTCTATCCTTGGTGGGATCTTCGAGTCTCTTTAGGATAGTATCGCATATTGGGCGTGACAAGTTGGTATCAGAGCCTCGACCGACCCTAGGAGCCCCCCTTGATTGATCGTGTAGTTTGGCCGTTGTTGAGTCTAGAAGAAAACTGTTTTCGGAGTCTAGTTATATCGGAGAGTAGGAATTCTTTTTACTCCTCAGCCCCTTCGTCACTCCGGTGAGGAATCTTGACGTAGGTGTTTTGAATTACTCCTCTTCCCCTTCAAAATTTTCTTTAGGATCACGCAGTTGGTTTTCCGGTTGTTGGTTCTCAGCACTTTTCATCCGGTGCATTTCTCGTCAAGTTGACTTGAGCCTCTTCATCTTTGCCAAGTTCTATCCTCAGTTGTTTTCTTTTCCCACCCACCCACCCCTTTTTCTTCTTGGAGCCGGAGTCCGTAATCGAGTATCCATCCTACTCGTGCAAATTCTTTGCTTTCTTTCCTCAATGATTTTAACCGGTGTTTTTCTCTTCAAGTTATTCATCGGTTTCTCCCCTTCCAGTTGCCTTTGTTTTCCCGCCCTCCCACCCTCTTCTTCCCGGAGTCTGAGTCTGTTTCGACCATCAATTTCATTCGTGCGGAGCCTCTTCAGTCTTCCATCAATCATTTCAACCGGTGAATTCTCGTCTCGGTGGACATTCTTCATCTCTTTTCTTTCCGGTTGTTTCAATTCAAGTTTTTCGGGTTGATCATATTCTTTTCCTCAGCTCAAGTGTTCTCCTTGCTCGTTTGCCTCTCGCCATTCAATCATTCCGGAGTTCTAGACATCTCAGGAGATTCGTCTGTGTTCGAATTAATTCGAGGATATTACCTCATTCAAATATTTCAATCATTCCGGTGCATCATCTACCTGTTCAACAATCCTTTTCAACGGTGTTTTCTCTTTAGTGGGCCCTAACCCACAGGTCTTTTCCCAAGATCTTACCTGACTCTTCTAATTTCCCCAGAGTTATTCTCAATTATTGTCAAGTGTGACATAAGAATGAATTTCATCAGTCACATGCCTTCTCCAAATTCTTTTCATTGTTGGCTCAACCGCTTCGCTTTTCATTTCCCGGAGCATCTTAACAAATTTTGGTGTTGTTTCTCGTCGTCATTCTTAACATTTGAAGACCGAAGAAGAGTTTTCCTCTAAATCTCGTCGTCATAGTGTGCTGAAATTTTCTGTTACTTGTCACTATGGAAACTAATCCTTTGAGGGGCTTGTTCGGGGTATCTTCACCCCGACCAGAAGAGCAAAGAGTTTCTCCTCAACCTACTAAACTTTTTGAAAATATTTACTTTGATATTCCTTCGGGTATGATAGAGAAACTGCTAGCTCATCCATTTGCAGGAGATGGAACATTGCAATCCCGATTTACACCTTATCTTTGTGGATGAAGTTTGTGGATTATTTAAGCTTGCAGGTATTCCCGATGATGTTGTCAAAAGTAAGGTCTTCCCTTTATCTTTGAAGGGAGATGCATTGATATGGTATAGGCTATGTGATGATACGAGATCTTGGAATTATAAACGATTGAAGTTGGAATTTCACCAAAAGTTCTATCCTATGCATCTTGTTCATCATGATCGTAATTACATATATAATTTCTGGCCTCGCGAAGGAGAAAGCATCGCTCAAGCTTGGGGGAGGCTTAAATCAATGTTATATTCATGCCCCAATCATGAGTTCTCCCGGGAAATGATTATTCAAAATTTTTATGCTCGGCTTTCTCTTAATGATCGCAACCTGCTCGATACTTCCTGTGTTGGTTCTTATATGCTGAAGACTATTGATTTCAAATGGGACTTATTGGAAAGCATTAAACGCAACTCTGAAGATTGGGGTTCCGACGATGGTAAGGAGTCAGGTATGACATCTAAGTTTGATTGTGTTAAATCTTTTATGGATACCGATGCTTTTCACGGATTTAGCGCTAAGTATGGACTTGACTCTGAGATAGTAGCGTCTTTCTGTTAATCTTTTGCTACTCATGTTGATCTCCCTAAAGAGAAGTGGTTTAAATATAATCCTCCTATTGAAGTGAAAGTAGTTGCACCTATTACTGTTGAAGAAAAGACTATCACCTATAGTGATCCTATTGTTCCTACTACTTATGTTGAGAAACCTCCTTTTCCTGTTAGGGATCATGCTAAAACTTCGACTGTTGTTCGTAAGAGTAATACTAGGACTCATACACCTCCTGAGCAAATCAATGTTGAACCTAGTATTGCTATGGTTAAAGATCTCTTGGATGATGATTTAGATGGGCATGTTATTTATTTCTGTGATGAATCTGCTAATATTGCTAGACTTGATACTAAGATACATAGACCTGTCGTAGGCATGCCTGTTATTTCTGTTAAAATAGGAGATCATTGTTATCATGGTTTATGTGATATGGGTGCTAGTGCTAGTGCGATACCTTATGATTTATATAAAGAAATTATGCACGACATTGCACCCATTGAATTAGAAGACATTGGTGTTACCATTAAGCTTGCTAATAGGGATACCATTAAACCAGTTGGGATTGGTAGAGATGTTGATGTTTTGTGTGGGAAGGTAAAATACCCTGCTGATTTTCTTGTTCTTGGCTCCCCACAAGATGATTTTTGTCCCATTATTTTTGGTAGACCCTTCTTGAATACAGCTAGTGCTAAGATTGATTGTGAAAAAGATATTGTCACCATTGGCTTAGATGGTATGTCTCATGAGTTTAATTTTGCTAAGTTTCGTAGACAACCTCGTGATAGGGAACCACCTAGTAAGGATGAAATTATTGGTCTTGCTTCCATTGCCATGCCTCCTACTGATCCGTTAGAACTATATTTGCTAGACCATGAAAACGAAATGTTTATGAAAGAAAGAAGGGAAATAGATGAAGTGTTCCTTAAACAGGAACCTGTGCTGGAACATAACCTTCTTGTTGAAATTCTTGGGGATCCCCCTCCACCCAAGGGTGATCCCGTGTTTGAACTCAAACCATTACCTGATAATCTTAAGTACGCTTATCTTGTTGAAAAGAAAATATATCCTGTTATTATTAGTGCTAACCTTTCAGAGCAAGAAGAACAAAGATTATTGAAAACTCTGAAGAAGCACTGAGCTGCTATTGGATATACTCTGGATGATCTTAAGGGCGTTAGTCCCACGTTATGCCAACACAAAATTAAATTGGAGGATGACGCCAAACCAGTTAGAGATCCTCAACGACGACTGAATCCCAAGATGAAAGAAGTGGTAAGAAAGGAGATACTAAAGCTCCTTGAGGCAGGTATAATTTATCCCGTTGCTGATAGTGATTGGGTAAGCCCTGTCCATTGTGTTCCTAAAAAGGGAGGTATTACCGTTGTTCCTAATGATAAAGATGAATTGATCTTGAAAAAAATTATTACAGGTTATAGGATGGTAATTGATTTCCGTAAATTAAATAAAGCTACTAAGAGAGATCATTACCCTTCACCTTTTATTGATCAAATGCTAGAAAGACTATCTAAACACACACATTTTTGCTTTCTAGATGGTTATTCTGGCTTCACTCAAATACCTGTGTCAGCGGGGGATCAATCAAAAACTACTTTTACTTGCCCTTTCAGTACTTTTGCTTATAGACGTATGCCTTTTGGTTTATGTAATGCACCTGCTACCTTTCAAAGATGCATGATGGCTATTGTCGGTGTCAAAACCGACGGATCTCGGGTAGGGGGTCCCGAACTGTGCGTCTAGGCGGATGGTAACAAGAGACGAGGGACACAATGTATTTACCCAGGTTCGGGCCGTCTCGATGGAGGTAAAACCCTACGTCCTGCTTGATTAATATTGATGATATGGGTAGTACAAGAGTAGATCTACCACGAGATCAAGGAGGCTAAACCCTAGAAGCTAGCCTATGGTATGATTGTTGAGATGTATGTTGTCCTACGGACTAAAGCCCTCCGGTTTATATAGACACCGGAGAGGCTAGGGTTACAGTAGTCGGTTACAATGGTAGGAGATCTACATATCCGTATTGCCAAGCTTGCCTTCCACGCCAAGGAAAGTACCTTCCGACACGAGCCGGAGTCTTCAATCTTGTATCTTCGTAGTCTTGGAGTCCGGCGGATATTGATAGTCCGGCTGTCCGGACACCCCCTAGTCCAGACTCCCTCAAGAGCCCCTGAACCAGTCTTCAATGACGATAAGTCCGGCGTGCATAATGTTCGGCATTGCAAGGCGGGTTCCTCCCTTGAATAATCCAGAGAAGATAATGAACACCAGATAGTGTCCGCTCGCAAAAAAATTTCCACATTCCACCGTAGAGAATAAAACATATACATCGACTCAATCTGCTGACGTATTATGCAGCGTGACATCACACCGCTACCAAGCCCTTGTTTGAATCGTTTTTTACTTATTCCACCTCAGCACGTTTAGCGAGGCGGTTTCCTTGGCACGTCTTGTCGAAGCAGAGATCGTGTTCCCCTTTATTCCGGGATTCTCATCAATACAGACGTGGGTAACCCAACCGCGCCATTGATGGTGGCGCTTGGGAGATAAGCGAGTTTTACCAGGCTGGCGGGGGACGTATAGTTTTGTCCGCCTATATATAAGGGATAAGGATTCACCTTCTCACCTACGCCTTCTTCCTCCTTTGCTTATCCATCTCCGTGCACTCAAGCTCCAACGCCCAAGCTTGCGCATCTCGCCTCGACCTTCTCCGAATATGTCCGGAGCGGGAGGTAAATGGTTAGCCTCCACCGCCAAGGAGGAGGACATCACCAAGCTGCGCGACGCCGGATACCTTTCCAGCGATATCACGCATTGGCTGCCCGACGCAGGGCAGCTCATCCCTACCCCTGGGCCTCATGAGAGGGTCGTCTTCCTCCCCCACTTCCTCCGCGGACTGGGCTTTCCTCTCCATCCATTTGTCCGGGGGCTCATGTTTTACTACGGCCTGGATTTCCACGATCTGGCGCCGAACTTCATCCTCAACATCTCGGCGTTTCTCGTCGTGTGTGAGGCCTTCCTCTGCATCCAGCCCCACTTCGGCCTGTGGCTCAAGACCTTCAACGTCAAGCCGAAGGTTGTGAAGGGCACGCAAGCGGAATGCGGAGGTGCCATGTTGGGTAAATTGCCCAACGTCCCTTGGCTAGAAGAGACCTTCGTGGATTCCGTCAAGGGGTGGCAATCGGGGTGGTTCTACATCACCGAGCCGCGCGAGCCCACATGGGCGGCGGCCCCCGAGTTTAGATCTGGAATCCCCATGCAGCTCACCTCCTGGAAAGAGAAGGGCTTGCAGTGGGGCGACCCGGTGGAGGTGACGGGACTCCGAGCATGCATCAAGAAGATGGTGAGCAATAGGCTCCGGCTCGTCGACGTGGTCCAAGTCATGCTCCTCCGGCGGATTCTCCCATGCCAAGAACGGGCATTCAATTTGTGGGAGTTCAATCCGGAACAGCACCAGACGCTAAGCGGGCTCTTCGACACAACATACGAAGGCGCCTGGAGGGTGCTGTTCAAGGGTGCCGAAGCCCCCGCATCCGAGACGAAAGATCGCGGATTCAGCGCGCAGTGTCCAACTGACGCGGTAAGTGATTCAACCCCATTATGGGACACTTGTGATAATTAGATTGACTCTAGTGAGGTTTTAATCTGCCTCTTCCTTTGACAGGAATGGATGGAGAAGGCCAAGCTGCTCATCAGCCCGGCTCCCATGCCAGAAGACCAAGTGGACGCCCGCTTAGCAGGGTTGCTGGTTCCGGCACCGCACGTGGTGCCGGAGAAGAAGGCCAAGAAGGTGGCCGCGGGGACTCGAAAGAGTTCCCAGAATCAGCGTCTGACGACGAGGAGGACTCCTCCCCAAGACGAGGAGGAGGTATTCTCTCCGGAGGAGGAGAGAGAAGAAGAGGAAGGCTTCCCCAATCGGGGAGGCCGAAGGGTCCAAGAGGGGGAGAACTATCCCCCCGGACAGTTTCGCCAACATCAGCGTTGGCGAGGATGAGTGGCCTCCAAGGGCCAGGCGTCCGGCAGGATTGTAAGTATCCGGATCATTTATATGCCATACTTTTCATGTCACGTAGCATCCCTCTAACGCCGCATTCTGTCCGTAGTCCGGCCAGAGATGATCTCCCCAACTCGATGAGCGGGTCCTTGGCCTCGTCGGACGTAAATTCCGTCCCGACCGCCTCTACCCCACGCGCCGACGAGGACGTTGAGGTGGGATCCCGAGAGGGGACCCATCAGGAGGAGGCTCCAGAGGCGCCGTCAGGCGACCTCCCGGACTTTGCGCTGGACTCTACATCGGAACCTGCAGTGGTTCCAGAGTCCGGCAAGCGGCCCCTTCGAAAGAAGGGCAGGACCGTGACGCCGGCGGCCTCCGTCCAACCGAAGGCGCCGGATAACCTGTTGGAGGCGCTTAAAGGCGCTTCCATCGAGGAAGAACACCGCACTATCATGAGTGCGGTGATTAAAAAGGTTCGGCTCGCTAAAAGCGGGCTGACCGAAGCCTGCAGCAGCCTTCTAACAGGCTTTGAGGTAAGAAGTTAAAATTATGTAATGTAATACCGCATAGACAGTAGCCCCTGATGCTTAGTTCGGTGTTCGGAAAGAAAAGCCGGACTAAGGATCTAACAAGATATACGTAGGGTTGCCTAAAATATGTCAATATGGGTTTGCAGGCTGCGCTGCTGACCTCTGCGGCATTAACGGCGGAGGTCGAGGTGATGAAGAAGGATCTCGAGCGGTCCGAGCAAGAGCTCGGCCATGCCAAGAGGCAGCTCGAGGAAAAAGAAGGTGAATAACACCACTTTAAATAAGTACCTTACAGAAAAGGGTTTTGGTTGCAAATAAAATTAACAAGGATAATATGTGTATTGCAGGGGCCACTAACGAGGTGGCAGCCCTGAAGGATGTTGTGTCCGCGTCAACGCAGCAGTCTTGCCATGAACGGGCTGAGCGAGAGAAGCAAGAGGCACGGGTGGCGGAAGTTCGGCAAGAGCTCCGAGCTCTCATGGCAAAGCATGAGAGTTTGGAGCGTGACTCCAAGACTCGAGAGTCCGAGCTCGCCTCGGCTCTCGAAAGTGCCAAGTCTGCCAAGGCCGAGGCCCAGAAGGCCCTTCAGGAGGTTGAGGACATAAAGAAGATAGCTGCGGGTAAGGCGTTTTTCATGCAAAGCAGGCATGTTAATGTGAATTACCGGATACTTACCCGAATTCGGAGCTCTCCAGGGGCGTTTGCAGATCTGCCGCGTAGTGCATCTGATGCCGCCGCATTCTATCGTGGCGAGGAGGGGAGCTCGATGGAGAAGGTCTTCGTCTCGAGACGCCGAGGCCGCCAT
Organism: Aegilops speltoides; assembly: GCA_021437245.1. Taxonomy (NCBI): domain Eukaryota; kingdom Viridiplantae; phylum Streptophyta; class Magnoliopsida; order Poales; family Poaceae; genus Aegilops; species Aegilops speltoides. The sequence goes on from CM038144.1 coordinate 443,815,144, forward strand.
CCGTGCCCCAAGCGACCAGTGAAGCAGCTGGTCGAACTCCTAAGGTAGCCGAGGAGGCCATGAAGGGCCTCATAGTCCGGTTGTGGCTCGGAGAGGCCACGCTGAAGCTACTTTGGCCTAGTCGGCGGTTGGTGAATGCATGCCCCAGCTCGATGTGGTCAGCGCTCCGCCAGTATTGAAGGTGCTCGTCGGGCCCTTGCCCGCATAAAGGTGCAATGGGCAAACTGGATGCGGAGAAGCTTCACGGACCCACCGCCGCGGGCAAGGAGCATCGCACGCCGGGCGGCATTATAAAGTTGTCTGAAGGGAGCTGCGATATTGCAGATGAGTGCTCCCGAAATGTAATCTTTGAGTGAACTCGCTGTGTATTTATCCTGTGCGCTGAAAACTTCGTTCATATGCGCCATGAGCAACGCTTGTTTAATTTAAAATATTACCTTCTGTGGGGCCGTTTATAAAATCTGAGAGATGGCAAGTCGTTGGCTTCAGCCCCCAAGCCGCGAGTGCTGGGGTGTTCGGGATAAACATGAGCACTCTTGTTCCCATTGTTGGGTCCATCGAGGGAGGCGCTCAACACAACGAACAAGGCAACCGGACTTATAATGCTTGAACACTCTCACTTAGCCATAGAATTCTATAATTTTAAATTTCGGCGAAGCCCCTGGTATTCGGAAGACCGAATCCGGGGCGCTATCCACGCCTTCATCGGACATTATCCGGAACTTCGCTCGAAGCGGCGTGAGTCTTTAAGGACCCGAAAAACCTCTCGAACAGCGACCAGTCTCTCGCCATATCATGCCAGTCAGTTTTAGCTTTCTCCACTGAGGCGTTAACCCGGCTCAACCGGGGCGCAATCGCAGTGGTTCTCCCAGTGCTACCTTAGCCGACGGAACGGAACGTAAGGCACCAAAACATGGGAGCCGGGCAAACCCAACTATTGACCCAAGACATGATTCGGAGCCGATTCATATAATGCTATAAGTTCGGGGTGCCGCACTTGTGAAAGTGTTCGGACTTAATCACACCATAATTTGGGGAACAGAAGCCCCTGGCGTATTCGGCCGTACCAAAATGTACGGGTGCAAGATGTCATATAATGAACATATAAAAGATAACGCAATTGCAATAAAAAGGTGCTGCATTATTTATGAAAGAAAGTCTGCTAGTAGAGCGGACTGATACAAATAGTGCGGTAGGCAAGGGATTTGGACTAAATAAACGTGTCCCCCTCCAGGGATGAGCTGCAGACTTGGTGTATATAATCGAATTTAATGCTCGTAATTGAGACCACCAAATGTTCGCCGCGCCTTCTTTAGTCCCCGATCACAGCATCGTGAGTTCGGCAAGTTCGCCATCGGACAGGGCTTCTCGTTAACAAAGTCCTGTATACATGAAAGAAGAAAAGATAAAAATAAAAACAAGGGGGGCGCTAGTGTGAGCCCCTGGTGTGGTCAAGCCGCACTCTTGGTCCCTTGTGATCGTGCCCCTTTCCCTGCGCCCATGGTATCTCCAAAGCGTAATGATGTACGCGGAGTGTTATTCTTGCGATCATGCGCGGGCGAGGGTTGGGACCGCATTACTCTGCTGCGCTCGATCGCGCCAGTGGTCTTGGTTGGTATTGCTCGGGCGCTTTGTTGTATCCGCTTTTAACCGCGGACTTGAGAATTGCTGAGAAGGCTGCTCAGATTTCCGCCATGAGAGCCATCAGATGTTCCTCCGTTCGAGGGAGCATTCCGTATTTCCATTGACCGTAATGACTCCACGAGGGCCTGGCATCTTGAGCTTTAGGTATGCATAATGCGGCACCGTTGAATTTTGCAAACGCGTTCGTCCGAAAGCGAGCATGATAGCCGCAGCGAAATGGGACTATGTCGAAGATTAACTCTTCGCTTCGAAATTATCCGGTGATCCAAGACCACTTCGGTGTGGATGAGCCTATCTGATTGGCTTCCACTCTGGATGACACCTTTAAAGGTTGTCTTTGTAGGTTTAATCCTTGATGGGTCTATGCCCATTTTGCGCGACCGTATCCCGATAAAGCGGTTCAGGCTGCTACCGCCGTCCATCAGACTCTCGTCGTGGAACCCATCGACGAGTGGGTCTAAAACCAATGCGGCGAATCCGCCATGGCGTATGCTGGTCGGATGGTCTCTTCGATCGAAAGTGATCGGACAAGAGGACCATGGGTTGAACTTTGGGGCGACTGGCTCCATCGCAAAGACGTCCCGTAGTGCGCGCTTCCTCTCCCTCTTGGGTATATGGGTCACGTATATCATATTCACCGTCCGCACTTGTGGGGGGAAACCCTTCTGTCCTCTATTGTTTGGCGACCGGGTCTCTTCCTCGTCGTCGCTATTTAGCCCCTTGTCATTGTTTTCGGCAATTAACTTGCCGGCCTGCTTGAACACCCAACAATCTCTATTGGTGTGGTTAGCTGGCTTTTCAGAGGTGCCATGTATCTGGCATAAACGGTCGAGTATTCGGTCCAGATTGGACGGACCCGGAGTGGTTCTTTTGAATGGCTTCTTCCGCTGACCGGGTTTAGAGCCTCGGAATCCGACATTGACTACCGTATCCTCCTTATCGTCGCCGTTAATGCGGCGCTTGTTTTTGATTCGACGTGACCTGCCGTTGTTGTCCTTAGTATCCGGACTGCCAGAATTTTTACGGAGGTTGTTGTTACGGGCTAGCCAGCTGTCCTCTCCCGCGCAGAAGCAGGTCATTAACGATGTGAGGGCTGCCATGGATTTCGGCTTTTCCTGCCCCAGGTGCCGGGCTAGCTATTCGTCCCGGATGTTATGCTTGAAGGCTGCAAGGGCCTCTGCATCCGGACAGTCGACGATTTGGTTTTTCTTTGTCAAGAACCGTGTCCAAAATTGTCTGGCCGATTCGTCTGGCTGTTGAATAATGTGGCTTAGGTCATCGGCGTCTGGTGGTCGCACATACGTGCCCTGGAAGTTGTCGAGGAATGCGGCTTCCAGGTCTTCCCAGCACCCAATTGACTCTGCAGGCAAGCTGTTTAGCCAATGCCTAGCTGGTCCTTTAAGCTTGAGCGGGAGGTACTTGATGGCGTGTAGATCGTTGCTGCGGGCCATATGGATGTGGAGAAGATAGTCTTCGATCCACACCGCGGGGTCTGTTGTGCCATCATAAGATTTGATGTTTACGGGTTTAAACCCTTCTGGGATCTGATGATCCATTACTTCGTCAGTGAAGCATAACGGGTGTGCGGCGCCCCTGTATTGAGCAATATCACGACGCAGCTCGAGAGAGTGCTGTCTGTTGTGTTCGGCCTGGCCGGGGTTATTGTATTCGGCGCGACGGTATTCGTCGTGGGTCGTAGGGCGCCCACGTGATCCGTAGATGGATCTGGATTGCCTTGCCTTGTCCTCCAATATGTCTCGCAAGTCCAGCGCGTTTCCTCTTGGCTTCGTACTTTTGGAGCGATGCCGGGGTATGGTCTTGGCTGGGGGCCTGGATGCCTCTCTGTCATGACCACGGGGTGGTCGGTCAGCCATGTCGTGCGCTGGTGATGAAGGTATGTATGCTTCCTCCTCTAATCGGGGGAGCAGCTTGCGTCTTGGGTAGCTTTTGGAGGGGCGTTCGAGTTTATACTCTTCGGCCGCGAGGACCTCGACCCATCGATCGGCCAGCAGATCTTGATCAGCTTGAAGCTGCTGCTGCTTTTTCTTTAGGCTGTTTGCTGTGGCGATGAGCCTGCGCTTGAAGCGCTCTTGTTCGATGGGATCCTCAGGTACGACGAATTCGTCATCGTTGAGGCTTGCTTCGTCTTCGGAGGGAGGCATATAGTTATCATCCTCCACCCCTACGTCTGCCGCCCTCTCGTGGGGGCTTGCTTCTGCATCCTCCTGCGCTGAGTCATGCTGGAGGGGATTGTCTTCGGCGCTCTCCGGAGTATTATTGTCTCCTGTGCCGGAATCTCCATTCTTGCCGTGGCGGGATTTAGAGCGGCGCCGCTGACGTCGGCGTTTGGGCTACTTCTTTAAAGAGTCTGCCTCCGCTGCTTCTTCGCCATCCCCTTCTTTTGGGGTATCCACCATGTATACGTCATATGACGAGGTGGCCTTCCAGTGCCCTGTAGGCGCTGGTTCTGTTTCGCTCTTGACATCGCCGTCCATAGCGTCGATGTCGTCGGAGTCATAGTCTAGCATGTCGGTTAGATCCTCGACAGTGGCTACAAAGTGGGTGGTGGGTGGGCTCTAAATTTCTTCGTCGTCCGAACTCCAACCTTCCTGGCCATAGTCCGGCCAGGACTCTCCTGATAGCGAGAGATGCTTCAGTGAATTCAGGATATCGCCAAAAGGCGAGTGTTGGAAAATGTCCGCGGCGGTGAATTCCATAATCGGCGCCCAATCCGGATCGATTGGTAGGGGCGCGGGAGGTTCGGAGTCCGGCGAGGAGTCCGGCGCCTCGGAATCACAGGTTTCGCAGGGACAGATCGAGATTCGCCCATCGCCATGGTGTTGAAGCCCCGGCGGCGCTTATCCACCGCCCTCGATATGGGCGATCGGCTCGGGCTAATGGCGAAGCTGATCCGTGCGCCACCAAGGCACTGTTCGGGCGGCAGAGCTAGATCATGCCCATCGTTAGAGTGCAGCCTTTCGGCTGTCAGGCTCGAGTCCGTCAAGATCAAGTCTCCGCGACATCGGCCGTGAAGTTTAAGCTTCCAAATCGACTGACGGCCAGGGCGAAGCTTCGATCTGCTCCAGATGGCCAAGAGAATTGCCCGCAGGCAAAGCCGCCGAATCTTAAGATCTGTCCGGGAGAAAAGTCTCACCCAGATGGTGTTGTTGGTTGAACATGCCATCAAGCCTATCGGTGACGACACACGAGGAACTCTCAATGAAAGCACCAATGTCGGTGTCAAACCGGCGGATCTCGGTAGGGGGTCCCGAATGTGCGCCTAGGCGGATGGTAACAAGAGACGAGGGACACAATGTTTTTACCCAGGTTTGGGCCCTCTCGATGGAGGTAAAACCCTACGTCCTGCTTGATTAATATTGATGATATGGGTAGTACAAGAGTAGATCTACCACGAGATCAAGGAGGCTAAACCCTAGAAGCTAGCCTATGGTATGATTGTTGAGATGTATGTTGTCCTACGGACTAAAGCCCTCCGGTTTATATAGACACCGGAGAGGCTAGGGTTACACAGAGTCGGTTATAATGGTAGGAGATCTACATATCCGTATTGCCAAGCTTGCCTTCCACGCCAAGGAAAGTACCTTCCGGACACGAGCCGGAGTCTTCAATCTTGTATCTTCGTAGTCTTGGAGTTCGGCGGATATTGATAGTCCAGCTGTCCGGACACCCCCTAGTCCAGGACTCCCTCAGCTATATTCTCTGATTTTTGTGAAAAGATTTGTGAGGTATTCATGGATGACTTCTCCATTTATGGATCCTCCTTTGATGATTGTTTGAGCAACCTTGATCGAGTTTTGCAGAGATGCGAAGACACTAGTCTCGTCCTGAATTGGGAAAAGTGTCACTTTATGGTAATGAAGGAATTGTCTTGGGGCATAAGATTTCCGAGAGAGGTATTGAAGTTGACAAAGCTAAAGTTGATGCTATTGAAAAGATGCCATGTCCCAAGGACATAAAAGGTATAAGAAGTGTCCTTGGTCATGCCGGTTTTTATAGGAGGTTCATTAAGGACTTTTCTAAAATCTCTAGGCCTCTCACTAATTTGTTGCAAAAAGATATTCCTTTTGTCTTTGATGATGATTGTGTAGAAACATTTGAAATACTTAAGAAAGCTTTGATCACTGCACCTATTGTCCAGCCACCTGATTGGAATTTACCTTTTGAAATTATGTGCGATGCTAGTGATTATGCTGTAGGTGTTGTTTGAGGGCAAAGAGTCGATAAGAAATTGAATGTTATCCAGTATGCTAGTAAGACTCTTGAAACTGCCCAGAGAAATGATGCTACTACTGAAAAAGAGTTCTTAGCGGTTGTGTTTGCATGTGTTAAGTTTAGACCTTATATTGTTGATTCCAAAGTTACTATTCACACTGATCATGCTGCTCTTAAATATCTTATGGAAAAGAAAGATGCTAAGCTTAGGCTCATTAGATGGGTTCTCCTGCTCCAACAATTTGATTTGCATATTATTGATAGAAAGGGAGCTGAGAACCCCGTTGCAGACAACACGTCTAGGTTAGAGAATGTTCTTGATGACCCACTACCTATTGATGATAGCTTTCCTGATGAACAATTAGCGGTCATTAATGCTTCTCGTACTGCTCCTTGGTATGCTGATTATGCTAATTACATTGTTGCTAAATTTATACCACCTAGTTTCACATACCAGCAAAAGAAAAAGTTCTTTTATGATTTAAGACAATACTTTTGGATGACCCACACATTTATAAAGAAGGAGTAGATGGTGTTATTAGATGTTGTGTGCCTGAGCATGAACAGGAACAGATCCTACGCAAGTGTCACTCTGAATCCTATGGAGGACACCACACTGGAGATAGAACTGCACACAAGGTACTGCAATCTGATTTTTATTGGCCTACTCTCTTCAAAGATGCTCGTAAGTTTGTCTTATCTTGTGATGAATGTCAAAGAGTAGGTAACATTAGTAGACGTCAAGAAATGCCTATGAATTATTCTCTTGTTATTGAACCGTTTGATGTTTGGGGCTTTGATTATATGGGACCTTTTCCTGCCTCTAATGGTTATACACATATTTTAGTTGTTGTTGATTACGTTACTAAGTGGGTAGAAGCTATTCCAACTAGTAGTGCTGATCATAACACTTCTATTAAAATGCTTAAAGAAGTTATCTTTCCGAGGTTTGGAGTCCCTAGATATCTTATGACTGACGGTGGTTCACATTTTATTCATGGTGCTTTCCGTAAGACGCTTGCTAAGTATGATGTCAATCATAGAATCGCATCTCCTTATCACCCGCAGTCTAGTGGTCAAGTAGAGTTGAGCAATAGAGAGCTCAAATTAATTTTGCAAAAGACTGTGAATAGATCTAGAAAAAATTGGTCCAAAAAACTTGATGATGCATTATGGGCCTATAGAACTGCGTACAAAAATCCTATGGGTATGTCTCCATATAAGATGGTTTATGGAAAAGCGTGTCATTTACCTCTTGAACTTGAACATAAAGCATATTGGGCTATTAAAGAGGTCAATTATGACTTCAAACTTGCCGGTGAGAAGAGGTTGTTTGATATTAGCTCACTTGATGAATGGAGAACCCAAGCCTATGAGAATGCCAAGCTATTCAAAGAAAAAGTCAAACGCTGGCATGACAAAAGGATACAAAAGCGTGTGTTTAACGTAGGAGATTATGTGTTATTATTCAACTCTCGTTTAAGATTTTTTGCAGGAAAACTTCTCTCTAAATGGGAAGGTCCTTACGTTATCAAGGAGGTCTATCGTTCTGGTGCCATAAAAATCAACAACTTCGAAGGCACAAGTCCGAGGGTGGTAAACGGTCAAAGAATTAAACATTATATTTCAGGTAATCCTATCAATGTTGAAACTAATATTATTGAAACCGTAACCCCGGAGGAACACATAAGGGACACTTTTCAGAATGTTCCAGACTCTGAAAAGGAATAGGTATGTGGTACGGTAAGTAAATCGACTCCAAAAAAACTCCAATGGCAATTTTTATCCGTTTTGGATTATTTAAGAATTTTAGGAAGAAAGAAGTAGTCCGAAAGGGACACGAGTCCCCCACGAGAGTGGAGGGCGCGCCCACCCTTACTGGGCGCACCCCCTGTCTCATGGACACCTCGTGTGCCTCCCAGACTCCATTTTCTTGCTCGTTACGTATTTTGGTCGGTAAAAATTCATTATATATACTCCCGAAGGTTTTGACCACCGTATCACGCAAATATCCTCTCTTTTCTTTTCGAGCTGTTTCTGTTTCCGATCTAGAGCATCATGTCGTCTCCAAGCGCTCCCAAGGACAAGTTTTTCGAGAGGGTTATCAACCCCTATTTCACGGAGGTGCTGCAACACCCTCAAACCATTGAGATGCGTGAGGGGGTGATGCACATCCGCGATGTGGAGGGACCAAGGCGTACCGGAAGCATGGAGACAAAGCTCGAAGCTGTGGATCAGCAAGTTTTCAAGTGCCAAGGGATGGTGGAGCGTGGACTCAGCGCCAACCAGATGGTGATCATGGAGTTCACCAACAACCACAAGCTGGATGCCAAAGTCATTGGGGAGACCATCTTCAAGCTTCAAGAGAAAATCGAGCACCTCCAAGCCCAGATCTATGACCTGCAAAACCAGAATTGTGAGTATGAATATAGATTCAAGAGGATGAGTTTGGCTGCAGATTTAAGGATCCCGGAGACTCGATCATCCTTCTATGATGGAGAGCCTATGCCTTGGAAGATGGACGACAAGCCTACATCATCAGCAACTCCTACTTCACCACCTCCGAGGACATAATCACATGGGTATGGGCACTCCCCTAGACAACTGCCAAGCTTGGGGGAGGTGCCTCGGTATCGTATCACCATCACACTCCTATCTTAACCGTTTTACTAGCTCGATCCTTTTAGTAGTATCTTGATCTAATAGATTGAAGTTTTGATATCAAGTAGTTTTGAGTTTTGCTTTGTGTTCTCTTTTTGTAATCAAGTCTGTGAGCTATCTATAATAAAGATTAGTGTTGAGTCAAGGGCTTTGCTATGTTGCAATGATCTTGAGAAAGTAGAAAGAATAAAAGAGTCCATATTGATCTTATGGTTAGTGATGACTTCACACATAGAAAGTATGAGGCATAAAAATTGTTGAGAGTTGATAAACGTAGTTTTGGTCATCGTTGCAATTAATAGGAAGTGATAAGGAAAGAGAGGTTCACATATAAATATATTATCTTGGACACCTTTTATGATTGGGAGCACTCATTAAGTATGACATGCTAAAAGAGTTGACGTTGGAAAAGGAAGACAACGTAATGGTTTATGATTTCTCACATCTCAGTTAAAGTATATTGTCATTGACCTTCCAAACATATTGAGCTTGCCTTTCCCCCTCATGCTAGCCAAATTCCTTGTACCAAGTAGAGATACTACTTGTGCTTCCAAATATCCTTAAACCCAGTTTTGCCATGAGAGTCCACCATACCTACCTATGGATTGAGTAAGATCCTTCAAGTAAGTTGTCATGTTGCAGGCAATAAAAATTGCTATCTAAATATGTATGACTTATTAGTGCAGAGAAAATAAGCTTTGTACGATCTTGTTGTGGAAGTAATAAAATTGACGGGCTACATAATAAAGGTCCACATACAAGGGGCAATATAAAGTGACGTTCTTTTGCATTAATATTTTGTGCATCCAACCCTAAACGCACATGACAACCTCTGCTTCCCTCTGCGAAGGGACTATCTTTTACATTATGTTTTTACTTTATGCTTGAGTCAAGGTGATCCTCACCTTTCCCTTTTTCATTTTATCCTTTGGCAAGCTCCTTGTGTTTGAAAGATCATGAAACATATATCCAATTGGATGTAAGTTAGCATGGGCTATTATTGTTGACATCACCTAAAGGTGAATAGATTGGGAGGCAACACAATAAGCCCCTATCATTCTCAGTGTCCGACTGAAACTCCATAACCACAAGTATTGCGTGAGTGTTAGCAATTATAGAAGACTACAAGATAGTTGAGTATGTGAACTTGTTGAAAAGCTGTATTGATGACTCTTTCTGATGTTATGATAAATTGCAATTGCTTCAATGACTGAGATTATAGTTTGTTAGTTCTCAATGAAGTTTTTGAACCATACTTCACATTGCGAATTGATTGTTACTTGAGCATAAGAAATCATATGATAAAATCTATATATGTTGTTGTTATAAGAATCATCATGATGCCCTCATGTCCGTATTTTATTTTTATTGACACCTCTATCTCTAAACATGTGGACATATTTTTCGATTTCGGCTTCCGCTTGAGGACAAGCGAGGTCTAAGCTTGGGGGAGTTGATACGTCCATTTTGCATCATGTTTTTATATCAATATTTATTGCATTATGGGCTGTTATTAAACATTATATCTCAATACTTATGGCTATTCTCTCTTATTTTACAAGGTTTACCATGAAGAGGGGGAATGCCGGCAGCTGGAATTCTGGCTAGAAAAGGAGCAAACATTGGAAACCTATTCTACACTGCTCCAAAAATCCTGAAACTCCATGAAACCTATTTTTGGAATTAATAAGAATTACTGAGTGGAAGAAATACACTAGGGGGGCCTCCCCCTGTCCAGGAGAGTGGGGGCGCCCCTTCCCCCCTACTGGGCGCGCCCCCTGTCTCCTGGGCCCCCTGGTGGCCCCCAGTGTCCATCTTCTTCTATATGAGGGCTTTTACCCTGGAAAAAATCGTGGGCAAGATTACGGGACGAAACTCCGCCGCCATGAGGCGGAACCTTGGCGGAACCAATCTAGGGCTCCGGCGGAGCTGTTCTGCCGGGGACACTTCCCTCCGGGAGGCGGAAATCATCACCAACGATCCTCTCATCAGGAGCGGGTCAATCTCCATCAACATCTTCACCAGCACCATCTCCTTTCAAAACCCTAGTTCATCTCTTGTATCCAATCTTGTATCAAAACCACAAATTGGTACCTATGGGTTGCTAGTAGTGTTGATTACTCCTTGTAGTTGATGCTAATTGGTTTACTTGGTGGAAGATCATATGTTCAGATCCTTAATGCATATTATTACTCCTCTGATTATGAACATGAATATGATTTGTGAGTAGTTACGTTTGTTCCTGAGGACATGGGTGAAGTCTTGCTATTAGTAGTCATGTGAATTTGGTATTCCTTCGATATTTTGATGAGATGTATGTTGTCTTTTCCTCTAGTGGTGTTATGTGAACATCGACTACATGACACTTCACCATTATTTGGGCCTATAGGAAGGCATTGGGAAGTAATAAGTAGATGATGGGTTGCTAGAGTGACAGAAGCTTAATCCCTAGTTTATGCATTGCTTCTTTAGAGGCTGATTTGGATCCATATGTTTAATGTTGTGGTTAGGTTTACCTTAATACTTCTTTTGTAGTTGCGGACGCTTGCAATAGGGGTTAATCATAAGTGGGATGCTTGTCCAAGTAAGGGCAGTACACAAGCACCGGTCCACTCACATATCAAATTATCAAAGTACCGAACGCGAATCATATGAGCGTGATGAAAACTAGTTTGACGACAATTCCCATGTATCCTCAGGAGCTCCTTCCTCATTATTAGAAATTGTCCAGGCTTATCCTTCGCTACATAAAGGATTGGGCCACCTTGCTGCACTTTATTTACTTTATTTACTTGTTGCTCGTTACTATTTATATTATCACAAAACTATCTATTACCTATAATTTCAGTGCTTGCAGAGAAAACCTTACTGAAAACCACTTATCATTTCCTTCTGCTCCTCGTTGGGTTCGACACTCTTACTTATCAAAAGGACTATGATAGATCCCCTACACTTGTGGGTCATCACCCTCTGATTTTGAGATTAGTGATGAGTTCGCAAAAGAATTTCAATGCTTCGATTGAAGAAAAATTTCTCAAGAATGATGATTTGACTAGCAACATGGATAGAATTTCTCTTGATGTTGATCATTTGAAATTTAGATCTATTCCACCTAAGCATGCTATCAATGAGTCTCTCAAAGCCATGAGAATTTACATTGATGAATGCAAAGACAGAACCGCTAAGATGCGTGCTAAAAAGGATTGGTTTATAAAAGCGTGTTCTTCTAGTTTTCATGAAAATAATGATGAAGATCTAAAAGTGATTAATGTGACTCCTATTGTATATTTGTTTTCCAATATAAATCTTGATAAATATGGGACTGGAGGTGAGTTAAATTTAGTTAAAAGGCATCCCAATGATTCGGAGTTTTTAGATCTAGATGCAAAAATTGATAAAAGTGGGATTGCAGAGGTCAAGACTTTAAGTAGCAATGAACCCACTCTTTTGGATCTCAAGAAATTTAATTATTATAATTGTTCTTTAATAGATTACATTTCCTTATTGCAATCCATGTTGAATTCTCCTCATGCTTATAATCAAAACAAATCTTTTACTAAACATATCATTGATGCTATTATGCAATCTTTTGAAGAAAAGCTTGAATTGGAAGTTTCTATCCCTAGAAAAATTTATGATGAGTGGGAACCTACTATTAAGATTAATATTAAAGATTATGAGTGTCATGCTTTGTGTGATTTGGGTGCTAGTGTTTCCATGATTCCAAAAAACTTTATGTAATGTGTTAGGTTTTCGTGAATTTGATTATTGTTCTTTAAATTTGCATCTTGCGGATTCCACTATTAAGAAACCTATGGGAAGGATTAATGATGCTCTTATTATTTCAAATAGGAATTATGTGCCCGTAGATTTCATTTTTCTTGATATAGATTGCAATCCGACATGTCCTATTATTCTTGGTAGACCTTTCCTTAGAACGATTGGTGCAATTATTGATATGAAAGAAGGAAACATTAGATTTCATTTTTTGTTAAGGAAGGGCATGGAACACTTTCCTAGAAAGAAAATTAAATTTTCATATGAATCTATTATGAGAGCCACTTATGGATTGCATACCAAAGATGACAATACCTAGGTATATTCATGTTTTATGCCTAGCTAAGGGCGTTAAACAATAGTGCTTGTTGGGAGGCAACCCAATTTTGTTTTTGTTCTTTGGTTTTTGTTCTTGTTTGGTAATAAATATTGCATCTAGCCTCTGGTTATATGTGGTTTTGTGTTTTAGTTAGTGCTTGTGCCAAGTTAAACCTTTGGGATAGCTTACGGTGACTGTTGTGTTGATCTGCTGAAGAAAAAACTTTTCCGCCCAGTAAATAATTTCCAGGATTTTACTGAAAAGTTCTTTTGATCTGATTCTTTTTACTATGGGTTGGTGCACAAATTTCTCAGGTTTTCCTAAATTTTGAGAATTTTTTGAGTTACACAAGTATTCGAGAGTTACAGATTACTACAGACTGTTCTGTTTTTGACAGATTCTGTTTTCTATGTTGTTTGCTTATTTTGACGACTCTATGGGTAGTATCGGGGGGTATGAACCATCGAAAAGTTGGAATACAGTATATATTACACCAATATAAATAAATAATGAGCTTGCAACAATACCTTAAAGTCGTGATTTATTTTCTTATACTAACGTAGCTTATAAGATTTTCTGTTGAGTTTTGTGTTGTGAAGTTTTCAAGTTTTGAGTAAGGATCTGATGGACTATGGAATAAGGAGTGGCAAGAGCCTAATCTTAGGGATGCCCGAGGAACCCCAAGGTAATATTCAAGGACAACCAAGAGCCTAAGCTTGGGGATGCCTCGGAAGGCATCCCCTCTTTCGTCTTCGTCTATCGGTAACTTTACTTGAGGCTATATTTTTATTCACCACATGATATGTGTTTTGCTTGGAGCGTCTTGTATAATTTGAGTCTTTTCTTTTTAGTTTGCCATAATCATAATTGATGTACACACCTTTTAAGAGAGAGAAGCATAAATCGTGATTTATTAGAATACTCTATATGCTTCACTTATATCTTTTGAGCTAAGCAATTTTGCTCTAGTGCTTCACTTGTATCTTTTTAGAGCACGGCGGTGGCTTTATTTTATAGAAATTGATGAACTCTCGTGCTTCAGTTATATTATTTTGAGAGTCTTTAGAACAGCAGGGTAATTTGCTTTGGTTATAAATTTAGTCCTAATATGATAGGCATCCAAGATGGATATAATAAAAACTTTCATATAAAGTGCATTGGATACTATGAGAAGTTTGATTCTTTATGATTGTTTTGAGATATGAAGATGGTGATATTAGAGATGCTAGTGAGTAGTTGTGAATTTGAGAGATACTTGTGTTAAAGTTTGTGATTCCCGTAGCATGCACGTATGGTGAACCGTCATGTGATGACGTCAAAGCATGATTTATTTTTTGATTTTCTTCCTTATGAGTGGCGGTCGGTGACGAGCGATGGTCTTTTCCTACCAATCTATCCCCCTAGGAGCATGTGCGTAGTATTTGTTTCGATAACTAATAGATTTTTGCAATAAGTATGTGGGTTCTCTATGACTAATGTTGAGTCCATGGTTTATACGCACTCTCACCCTTCCACCATTGCTAGCCTCTCTTGTGCCACGCAACTCTCGTCGGTACCATACACCCACCATATACCTTCCTCAAACCAACCACCATACCTACCTATTATGGTATTTCCATAGCCATTCAGAGATATATTGCCATGCAACTTTCCATCGTTCCATTTATTATGACACGCTTCATCATTGTCATATTGCTTTGCATGATCATATAGTTGACACTGTATTTGTGGCAAAGCCATCATTCATAATTCTTTCATACATGTCACTCTTAAGACATTGCACATCCCGGTACACTGCTGGAGGCATTCATATAGAGTCATATTTTGTTCTAAGTATCGAGTTGTACTTCTTGAGTTGTAAGTTAATAAAAGTGTGATGATCTTCATTATTAGAGCATTGTCCCATGTGAGGAAAGGATGATGGAGGCTATGATTCCCCCACAAGTCGGGATGAGACTCCGGACGAAAAAAAGAGGCCAAAAAAAGCCCAAAAAAAAGAGAGAGAGAAATAGAGAAGGGACAATGTTACTATCCGTTTACCACGCTTGTGCTTCAAAGTAGCACCATGATCTTCATAATAGACAGTCTCCTATGATATCACTTTCATATACTAGTGGGAATTTTTCATTATAGAACTTGGCTTGTATATTCCAATGATGGGCTTCCTCAAATTTCCCTAGGTCTTCGTGAGCAAGCAAGTTGGATGCACACCCACTTAGTTTCTTTTTGAGCTTTCATACAGTTATAGCTCTAGTGCATCTGTTGCATGGCAATCCCTACTCACTCATATTGATATCTACTGATGGGCATCTCCATAGCCCGTTGATATGCCTAGTTGATGTGAGACTATCTCCCTCTTTTTGTCTTCTCCACAACAGCCATAGTGCTATGTCCATGGCTCACGCTCATGTATTGCGTGAAATTTGAAAAGGTTTCAGAACATCAAAAGTATGAAACAATTACTTGGCTTGTCACCGGGGTTGTGCATGATTTAAATATTTTGGGTGATGAAGATGGAGCATAGCCAGACTATATGATTTTGTAGGGATAGCTTCTTTGGCCATGTTATTTTGAGAAGACATGATTGCTTTATTAGTATGCTTGAAGTATTATTGTTTTTATGTCAATATTAAACTTTTGTTTTGAATATTACGGATCTGTACATTCATGCCACAATAAAGAAGATTACATTGATAAATATGTTAGGTAGCATTCCACATCAAAAATTATGTTTTTATCATTTACCTACTCAAGGACGAGCAGGAATTAAGCTTGGGGATGCTTGATACGTCTCCAATGTATCTATAACTTTTGATTGTTCCATGCTATTATATTATCTATTCTTGATGTTTTATATGCATTTATATGCTATTTTATATATTTTTTGGGACTAACCTACTAACTTAGAGCCAAGTGCCAGTTTTTTTTGCTTGTTTTAGAGTTCCGCATAAAAGGAATACCAAACGGGGTCCAAACGAAATAAAAATTTTGCGATGATCTTTCTTGGATCAAAAGCAAACCAGGAGACCTGGAGATGAAGTCGGAGGATCCACGAGGCGTCCTTAAGGACGAAGGGCGCGCCCAGGGGGTAGGGCGCACCCCCCACCCTTGTGGGCCCCTCGTGCACTTCCTGACCTAATTCTTTCACCCATATATACTATTATACCCCAAAACCATCCGGGGGAGCCACGAAAACACTTTTCCATCGCCGCAACCTTCTGTACCCGTGAGATCCCATTTTGGGACCTTTTCCGGCGCCTGCATGATTTGATATCTTTGCAAGTCTATGTGTTCTTATATGCATGATTTGATATCTTTGCAAGTCTCTTCGAATATTGGATTTATGATCAGATTATCTATGAATATTATTTTAGTCTTCTCTGAGTTCTTATATGCATGATTTGATATCTTTGCAAGTCTCTTCGAATTATCGGTTTAGTTTGGCCTACCAGATTGGTTTTTCTTGCAATGGGAGAAGTGCTTAGCTTTGGGTTCAATCTTGCGGTGTCCTTTCCCACTGACAGCAGGGGCTGCAAGGCACGTATTGTATTTTTGCCATCGAGGATAAAAAGATGGGGTTTTCATCATATTGCTTGAGTTAATTCCTCTACATCATGTCATCTTACTTAATGCGTTACTCCATTCTTTATGAACTTAGTACTCTAGATGCATGCTGGATAGCGGTCGACGTATGGAGTAGTAGTAGTAGATGCAGAATCATTTCGGTCTACTTGACATAGACGTGATGCCTATGTTCATGATCATTGCCTTAGATATCATCATAATTATGCGCTCTTCTATCAATTGCTCGGCAGTAATTTGTTCACCCACCATATTATTTTCTATCTTGAGAGAAGCCACTAGTGAAACCTATGGCCCCCGGGTCTCTTTTCCATCAGATAAGTTCTCTTTTCCACCATATTAGTTTCCGATTTACTATTTTGCAATCTTTTACTTTCTGATCTATAAACCAAAAATACAAAAAATATTTAATTTACCGTTGATCTATCTCTATGAGGTCTCACTTTTGCAAGTAACCATGAAGGGATTGACAACCCCTTTATCGCGTTGGGTACAAGTTTGTTTGATTGTTTGTGCAGGTATTTGGTGACTTGTGCGTTGTCTCCTACTGGATTGATACCTTGGTTCTCAAACTGAGGGAAATACTTACTCTACTTTGCTGCATCACCCTTTCCTCTTCAAGGGAAAAACCAACGCAAGCTCAAGAGGTAGCACACAACGCGTAAGAGGGGTTGTCAATCCCTCCTCGATATTGAGATAGATTAAATTGTATGAGATTTGATAAATAGATCTAGCAAAAACACAAAATAAAATAAATGAAGAAAAAGTGTAGCAACATATTTTGGGGTTTTAATATGATAAGAAATAGACCCGGGGGCATAGATTTCACTAGAGGCTTATCTTGAGAAAATAGCATACGGTGGGTAAACAAATTACTGTTGGGCAATTGACAAAAGAGCAAATAATTATGACGATATCCAAGGCAATGATCATGTATATAGGCATCACGTCAAAGATTAGTAGACCGACTCCTGCCTGCATCTACTACTATTACTCCACACATCGGCTGCTATCCAGCATGCATCTAGTGCATTAAGTTCATGGAAAATGGAGTAATGCAATAAGAATGATGACATGATGTAGACAAGATCTATTCATGTAGGAATAGACCCCATATTTGTATCCTTAATGGCAACAATACATGCGTGTCATGTCTCCATCTATTACTAAGATTGAGCACCGCAAGATCGAACCCATCACAAAGCACCTCTTCCCATGGCAAGAAAAAACAATTGGTCAAACCAAACCAAAGTTTTGGAGAAGAAATACGAGGCTATAACAATCATGCATAAAAGATTGAGCAAAGACTCGAATAATATTCATGGCTAGATATGATCATAAACTCACAATTCATCGGATCCCAACAAACACACCGCAAAAAGCATTACATCAAATAGATCTCCAAGAACATCGAGGAGAACATTGTATTGAGAATAAAAAAGAGAGAAGAAGCCTTCTAGCTACTTCCTACGGACACGTAGGTATGTCGTAAACTACTCACGCATCATCGGAAGGGCAAGGGTGATGATGAAGAACCCCTCTGTGATCGTTGACCCCTCCGGCAGAGTGCTGGAGAAGGCATGTAGATTGGATCTCGTGGTTCTGGAACTTGCAGTTGCTGGAATTGTGTTTCGTCAACTCCCCTAGGGTTTTTGGGATTTTAGAGTATTTATAGAGGTGGATGACGGTAGAGAAGCTTCCCGTGGGCTCCACTACCCACCAGGGCGCGCTTGGGCCTTCTAGTGGGCCCCATGGGCCTCCTCCTGTGCACTTATTTGGCTCCATGGGTGTCCTCTGTCCACAAAAAAATCTCCAAAAAGTTTCGTGGCATTTGGACTTCATTTGGTATTGGTATTCTGCAAAGTAAAAAAACACGCAGAAAACAGCAACTGGCACTAGGCACAATGTCAATAGGTTACTCCCAGAAAAATTGATATAAAGTTGCTAGTAAATGAATATAGAACATCCAAGATTGATAATATAATAACAGCATGGAATAATAAAAAATTATAGATACATTGGAGACGGATCATGGCCATAGTTTTCACCAGAGGCTTCTCTCTTGAAAATAGCATATGGTGGGTAAACAAATTACTGTTGGGCAATAGATAGAAAAGCGAATAATCATGACAATATCCAAGGCAATGATCATGTATATAGGCATCACGTCCGAGACAAGTAGATCGACTCCTGCTTGCATCTACTGCTATTACTCCACACATGGACCGATATCCAGCATGCATCTAGACTATTGGGTTCATAAAGAACGGAGTAACGCCTTAAGCAAGATGACATGATGTAGACAAAGTAAACTTACGCATGAATAAACCCCATCTTTTCCTTAATGGCATCAATACAAATACGTGTCGTGTCCCTTTTTGTCACTTGGATATAGATCACCGCAAGATTAAACCCATCACGAAACACCTCTCCTGCTGCAAGAAAAATCAATCTAGTTGGCCAAATCAAATCAATAGATCAGAGAGAAATACAAAGCTATAATTATTATGCATAAAAGAGTTCAGAGAAGATTCAAATAATATTCATGGATAATCTGATCATAAACTCACAATTCATCAGATCCCAACAAACACACCACTAAAAGTGATTAGATCAAATAGAACTCCAAGAACATCAAGGCGAACATTGTATTGAAGATCAAAGAGAGAGAGGAAGCCATCTAGCTACTAGCTATGGACCTGTAGGTCTGTGGTAAACTACTCACACATCATCAGAAGGGCAGCAAGGTTATGTAGATCCCCTCCATGATCGATTCCTCCTCCGGCGGAGTGCCGTAAAAGGCCTCCAGATGGGATCTCATGAGAATAGAAGCTTGTGGCGCTGGAAAAAGTAATTTGGGTGGCTCCCTGTTGGTTTCCCGATTTTAGTGTCAAACGGATGCACGTGGGCCCCACAAGCCACCAGGGCACGCCTACCCCCTGGGTGCACCCTGGTGCCTTGTGGGCTACTCCTTCATCTTCAAGCCCTCTCCCAAAGCTTCCAGGGTCTCTTATGTCCATAAAAAATTGTCAAAAAGTTTCGTGGCATTTGGACTTCGTTTGGTACTGATATTCTGGAAAACCAAAAACATGCAAAAAAAAAGCAACTAGCACTTGGCACTAAGTAAATAGGTTAGTCCCAAAAAATGATATATAGTGACATATAAATGCATATAAAACATCCAAGATTGATACTATAATAGCATGGAACATTCAAAAGTTATAGATATGTTGGAGACGTATCAATGCCTCCATGTCAACTTGTGGTTCACCTTGATGTGAAGTTGAGGCTTCCACTTGAATAGATGAAGTGCTCTCCTTCACCTCCGTTGGACGGATCTTGCCAATAGACAAGTCCTGAATTACTTCTGAAGGATCTTTGTCTCCTACATCAATTGGCAATTTCTCCTACATCAATTGGCAATTTCTCTACTTGCGAGCCATTAGATTCATCAAACTTCACATCTACCATCTCTTCAACTTTTCGAGTGAAGTTGTTGTAGACACGGTAAGTGTGAGAGTTCAATCCATAGCCGAGCAGGTAACCCTCATGAGATTGGGAGCAAATTTTGAACAACGATGCTTGTCAAGAATGTAACACTTTGAGCCAAATACTCGAAAGTATCCAACTTGTGGCTTGTTACCAGTTAGTTACTCGTATGTCGTTTTACCAAGAAGCTTGTGAAGATAAAGTCGATTTGTAGCATGGCAAGCCATCTCAACTGCTTCTGCCCAAAAGTGTTTTGGCATCTTGTATTCATCAAGCATCGTTCTTGCCATCTCAATGAGGGTACGGTTCTTTCTCTCAACAACTCCATTTTGTTGAGGTGTGTGCGTAGCCGAGAACTCATGTGAGATGCCTTCTTCATCAAGAAAGGTATCCACATTAGCGTTCTTGAACTCCATTCCATTGTCGCTCCGAACCTTCTTGATCTTCACTTCAAATTGATTTTGGGCCTTCCTAGCAAAGTTCTTGAAGATCTTTTGTACCTGTGATTTGTCATCGAGAAAGAACACCCACGTAAACCTTGAAAAATCATCAACAATGACCAAACCGAAAGAGTTACCACCAAGGCTCTTGTAAGCATTGGGACCGAAGAGATCCATGTGGAGTAGGTAAAGTGGTCTTCTCATGGACATAATGTTCTTCACTGGATGAATTCCTCCAACTTGTTTTCCTGCTTGGCAAGCACTACAAAGTTTATCCTTCTCAAATATAAAACCTTTCACACCAAGTATATGATCTCCTTTAACAAGTTAATCAAGATTTCGCATGCCTAAATGTCCTAGCATTCTATGCCATAGCCAACCTTTAGAAGATTTTGCAAAAAGACATGTACGAGGTTGGGCTCTTTTAGTGAAATCAACAATGTATAGATCACCTTTGTGGATACCGGTAAAGACCATATTATGATTATCTTGACAAAACACTTGGCAATCTACTTTGGTAAACAAGACATTGAAACCAAAGTCGGCTAGTCTGGATACGGAAAGAAGATTGTATCCAAGATATTAAATAAGAATAAAACTTTGAATAGAGCTATCATTGGATATGGTCACCTTACCAAAGCCAAGTACCTTACCCTTGGAGTTATCACCCAAGGTCACATATTTGCGTGGACCATCCTTTTTAGCAAGCTCATGAAACATGTCTTTATCTCCGGTCATGTGATCGGTGCATCCACTATCAAGAATCCATTCTTTTCCTCCAGCCATGTAATCTTGAAGATTTGCCATGAGACTAAGATTTCTCATAGTCTTCTCATATTCAATGTCGTATTCTTTGTATTCATCATAATAGTCATGCTCAACATCAACATCATGCATGTGATCATCACCTAGGGCAAATGATTTGTTAGATTTATGATCATGACAATGTGCAAGTTTGTGAATTCTAATGGTTCTCGTGTTAATGTTTCTAATGGTTCGAACATCACCTTTAGCACGCATGAGATCACGAAGCTCAAATAGAAATTCATCAAACTTAGGATCACTAGGCTTCATCTTGTGAAAGGCAATGGACTTATTAAGAATTTCATTTAGGTTATTTAATGAGTAATTCAGAAAGCATATCTCAATGTCTTTCTGTAGGGTGTATGCGCATTCAAAGTTTTGCATGCACATAAGCACATTTCTAGGTCAACATCTCATGATAAGATCAATGCTTCTAAGATTGTGAAGCATATCAATTTACTCTTCATGAGTGGGATGTAAGGGATCAATAGGAGGCACATAAGTACTTTGAACATACTTACTTAATCTAAATTCATCAAAGATACCAAGCATTTCTATTTCCAAGAGTTATAGTACTCTCCATCAAGAATGGACACTCTACGTCTAAGACTCCCAAAGTAGACACATACATCATCCTCCAATGGTGCCAAAACCAAAGCAATGGAGACCAATGCTCTGGTACCAATTGTAGGATCAGAGAAGATAGGTCTAGAGGGAAGGGTGAATAGACTCTTAACCAACCAAAGGTGCGATCTTTAATTCTCTTGAACTATAGGCAGATTTTGGCACTACTTAAGATAACTCCAAGGCTTTCTACACATGCACATCCAGAGATAGAGCAACGGAAATAATAAATCATGCGATGTGCGGAAAGTAAGGGATGAGATGGAAATTCAAATGCAATGAAGACATAGTGTTTTTTGGCGTGGTTCCGATAGGTGGTCCTATCGTACGTCCACGTTGATGGAGACTTCAACCCACGAAGGGTAATGGTTGTGCGAGACCATGGAGTGCTCCACCCACGAAGGGTCCAGGAAGAAGCAACCTTTCCTATCCACCATGTCTTACGTCCACGAAGGACTAGCCTCACTCAGGTAGATCTTCACGAAGTAGGCGATCTCCTTACCCTTACAAACTCCTTGGTTCATCTCCATAGTCTTGGAGGCTGCCAAGTGACACCTAACCAATCTAGGAGACATCGCTCTCCAAAAGTTAATAGACGGTGTTGTTGACGATGAGCTCCTTGCTCTTGTGCTTCAAATGATAGTCTCCCCAACACTCAAACACTCTCTCATAGATTTGGCTTTGGTAAGAGAGGGGATTGAATGGAAGTAACTTGGGGAAGGCTAGAAATCAAGGTTCAAATGGTTGGATTGGAATCTATTGATCTCAACACATGAGTAGGTGGTTCTCTTCTCAGAAAATGAGTAGTGGAAGTTGTGTTTCATTCTGATGGCTCTCTCTGAGAGTAGGTGGTGGTGGAGGGTTATAAACAGGCAGCACGAAAAATCCAACCTTTCCAAGTCTTTTGACCCAACTCGGTGACACCGACATGAAAATCTTGGTGAGACCGACTAGTGCAAAAGACTTTACCGTTAGGCTTTTCGGTGAGAACGATCATACCAACTTGGTGGAACCGGAGTCACTACAAAAAAAAGACACATCCGTGACATTTTGGGCCGAACGAAAAAAATTTCTGTCATACATATGACACTTCTATGACGATAATTGTGACAAAACCTGGTATCATCATAGATGTGGTGGGCTCCTACTTCTATGACAAAAAATCATGACAGAAAATGGGCTTTTCGTCCTGGGAGGGCCGGAGACGCAACTGCATGACATTCTTTGGGCCGTCCATGACGGAAAAAACCGTGGTAGAAGCGAGGGGGAGGAAAATTTTGGGGAGTTGCCGGTTATGGTGGGAGAGCGATCGCGCTTTCTCTCGTCTGATGCAGCGTGCAGTGTGCGCGCTGGCTCTAATCGAACTCGAAGCGAGGCGTTGGGCTCTAATCAACTCGAAAGACAGACCGCAGTTACGCGTTACGAACCCGAGGATCGATCGATGGTGTTAATCAACCCAATGGAGCGATTCTTCGCTCTCGCTAATCAAGCCGATCGATTGATGAGCAATGGCGCTATGGGGGAGGTTGGATGAACAAGGGCGGTGGCGTTGCCTCTGGATGAACAGGAACCCGTGGTGTGGAGGGCTGGATGAGCAGAGACGGTGGAGGGGTGGCCGTGGAGGGTGGTTGAACAGACCCGTGGTGTGGAGGGCTGGATGAGCAGAGACGGTGGAGGGGTGCCCGTGGAGGGTGGTTGAACAGACCTGTGGTGTGGAGGGCTGTATGAACAGTAGATGGTGGAGGGGTGCCCGTGGAGGGTGGTTGAACAGACCCCGTGGTGTGGAGGGCGGATGAGCAGAGACGGTGGAGGGTGCCCGTGGAGGGTGGTTGAGCAAGAGCGGTGGAGTAGCGCGGTGGAGGCTGGATGAACAGGAGCCCGTGGAGGCCGGAGGAGGTCGACGGTAGCCCATGGAGGCCGGAGGAGGTCGACGGTGGAGATGAACAGATCCGTGGAGTCCTGTTTTGCGATCGCGCCACCCCCCCCCCTTTTCGACCGTGGCGCCCAACACAAGTCCGTTTAATCCGTTTTGCGGTACGCCACACCCCTCCCGGTGAACAGGACCCCCGTTTCGACCGTAGGAGGTCCGTTTCCTCCGTTTTGCGGTACGCCACACCCCTCCCGATCAACAGGACCCCCGTTTCGACCGTAGGAGGTCCGTTTCCTCCGTTTTGCGGTACGCCAGGCCCGTCCCGATCAACAGGACCCCGTTTCGAACGTGGCCGGTCGAACACAAGGCCGTTTCCTCCGTTGTGCGGTATAGGCCTCGTTTCCATCGCTTGTTCCGTCCAAGCCCTCCCAATGAACACGACCACGCATTTCGTTCCGACCCATCCGGTTGGCTCCCCATGAACACGACGATGACACTGTTTCTCCGTTCCGACCCAGCCATGTACGTATGTGCGATAGGCGTTAGAGACCCTGCCCGTCTGTACGTACGTGGCCGTATTTTCTTTCTTGCACCATCATCGCTGTATGTACGTGTACATGCTACATGCACGCCTCTACTACAACACGTGTGCGCCTCTACATCTATGACACGTGCGCGCCTCTACATCGACCAGTATGTACGTACACATTCGCGACCAAAATGACAATGCTACGTACGCTTCGACCAGGTGGGTCCCGACTGTCAGGCACTTCCTTGCCTGCGAAGATGTAGCTGGTGGGTCCCAGCAGTCAGGGGGCGAATCGTTTTGGGTTTTTTTCCCGGACGCACTTCCTTGCATGCGAAGATGTAGCTGGTGGGCCCCAGCAGTCAGGGGGGCGAATCGTTTTGGGTTTTTTTTGGCCCGGACGTACTTCCTTGCGTGCGAAGATGTAGCTGGTGGGTCCCAGCAGCCAGGGGGGCGAATCGTTTTTTTTTTTGCCTAGACGCACTTCCTTGCATGCGAAGATAGCTGGTGGATCCCGGCGGTCAGGGGGGGCGAATCGTTTTTTTTGCCCGGACGCACTTCCTTGCGTGCGAAGGTGTAGCTGGTGGGTCCCAGCAGTCAGGGGGGAAACGTTTTTTTTCGCGAAATATGGTGGCCCGTCCGGTGGGTCCCCGCTGTCAGGTGGAGGAATAATTATTTTGCGCGTAATAAGGAGGCACTTCCTTGCCGTGGCCGTGGACCCAGCTGTCAGCCTCTCCACGTACAGTCCACGTCCGATGGAAGTCGTTCCTTGACCACGTTGACCACGCCACGCCGAGAGCACCAGGGCGGTGGACGACGGCGAGGCCTAGGAAGGGGACGACGCGGAGCCGGGGAAGACGCAGCAGTGGATGCCCACGCGTAGAGGAGTACGAGGGTTCACTGGTTCGCTGCGGTGTGAGGCTGCCGTTGCCGCAGAATAATAGGGGGTGTGGGTGAGTAGAGGGATGGCCTGGCCAGCGGTGGGAGTAGTAGGGGGCGGTGAGGCCTCCGCCGCATCGCAGCCGGCCACGGGAGGCAGGAGCACGAGGCACGACCAGCGCTGGTTTGGGCGGCTGGAGCAAGAAGACCAGAGGTTGAAGAAGCACTACGGTTGTTGGATGGACATCGTACGGTCACTGGAGCAGAATCGTGCATATTGACTAAGTTGACAAAGCCCTCTGTCGCCGTCAACTTAGTAGGACCACAAGTCAGCCTGCCACTATACTGGGTCCCAGCTAACAGGGGGAGTATTCATTTTTTGTGTGTAATAAGGAGGCACTTCCTTGCGTGCGAAGATATAGCCGGTGGGTCCGAGCTGTCAGCGGCGGTAACGTTTTTTTCGCGAAATACTGAGGCCCTTTCGGTGGGTCCCTAATGTCAGGTGGACGAATCATTATTTTGCGCGTAATAAGGAGGCATTTCCTTGCGTGTGGCCGTGGAACCAGCTGTCGGCCTCTCCACGTACAGTCCACTTCAGATGCATGTCGGTCGTTGACCACATTGACCAGGCCGTGCTGAGAGCACCAGGGCGATGGACGACAGCGAGGCCTAGGAAGGGAATGACACGGAGGCAGGGAAGACTCAGCAGTTGTTTCCCACGTGGAGGGGAGTACGACTGAACGAGGGTTTACTGTTTCGTCTGTCATCTGAACGAAGGTGGAAGCTTGGCAATGATGGTCCCAGCAACAAATTTGTCCGGCAACACACACTTAAAGTACTCAAGTTCCTTAGAGAGTGACTGTATCTCATGAGTCTGCTGAACAACAGAGCGCTCATCAGTCATCTTGTTGTCACAAAATTGCTCCATGACGTACAACTCGTTGCCAGCGCCTGAGGGCCCAAACGTAGCCTCGAGCGCATCCCACATGTCTTTGCCGCTGTCAAACAACATATACGAATCCACAATGGAATCATCAAGAACACTCAGCAGGGCGGCTTTGAAGAGGGTATCCATGTTCCGAAAAGCTTCCTGTTGTGTCGGATTAAGATCGCCCTCAGGCTTACCCTTAGTGGCGTCATAGCAGCACATGATCTGAAACCAATATACTGCTCTTGTGCGCCACCTTTTATATTGCACCCCCTTAAAAGTAGGCTGCTTCAAAAGCGCAAAAAACAACTCGAGTAAATTGCACGTGATCAGGTTTTTGGATTGGATTGTTGAATATATGAGCAATTTAGTATGAGATTTAATCCGAATCTGCGATAAATAGATCATGACAACAATTGCAAACATCAAAGTAATGATGCGGACTAAACCAGAGGATAGAATCACATCTTTGTCAAATGAGCAGCGAACCGATGTGGTTGATGTTGTCACTTATGTCGTTGATGAAGAGGTTACCGAGGTCGGGAAGAAGGCTGTCGTTGAGGAAGTCGTCATTGGCAGCGATCAGGAGTGTGCTCCCCAAAAACCTGATCGCCCCTCTCCCATACAGGATCACGAAAGGCGGGGTTCGGAGGATTGCTGTCCCTTCTCGTGGTGCACGCCGAAAGGAGGGCTGGAGAAGAATTGCGTGGCGGCACTAAGATCTGGAACGGTGCAAAACCATATGATACAGCAGCGGCTAGGGTAGAGCATGTCAGGTCGGAGTATAATAGTAGGCCTTTGTCCCCCAAACCGCATGTCCAAGTCAATAATAGCTCAAAAAAAGTCAATAATAGCCCCACCAAGGTTTGTCTCAAAAAAATGGAGTAATTAAGGCGTCCGTTAGTCCCTTTAGTATAAATACAATATCATTAATAATGGCCCCACCTTTTGTCTCACAAAGTAGAGTATGTTGGAGTACAACCGGCTACACGTTTACAATCTGCTTCTCTTCTCTCTCCTCTTCTCTCTCCTTCAACTAAGCACAAATACTATATTTAAATCCTTATAGCCTGCTTATGTCATCTAATTATAGTAGTACTTGCTCTAAAAGTTACTATCCACTGTGTAGTCTGAAATGCCGGGCGTGCAGCGGGCGGTGCTCTCGGTCGGTGTGCCGCTTCAATGGCGGAAGCAGTGAGAGGTCGCGTCGCCCTGACTTGCCATCAATGTGGAGCGGCGGGCTCACCGGCGCCGCCGGGAAGTCTTGTGCAGGGGGGGAGGGGTTTTTGTTGGGCCAAGAAGATGAGAAGCCAACTTGGGATCGGTCCGGACGGGGAAATATCATGTGCTCCCATACTCTGCATATGACACTAGTGTATGTTACTACTCCCTCCTTTCCGGTTTATAGAGATGTTTAGAGTAACATAGTAATATGTTACAGTACAAGTTACTCCCCACTATGACCAGCCTTGGCCTCTCCCAGTGCTCCACCATGTATAGCTGCTAAGCCTGCCACGTAGGCATAAAATATGATGTGGCACCAATAAACTAAGCACCTTGCATTGAACACTTGAGTTACTAAGCCATTTAATGCACTTAGCACCTCATCTAAAGAGCATTAATAGTATAGCCAGCTGCTGGCTATAAGCCTACAACCCATCTTATAGTCAACATGTACTACAAAGTGCCTAGGAGCACGTGCTAGAGCTGGCTCTTCATGAAGAGCCCGCTTACCTTCTCTCTCCTCTTCTCTTTCCTCCAACTAAGCAGAAATATACTACTGTTTATTCCTTATAGCCCACTGACTCAGCTCTATTGTACTTGCTCTAAGACTAGCCGCAATGGGTAGTAACATAGAGTAGTAACATGCCCATGTTATTACTCTATGTTAGGCTAGTCATAGTGGGAGTAACTTAGCTAGTAACATAGCGCACTTCAAGAAATTTTTGCTTATGTGGCAAGCATTTAATGTGAGGTGGTAACATAATATGTTACTGTAACATAGTGCTTCCCAAGACAAGATGAGCCTACAAGCTAATAAATGAAACCATCTATAACACTACTATCATGTTACTTTGCATTATGAAGGTAGTAACTTAGACTAGTGTCATGCATATGACACTAGTCTAAGTTACTGCCCACTATGACCAGCCTTATTACCTATATAGTGGGGAGTAACATATGTGTAGTAACATGCAACACTTCATTTATTAAGCTATAGACTCATCTTGCCTTGATATGTGTGATGTTACTTATACTATTAGTAACTAGCTATGTTATCACATGCCTCTCTTTCTTCATTTATTGCTTGCCACATCATATATTTTATCTAGATATGTGTGATGTTACTATCTATGTTACTCCCACTGTGGGTAGTCTAAGCACATCTAAGAACTTGCTAGCACCCCCTTGATCGTGGACCTTGACAGTGTACATCACCTTATGTCTCATAATTTTCCTCATCATCATCTGAGTCCTAAAAGATCTCACCCACATCATCATTAGCATGCAGCCGCCTTGATAGACAACGTGCGCAGAAGGAGTAGAGGCGACAGGGGACGCACCACCACCACGTCGTGGGCACTCCGTATGTGCTCGTGTGCCTGCAGCATGCGTGTTTTTCCATCGGTGCTAGCTCTAAGGCCGAGGCTGCGGTCGTCTTTGTCTCCGACTTGTAGTTGAGCAACGACGGCAAAGAGGTGATGCAAGAGATGCGTATGCGTCGTTGCGTGCGAGCTTCGCCGTAGCACGACGAACCGGACGTCGCCGCGGATGGCGCACGCCTCCATGCAGCCGAGTGTGTGCGCATGCATGTGTTATTCACATGCATTCTGCAGCCGAGCGTGTGTGCATGCACGTCTTGTGTACGTGTGTTGTGTGGTCCATGTTGTGCGCATATGTGCATGAGTTGGATCGGATGGAGTAAGTGCGTTCGCTTGTGTACATATTTTAGAGTGTAGATTCACTCATTTTGTTTCGAATGTAGTCCCTTATTGAAATATCTAAAAAGACTTATATTTGGGAACGAAGGGGGTATAAAACATCTTCAACTTAGCATCCTGATGTACTGTTTCTAGTGGTTAGCAAAAAGTTCATGTTCTTTTAGTTGTTTATAGGTGGGCAGGCGGCAAAAAATAGGGGAAAACGCGCAAGGTTCCTTGCAGACGCTCCACCACGAGGTTCCTTGCTCCTCCTCGGTCGTTGGGAATCTATGCTCTTCAACTCTTTTCTTTTACGTGAGATTTGTTCATCCTTTTCCCAACACGCGAGACATCTAGCATCAAGGTGCACGTGTCATGCAAGAAAATGGAGATAATCAGATAAGCAGTGCGTAAGTGAGTCGTGCAGTGGGGAAAGCGGGGGGAAACCCTTTTCCGTAAGTGAGTCATGCACTTCGATGGCACCTATGCAATATTTTTTCTCCTCGATGGCACGTGAATAGTGCACGTACTCAACGACGGAGCATGGGATGGTAGCAATGACATGGTCAGCCCTTTTTTGGAGAGAGTACGTACTACTAGTAAATAACTTTGATGTGTCCCGTCAACTCGCAGAACGACGAGAAGCTTGATTACGCCTTCTCCCTCGCCAACGCGTGCGCGGTGGCTCGCAGCACGAGGAGAAACTTTTGCTTACAAGTGGTGGACGTGCAGCAGTTCATTTGGTGTCAGATTGCCAGAAGCACTACTGTAGAACCATCGACTTCCGGAAGAGGCAAAGAGCCAAGCGCAAGGTCACCTACTAACCTTAGGCTAGGCGTAGTGGGAGTAACATAAGTAGAGGTATCTCCTTTTTTTATTCTAGAAACAACCACACGCGAATAACAAGGTGCTGGTTACGTACAACAAATTTCCTGCAGTCCGTGCTCAGCACTCCTCTATCTCTCTTCTCAGCCAGCCAGCGGACGCGCGGAGCCCATCATCTGTTTGCTCACATGCGGCCCCACATGTCAGTGAAAACGCAAGAGGACCCACTGAACCTGCACATCTTTCACCTTGACGTGCTGGTGATGAAAAACAAATCCAAGAAAGATCTTCGGTGGCCGCTTTTGGAGTTACTCAAGAGTAGTAAGATTCTATTTACAGTTTAACCAAAGATGCACATCTCATGGCTTCAACTTATCAACTACCACTCTATTTTCTTTCATGACACGACTGGATCTTTGGATGTCCCACGTGTCGGCAAAGGAGGAAGAACCCACCAAATCTTGGTTGTGCTCTCGGATTAGACTAGTTGTGCTAACTTCAAATTTTTATTGTGTACTCCCTCCGTTCCAAAATACTTGACTTCCATTTGTCCAAAATGGATGTGCCTATATACTAAAACATGTCTAGATACATATATATTTTGACAAACATGTCTAGATACATGTGTAGAAGCCATGTATTGTGCAACGGAGGGAGTAGAATGGATGCAAGTTTTTGTATTGGGAAGAAGAGTACATCCATATACTGATAGAGCGTTGGAGTTGGCCTTACAAGTGGGACCACATTTGAGGAAACTGACTATCGGCAAACCCCCACCTCGCTTGCTTGTATGATGGCTGAGTTAGAGAAACGATGAGGTTGAAGAGATTGCTCTAGCACGGACTCCAAGAAATTTGGTGTCAGATGGAAGTCGTGCTGGTGGCATGTGCCGTACTCCTGGACGTGAATGCTTGTTCTGGCCCATGCCACCCTACTACTCCTACTACTTACTAGTATATAGTACTACTAGTATCGAGGATTCGAGGTGCTGGTTACGTATGGCTACAGTAAAAACACCCGCACGACGCGCGAAGCATGTGAAGCTAGTACAAATAGTGTACTACTATTGTTGATGATTGGCCTCATCCGATAACCTATTGCAATGCACGTACAATTATGTATTTGGAAAATATTTTTTTGCCTCGTCGCACCAGTCACTCACAGAAGCAACTCGAAAGCCATTCATAAATTTATTAAGTTTATCACAGGCATATCATTTTATTACATACAACAGGTCATCAACCCACATCGACAACGAGGATACATTATAAATACTAAAGTTTTCACTGAAGGAAATATGCCCTAGAGGCAATAATAAAGTTATTATTTATTTCCTTATTTCATGATAAATGTTTATCATTCATGCTAGAATTGTATTAACCGGAAACATGATACATGTGTGAATGCATAAACAAACAACATGTCACTAGTATGCCTCTACTAGACTAGCTTGTTAATCAAAGATGGTTATGTTTCCTAACCATGAACAAAGAGTTGTTATTTTATTAACAAGGTCACATCATTAGTAGAATGATCTGATTGACATGACCCATTCCATTAGCTTAGCACACGATCGTTTAGTATGTTACTACTGCTTTTATCCATGACATATACATGTTCCTGTAACTATGAGATTATGCAACTCCGTTTACGGAGGAACACTTTGGTGCTACCAAACGTCACAACGAATCGGGTGATTATAAAGGAGTACTACAGGTGTCTCCAAAGGCGATGTTGGGTTGGCGTATTTCGAGATTAGGTTTTGTCCTCCGATTGTCGGAGAGGTATCTCTGGCCCTCTCGGTAATACACATCACTTAAGCCTTGCAAGCATTACAACTAATGAGTTAGCTGTGAGATGATGTATTACGAAAACGAGTAAAGAGACTTGCGGTAACAAGATTGAACTAGGTATTGGATACCGACGATCGAATCTCGGGCAAGTAACATACCGATGACAAAGGGAACAACGTATGTTGTTATGCGGTCTGACCGATAAAGATCTTCGTAGAATATGTAGGAACCAATATGGGCATCCAGGTCCCGCTATTGGTTATTGACTGGAGACGTGTCTCGGTCATGTCTACATTGTTCTCGAACCGTAGGGTCCGCACGCTTAAGGTTTCGATGACAGTTATTATGAGTTTATGTATTTTGATGTACCGAAGAAGTTCGAGTCCGGATGTGATCACGGACATGACGAGGAGTCTCGAAATGGTCGAGACATAAAGATTGATATATTGAAGCCTATATTTGGAGTTCGGAATGGTTCCGGTGAAATCGGGATTTTATTGGAACACCGAATTACCGAACCCTCCCGGGGTTAATGGGCCTTAGTGGGCCATGAGGAAGAAGAGGAGGGGCCGGCCAGGGGGGCAGGCCGCCTCTCCCCTAGTCCAAATAGGACAAGGAGGGGGCGCCCCCCTTCCTCTTCTCTTCCCCCAATCCTACTCCAACTAGGAAGGGGGAGTCCTACTCGGTGGGAGTAGGACTCCTCCAGCCCTCCTCTAGGCCGGCCGCACCCCCCTTGCTCCTTTATATACGGGGGAAAGGGGGCACCCTAGAACACACAAGTTTGATCTACGGATCGTTCCTTAGCCGTGTGCGGTGCCCCCCTCCACCATATTCCACCTCGGTCTTATCGTCGCGAAGCTTAGGCGAAGCCTTGCGCCGGTAGAACATCAAGATCGTCACCACACCGTCGTGCTGACGGAACTCTCCCTCGACACTCGGCTGGATCGGAGTTCGAGGGACGTCATCGAGCTGTACGTGTGTCAAGAACTCGGGGGCGCCGGAGTAACGGCGCCGGGATCGGTCGGATCGCGAGGAGAACGTACGACTACTTCCTCTATGTTGTGATCGCTTCGCTTGGTCTCACGAGGGCGTAGACAACACTCTCCCTCTCGTTGCTATGCATCACCATGATCTTGCATGTGCGTAGGAAATTTTTGAAATTACTCGTTCCCCAACAAAGGGCATCCGAGCCTAGGTTTTTATGGTTTGATGTTTTGCACGAGTAGAACACAAGTGAGTTGTGGGCGATACAAGTCATACTACCTACCAGATGTCATACTTTGGTTCAGCG
Organism: Aegilops speltoides; assembly: GCA_021437245.1. NCBI lineage: Eukaryota > Viridiplantae > Streptophyta > Magnoliopsida > Poales > Poaceae > Aegilops > Aegilops speltoides. The sequence goes on from CM038144.1 coordinate 443,847,750, forward strand.
GTATTGTGAGATGAAGCGCCCAGCACCGACATTACGCCAGTGACGCTTCGCGAGACTGGTTTCACCGCCACGAGCACTCGTTGCTTAAAGGTGACTGGTGGGTGTCTGTCTCTCACTTTAGTTGAACCGAGTACAGCTACGCCCGGTCCTTGAGAAGGTTAAAATGGAGTCTATTTGACGAAGTATCGTTGTGGTTTTGATGCGTGGGTGAGATTGGTTCTTGCTTAAGCCCGTAGCAGCCACGTAAAATTTGCAACAACAAAGTAGAGGACGTCTAACTTGTTTTTGCAGGGCATGTTGTGATGTGATATGGTCAAGACGTGATGCTATATTTTATTGTATGAGATGATCATGTTTTTTAACGGTTATCGGCAATCGGCGAGAGCCATATGGTTGTCGCTTTATTGTATGAAATGCAATCGCTACGTAATGCTTTACTTTATCACTAAGCGGTAGCGATAGTCGTAGAAGCATAAGATTGGCGAGACGACAACGATGCTACGATGGAGATCAAGGTGTCGCGCGGTGGCGATGGTGATCATGATGGTGCTGCAGAGATGGAGATCACGAAGCACAAGATGATGATGACCATATCATATCACTTATATTGATTTGCATGTGATGTTTATCTTTTATGCATCTTATCTTGCTTTGATTGACGGTAGCATTATAAGATGATCTCTCACTAAATTATCAAGAAGTGTTCTCCCGAGTATGCACCGTTGCCAAAGTTAAATCGTGCCCGGACACCACGTGATGATCGGGTGTGATAAGCTCTACGTCCATCTACAACGGGTGCAAGGCAGTTTTGCACACGCAGAATACTCGGGTTATACTTGACGAGTCTAGCATATGCAGATATGGCCTCGGAACACGGAGACCGAAAGGTCGGCGTGAATCATATAGTAGATATGATCAACATAAGATGTTCACCATTGAAAACTACTCCATTTCACGTGATGATCGGTTATGGTTTAGTTGATTTGGATCACGTGATCACTTAGATGACTAGAGAGATGTCTGCATCTAAGTGGGAGTTCTTAAGTAATATGATTAATTGAACTTAAATTTATCATGAACTTAGTACTGATAGTATCTTGCTTGTTTATGTTTGATTGTAGATAGATGGCTCGTCTTTGTTGTTCCGTTGAATTTTAATGCGTTCCTTGAGAAAGCAAAGTTGAAAGATGATGGTAGCAATTACACGGATGGGTCCGTAACGAGGATTATCCTCATTGCTGCACGTAAAAGTTACGTCTGGATGCACCGCTGGGTGCGAACTCTTCTTTGAGCAACACCGGATGTTATGAGCGTCTGCGAGCAAAGCGATGACTACTCTATAGTTCGTGTACCATGCTTTACGGCTTAGAACCGGGACTTCAACGATGTTTTGAACGTCATGGAGCATATGAGATGTTCCAGGAGTTGAAGTTAATATTCCAACAGAATGCCCGGATTGAGAGATATGAAATCTCCAATAAGTTCTATAGCTGCAAGATGGAGGAGAATAGTTCTGTCAGTGAGCACATACTCAAAATGTCTGGGTATTACAATCACTTGACTCAACCGGGAGTTAATCTTCCGGATGATTGTGTCATTGACAGAATTCTTCAATCACTGCCACCAAGCTACAAAGGCTTCGTGATGAACTATAATATTCAAGGGTTAGTAAAGACTATACCGAGCTCTTCGCAATGCTAAAGGCTGCGGAGGTAGAAATCAGAAGGAGCATCAAGTGTTGATGGTCAATAAGACCACTAGTTTCAAGAAGAAAGGCAAAGGGAAGAAGAAGGAACTTCAAGAAGAACAGCAAGCAAGTTGTCTGCTCAGAGAAGAAACCCAAGTCTGGACCTAAGCCTGAAATCGAGTGCTTCTACCGCAAGCGACTAGTCATTTGAAGCGGAACTGCCCCAAGTATTTGGCGGATAAGAAGGATGGCAAGGTGAACAAAGGTATATGTGATATACATGTTATTGATGTGTACCTTACTAGAGCTCGCAGAGCACTGGGTATTTGATCTTCGGTTACATTGCTAATATTTGCAACTCAAAGCAGGGACTACGGATTGCTTAACACCGGCAAAGGACGAGGTGACGATCGGCGTGGAAATGGTTCCAAAGTCGATGTGATCGCGGTCGGCACGCTACCTCTACATCTACCTTGGGATTAGTTTTAGACCTAAATAATTGTTATTTGGTGCTGCGTTGAGCATGAACATTATATCTGGATCTTGTTTGATGCGAGACGGTTATTCATTTAAATCGAGAGAATAATGGTTGTTCTATTTATATGAGTAATATCTTTTATGGTCATGCACCCTTGAAGAGTGGTCTATTTTGATGAATCTCGATAGTAGTGATACACATATTCATAATGTTGAAACCAAAAGATGCAGAGTTGATAATGATAGTGCAACTTATTTGTGGCACTGCCGTTTAGGTCATATCGGTGTAAAGCGCATGAAGAAACTCCATACTGATGGACTTTTGGAGTCACTTGATTATGAATCACTTGGCACTTGCGAACCGTGCCTCATGGGCAAGATGACTAGAACCCCGTTCTCCGGTACTATGGAGAGAGCAACAGATTTGTTGGAAATCATACATACACATGTATGTGGTCCGATGAATGTTGAGGCTCGTGGCGGATATCGTTATTTTCTCACCTTCACAGATGATTTAAGCAGATATGGGTATATCTACTTAATGAAACATAAGTCTGAAACATTTGAAAAGTTCAAAGAATTTCAGAGTGAAGTTGAAAATCATCGTAACAAGAAAATTAAGTTTCTGCGATCTGATCGTGGAGGTGAATATTTGAGTTACTGAGTTTGGTCTACATTTGAAACAATGCGGAATAGTTTCAAGAACTCACGCCACCGGAACACCACAACGTAATGGTGTGTCCGAACGTCGTAATCGCACTTTACTAGATATGGTGCGATCTATGATGTCTCTTACAGATTTACCGCTATCGTTTTGGGGTTATGCTCTAGAGACGGCCGCATTCACACTGAATAGAACACCGTCAAAATCCGTTGAGATGACACCTTATGAACTGTGGTTTAGCAAGAAACCAAAGTTGTCGTTTCTTAAAGTTTGGGGATGCGATGCTTATGTGAAAAAGCTTCAACCTGATAAGCTCGAACCCAAATCGGAGAAATGTGTCTTCATAGGATACCCAAAGGAGACAGTTGGGTACACCTTCTATCACAGATCCGAAGGCAAGACATTCGTGGCTAAGAATGGATCCTTTCTAGAGAAGGAGTTTCTCTCGAAAGAAGTGAGTGGGAGGAAAGTAGAACTTGATGAGGTAATTGTACCTTCTCCCTTACTTGAAAGTAGTTTGTCACAGAAACCGGTTTCTGAGACATAGACACCAAGTAGTGAGGAAATTGATGATATTGATCATGAAACTTCAGATCAAGTTGCTACAGAACGTCGTAGATCAACCAGAGTAAGATCCGCACCAGAGTGGTACGGTAATCCTGTTCTGGAAATCATGCTACTAGATCATGATGAACCTACGAACTATGAAGAAGCGATGGTGAGCCCAGATTCATAAAATGGCTTGAGGCCATGAAATCTGAGATGGGATCCATGTATGAAAACAAAGTATGGACTTTGGTTGACTTGCCCGAGGGTAGGCAAGCAATAGAAAACAAGTGGATCTTCAAGAAGAAGACCGACGCCGACGGTAATGTTATCGTCTACAAAGCTCGACTTGTCGCAAAGGGTTTTCAACAAGTTCAAGGGTTGACTACGATGAGACCTTCTCACCCGTAGCGATGCTTAAGTCTGTCCGAATCATGTTAGCAATTGCGCATTTTATGATTATGAAATTTGGCAAATGGATGTAAAGACTACATTCTGAATGGATTTACGGAAGAAGAGTTGTATATGATGCAACCGAAGGTTTTATCGATCCAAAGGGAGCTAACAAAGTGTGCAAGCTCCAGTGATCCATCTATGGACTGGTGCAAGCATCTCGGAGTTGGAATAAGCGCTTTGATAGTGTGATCAAAGCATTTGGGTTTGTCTGAGACTTTTGGAGAAGCTTCAGTATTTACAAGAAAGTGAGTGGGAGCTCAGTAGCATTTACGATATTATATGTAGATGACATATTGCTGATCGGAAATGATATAGAATTTCTGGATAGCATAAAGGGATACTTGAATAAGAGTTTTTCGATGAAAGACCTCGGTGAAGCTGCTTACATGTTGGGCATTAAGATCTATAGAGATAGATCAAGACGCTTAATTGGACTTTCACAAAGCACATACCTTGACAAGATTTTGAAAAATTTCAAAATGGATCAAGCAAAGAAAGGGTTCTTGCCTGTGTTACAAGGTGTGAAGTTGAGTAAGACTCAATGCCCGACCACTGCAGAAGATAGAGAGAAATGAAAGATGTTCCTATGCTTCAGCCATAGGCTCTATCATGTATGCAATGCTGTGTACTGGACTGATGTGTGCCTTGCTATAAGCTTAGCAGGAGGTACCAAAGTAATCCAGAGTGGATCATCGACAGCGGTCAAGAACATCTGAAATACGAAAAGGACTAAGGATATGTTTCTCGTATATGGAGGTGACAAAGAGCTCATCGTGAACAGTTACGTTGATGCAAGCTTTGACACTGATCCGGACGATTCTAAATCGCAGACCGGATCGATTTACACTAAACGGAGGAGCTGTCGGTTGGTGCAGTTCTAAACAAAGCGTCGTGGCGGGATCTACATGTGAAGCGGAGTACATAGCAGCTTCGAAGCAGCTAATGAAGGAGTCGGATGAAGGAGTTCATATCCGATCTAGGTGTCATACCTAGTGCATCGGGTCCAATGAAAATCTTCTGTGACAATACTGGAGTAATTGCCTTGGCAAAGGAATCCAGATTTCACAAGAGGACCAAGCACATCAAGAGACGCTTCAATTCCATCCGGGATTTAGTCCAGGTGGGAGACATAGAGATTTGCAAGATACATACGGATCTGAATGTTGCAGACCTGTTGATTAAGCCTCTTCCACGAGCAAAACATGATCAGCACCAAGACTCCATGGGTGTTAGAACCATTACTATGTAATCTAGATTATTGACTCTAGTGCAAGTGGGAGACTGAAGGAAATATGCCCTAGAGGCAATAATAAAGTTATTATTTATTTCCTTATTTCATGATAAATGTTTATCATTCATGCTAGAATTGTATTAACCGGAAACATGATACATGTGTGAATGCATAAACAAACAACATGTCACTAGTATGCCTCTACTAGACTAGCTTGTTAATCAAAGATGGTTATGTTTCCTAACCATGAACAAAGAGTTGTTATTTGATTAACAAGGTCACATCATTAGTAGAATGATCTGATTGACATGACCCATTCCATTAGCTTAGCACACGATCGTTTAGTATGTTGCTACTGCTTTTATCCATGACATATACATGTTCTTGTAACTATGAGATTATGCAACTCCCGTTTACCGGAGGAACACTTTGGTGCTACCAAGCGTCACAACGTAATCGGGTGATTATAAAGGAGTACTACAGTGTCTCCAAAGGCGGATGTTGGGTTGGCGTATTCGAGATTAGGTTTTGTCACTCCGATTGTCGAAGAGGTATCTCTGGGCCCTCTCGGTAATACACATCACTTAAGCCTTGCAAGCATTACAACTAATGAGTTAGCTGTGAGATGATGTATTATGGAGCGAGTAAAGAGACTTGCCGTAACGAGATTGAACTAGGTATTGGATACCGACGATCGAATCTCGGGCAAGTAACATACCGATGACAAAGGAACAACGATGTTGTTATGCGGTCCGACCGATAAAGATCTTCGTAGAATATGTAGGAACCAATATGGGCATCCAGGTCCCGCTATTGGTTATTGACCGGAGACGTGTCTCGGCCATGTCTACATTGTTCTCGAACCATAGAGTCCGCACGCTTAAGGTTTCGATGACAGTTATTATGAGTTTATGTATTTTGATGTACCAAAGAAGTTCGGAGTCCCGGATGTGATCACGGACATGACGAGGAGTCTCGAAATGGTCGAGACATAAAGATTGATATATTGGAAGCCTATATTTGGAGTTCGGAATGGTTCCGGGTGAAATCGGGATTTTACCGGAACACCGGGGGGTTACCGGAACCCTCCCGGGGGTTAATGGGCCTTAGTCGGCCATGAGGAAGAAGAGGAGGGGCCGGCCAGGGCAGGCCACGCGCCCCCTCCCCCCCTAGTCCGAATAGGACAAGGAGGGGGGGGCGGCGCCCCCCTTCCCTCTTCTCTTCCCCCCCAATCCTACTCCAACTAGGAAAGGGGGGAGTCCTACTCCCGGTGGGAGTAGGACTCCTCCGGCGCGCCTCCTCTAGGCCGGCCGCACCCCCTTGCTCCTTTATATACGGGGAAAGGGGCACCCTAGAACACACAAGTTTGATCTACGGATCGTTCCTTAGCCGTGTCGGTGCCCCCTCCACCATATTCCACCTCGGTCATATCGTCGAAGCTTAGGCGAAGCCCTGCGCCGATAGAACATCAAGATCGTCACCACACCGTCGTCTTGTGGAACTCTCCTCGACACTCGGCTGGATCGGAGTTCGAGGGGCGTCATCGAGCTGTCGTGTGTCAAGAACTCGGGGCGCCGAGTAACGGGCGCCGGGATCGGTCGGATCGCGAGGAGAACGTCGACTACTTCCTCTACGTTGTGATCTCTTCCGCTTCGGTCTCTACGAGGCGTAGACAACACTCTCCCCTCTCGTTGCTATGCATCACCATGATCTTGCGTGTGCGTAGGAAAATTTTTGAAATTACTATGTTCCCCAACATTCACAACACAGCAAATAACAAGTAATGAAATGAACTTCAACTCAACCATTCCTCGGCGTTGGAAACGCTTGCTTTGAACCACAAGTGATTCTCTGGGACGGGGCATCTATTGACGATCTCGAGACCAACGCAGGACTGATCATCCAGGCTGAAGCGGCCTACTATATCAGTACCAGGGTGGGGAACCACCCAAATGTCCGAGGTATAGACACAGTTTCTTCTCATAAATGGTGCTAGTAACGTTGTGTCAACAGCAGTTGGATCGCCTTTCACCATCATCGGATAGTTTTGTCCAAGGAAGAGCGAGTTTTCTCCAAGACTATCAATTTTGTACCAGGGAGAAGGTGTTGGCGCTAGCACACTAGTATCCATCCCGAATACCATGCAACGGGTGTTGGAATAGGTCCGGAGAGTGCGACCATGGGAGACTACACCTGCTTCCTTAGCAGTAACATCATCAGTGGGTTGTATACACACGAGAAGAGGTGATCCATCGGAATTAGTTGCCAGGCGCCAACGAGTATATGGGCGCTGCTCGTCCTCATGATCGTGATCATCACCATCGTCATCTCCCCCTTGGTTATAAAAATTTTCAAGGATAGGTGGTGGAATTTTCACAGGACCTTGGAAACACAAGAAGAAGGTTAATTAGTAAAGGGAAACTTGCTAACCCGCATGCATGTGGATGAAACAATTATAATTACGGTGGAAGACAAACGTACCGAAATCATAACGATTCCATGCAAAAACAGTGCCACGAGTGGTGGCAGAAAACACAAGGCCCTCGTATTCAATTGCATCACAGTACTCATCCGTGTACAGAAACTGATTTTCGAGCAATGTCCATCGAGTCAAACCAGCAATGACGGCAACAAGCTTGTAGAAGATAGCAACAACTTCATAGTTGTTGTAATTCCAAGAGTGGGTGGGGACTCGAGAAATTGCTATCTTCCGTAGAAGACAGTCACCATGATTGTATTTGAACGTGCGTACAATACCAGTGTGCTCAACCTCTGGGCAGTCTGCTGAGATTTTTGGAAGTGGAACCCGGTCACGAGTGTACACATTCACAAGTTCCCACTAGCAGTTGGACCCAATGTAAACAACCCAATCTCCATTTGTGCCTGCCCAGGCCTTGCCCTCAAGTGATGGCATCTTAACATCATACGTATCATTATCAAGCGGCGTCAACTTGCACAGGCCAAGGCCTCCGTCGTGACGGCGCCGGTCATCAGGGTCACGGCGAAGAAGATAGGGGAGATCAAACCGTTCCTTGACTCTTGGGTTCCTTGTAATGATGTTATTAGTTGAGTCAAGAATGGGCTTGAACGAACCTGCCATGCTAGCCGAGGTGATGACGTCTCACCGATCAATGAGTTCCTCCACCACGTCATCTTTCAGATCGGGGCAAGAATAACGGGGTCGTTTCCGTCCTGTTCCCTCCATGGAGAAGACGATTGAACAATGGTAGAAGAAAGCATGAAGGGCTGAAGGAAAATGGAGGGAGAGGAAGAGCGTGCGACAGCAGTTCCAAATCGAGAGGGAAAGGCGAAGCGTCGGTGGACGGTTGCCAGTTTGCAACGGTTCACGAAGGGGCGCCCCAGCCTACACGTTGGTTCGGAAATACTCCTACTACTCGCCATCGTCTCACTGATATGTGGAACGGGACCACATGTCAACGAGACATGGTGTGTAATTTCTTGTGCAAAATGCGATCTGGTCGCGTTGGCCCGAAGTGCCGCATTAGTTTTTTTTTTTTTGAAAGTTTGCCGCATTAGTTATCGACCTTTATTTTTTTTAACATGCAATCTGAATGGATAGCTCCTGTGGTCATCACACGTGAGAGGATATAGTGATGGTTGATTCGCCGAGCAACTTTCTTTGTGGGAATATGGGAGTACCAAATGATTCAAGGAACAGAGAAATGATGGTTGCTTCGTCCGAGCAACTTCTTGTGGCGAAGGTGGGGCTCTGTGATTTGATTGCTCACTAGTCATTACTATCGCGCGCAACGACTGGGGTGAATCTTTCCCTGAAGTTGTGTTGTGCACTCAATATTGCTGCATGGCAGGTGGAGCCGGATGAAGGATGTCCAACATGTCGGCGAAACAAAGTTGAATTGTTTCTGGCATTGCTATCAATCCTTCAGGATTTGTTTATATGTACACATAATTTTGATGAAATTGTATTGTGATGCTATGAAGGTTTCAACTCTGGTTCCCGCAGAAAAAAAAAGGTTTCAACTTAGGATTCATGTGTCTTGCCTCGAGATTATCTCGTTACAACATTCCATCAAATACAAATGAAACTACCATGGCTAATGCATCTCAATGGTTCGCAGATCAGCGCCAATATTCACATCACAACTGAAGACAAAGTTGTGAGAAGGTGTACAAATAAAGAAAAAAATATAATTGATTGATGATGTTCATAGGCATGGCTCCATTTCCTTGGCACAGTGTTCTTTGCTTGACAGCTAGTTTCACCCAGCTCTGTAGCCAAAAAATATGTGTATGAAGGACACCACAATCCGATCATTTTGTGCGGCTCCACTAAAATCGGGCGGACCATCCCTGTTTGCAATGATATCCAGTCAGTGTGATTACAATAATAGTGGAACTAGATGATGAAACATAACACACATAAATAGAAGCCAATAACCTCTACAATCTCTCTTTAGGACTAACTTCTTGTCGGAGAAGATTAGGCACGGAGTTGGATGAGGAGGATAGCAAAACCAATCTCCCTTTCCGCAGTCCCACAGAAATGTAAAAACGTTGCCCGTGTGACATTTTGGCGGAACTGCACAAAACACACTTCAGAAAAGTGATTTGTGCAGTTCACCAAAAGGTCGCAATAGCAACGAGGTGAAAATGGATAGCCCTGTTTGCAAAAGGAGGTCGAAAGGAAACAATTCTTGCCCAATAACACGAATCGAAGACACATACGCCGACAAAAAAGAAGCATGTTCCATGTAAAAAGGGAAAGATAGCACATGGTGGTTTATCAAAAATGGTTTGAGGACGAGATTGCAAGATGGAAAGTACGCCGGCCGAGATACGATTTAAGCAAACAACTAAAGAAGATCCACATGCAGCAACGTGGGAAGATGGGCAGTGGAGAAAGGCCGGAGGAAGCTGTACCTGAGCTTCGTCGGGATGTTACTAGGAGGGCGTCGGCGGCCGGGATCTGCCCATACGGCGGCAGCGAGCAAGTGGTGAAGGCCCTACCGCGCCGGAGCTTGGTCAGAGAGAACGGCGGGTACCGCAGATTGGGACGAGTTGCCTCAACATCGTCGAATGGAGAGACGATCCACATCCTCCCTTTCCACCAGCGGACGGGATGCTGTCGGATCACTGACCAATGCTGAGAGAGAGAGGCCACGGCGGCCTTGTGTGAGATTGTGTGACGAGACTCACGAGAGACAAACCCATTTTTCCATTTTCCCCACGGCAATCGTTTTATATTCTGGGCGTGGTACCTGACCCTCCTTCGAGTAAACAACCGCTACACGCGTCAAATTATCACGTGGGCTGCCTTTTCGTACAGAAACAAACTCCACCGTGTACCCGCGCGGGTGTGGCCGGGAACGAGACGTGAGTACGTGCGTCCTGCGTGCACTTCTTCTTTAGGTGCAGGTACGTACGTGGGTGGGTGTGAGAGACATGGTTTGTGCAAAACAGAGGCAATGTGTTGATGATATCTCAATCAGAAAAACGTAACATATGCAATGTATGTGAAACGGAGTCATGGACGTGAGATATCGATAGAATTGAAAACAGGGATGAAGTGTGTGGCTGCGCGATCGATAAAGAGTGCCATCGAATTTGTGTTTGCCCACGTCAAAGATACAGGGCGGCTGGCCTATTGGAATTTGAGAGGGCAGAGGTGCATTTCTTCTCTGTGGCATGGATACCTACCTACAATGTTCGACTATCGGTGTGTGGGGGGGGTAGAGACCGGTCGACTAGTATATGTCTGGGGAAGGAGAGAGACCTAGCTATGTATTGAGGGAGATCGATCGACATCTATGGATATGTGTAGCAAAGGAATAAGGTTGGTAAAAAGACAAAGGTAGAGCGTCGGAGGGTTGGTGGTGGAGTGGCGTCTCACAAATGGTGGGAGAGGCCTGCTAGACAAACGGAGGGTATGAGTGCAATATCAATAAGAGAGGGCGGGGGATGCATGTCTATCTGTCTATGCACGTACGTGTGAGAGACGGGTCGGGAGGTATTCAAGGATGATGAGGGGAGAAGATATGGTTGTGGTAAGCATGCGTAACTACATAGGAAGATCAACCGTCATGTGTCCGAGAAAAGGAGAGACATAACTAGCGAGGTAAGTGTATCGGTGCTTGGTGAAAACGAATTATAGTCGACTTGGATATATGTAGGGAGATCAATTCATATACACGCCTGCATGTGTTAGAAGCAAATAAGGTCCGGAGAGGCAGACAGGTGGAGAGAGTGTGGCTAGGAGGTGGTGCGACAGGCCTACCATGTCGAGGGGGGAGGAGTGTGCGAGCATGTGACTAATGAAAAGAGGGACGGGAGTGTGCACCTGCGTGGAATCGTATTGGACATATGGGGGCATGGACGGTGAGAAGAGAAGAGGGGAAGTATATATGTGTTTGTTGTAGGCACACTTGGCTAGAGAGGTATATCGACCGGTGTGTGCCAGAAAGAAGGAGCCGGGGGCCTACACACACCGCTGGTGGACGACCTAAAGAGAAATAATGAACGTGCGCGATGGAGGGGACGCTAAGTGTCGTGGATTTGTCACGGCAGATGTCCTTAGTGTCAGGACTTAATCGCGAGGCCAACGCATCTATGTGGTAGCTTGAGAGGGGTTGAGTGGGACGAGAGACGCAGGGCGGATCAACACGCAGACAAGGGTTTAGACAGCTTCGGGCCCCGGGAAACATCATCCGGTAAAAACCCTACATGCTGTTTGAGGCTGGGTCTCATTATGATCATGGGGAGTCGCCGTAAACCGGCTCTCCTCTTTGTGTCTAGCCCTAAGATTGTTGCTTGTAACTTCTAACTTGTAACCCGTCCCTCTTTGGGAAGCCCTGCCCCTCCTTATATATGTTGAAGGGGCGGTTTACATGTGGAGTCCTATTAGGATTAGGACAAGTCTATCTCTAATACAAACCGGATACAAGTCCTAGTCTTAACTCCTTGTAAGGTAAATATTCCTCATGCCTTTCCTCTTAAACCGGCCCACCATTAAACGTGAACCGGCCTTCTGGGCCTTGGGCCTTGTCATCCGTCTGCCCCATCCGCCGGATTACCAATGAGCTGTAAATCATCTGGTCTGTGCAGGTCGCCGGTGAATCGCCAAGTCCGGCCGGTTTATCCTTCCGGCCGGTTTACACCGCGGGGCATATCCCCGACACTAAGGGTGTGTGAGGGGGGCGGGCGTGTGCATGCACAATAGAAAGTTAGCGCTAGCTAGCTACAAATAGAAGAGGATCGTGAAGGTGTAAAAGACGAACAAAGTGTTGGGGAACGTAGTAATTTCAAAAAAATTCCTGCGCACACGCAAGATCATGGTGATGTATAGCAACGAGAGGGGGAGTGTATCTTCATACCCTTGAAGATCGCTAAGCGGAAGCGTTTATCAACGCGGTTGATGTAGTCGTACGTCTTCACAATCCGACCGATCCAAGTACCGAATGCACGGCACCTCCGAGTTCTGCACACGTTCAGCTCGATGACGTCCTCGCCTTCTCGATCCAGCAAGACGGGCGAAGTAGTAGATGAGTTCCGGCAGCACGACGGCATGGTGACGGTGTTGGTGAAGAACAATCTCCGCAGGGTTTCGCCTAAGCACTACAGAAACTATGACGGAGGATAAACTAGAGGGGACGGGGTTGCCGGCACACGGCTTGGTGTTTCTTGATGTGTCTTTGGTGCTAGTCCTGCCCCTCTATTTATATGTTGAGCCTTGGGGTCGAAACTTGGAGTAAAAGCCTCCACAAAGTCTGTTTCACCCGAAAGGCAAGAGTCCTTCTCGGACTCGGGCGAGACGCCAGGTTCCCGGTGTATGCGACCCGAACGCCGAGGACCACGGCGTCGCCCCTGACTCATAAAACTTCCTTTTGCGCTTTCCAAAAACCTTGTGGGCTTTCCCCTTTGGCCCAAATAATGTGTTCTTGTACCCAAACATTTCGGGAAACATCCGGAACTCCTTCCGATGAATTTCGGAACCCTTCCAGAGATTAAACACTATTATCCCATATATCAAACTTTATCTCCGGACCATTCCAGAGTTCCTCGTCATGTCCATGATCTCATCCGGGACTCCGAACAACATTCGGTTACCAACATACATAACTCATATAATACTATATCATCAACGAAACGTTAAGCATGCGAACCCTACGGGTTCGAGAACTATGTAGACATGACTGAGACACGTTTCCGGTCAATAACCAATAGCGGGACCTAGATGCCCATATTGGCTCCCACATATTCTACGAAGATCTTTATCTGTCAAACCGCATAACAACATACGTTGTTCCCTTTGTCATCGGTATGTTACTTGCCCGAGATTCGATCGTCGGTATCTCAATACCTAGTTCAATCTCGTTACCGGCAAGTCTCTTTACTCGTTCCATAATACATCATCCCGCAACTAACTCATTAGTTGAAATGCTTGCAAGGCTTTACGTGATGTGCATTACCGAGAGGGCCCAGAGATACCTCTCCGACAATCGGAGTGACAAATCCTAATCTCGAAATACGCCAACCCAACAAGTACCTTTGGAGACACCTGTAGAGCACCTTTATAATCACCCAGTTACGTTGTGACATTTGCTAGCACACAAAGTGTTCCTCCGGTAAACGGGAGTTGCATAATCTCATAGTCATAGGAACATGTATAAGTCATGAAGAAAGCAATAGCAACATACTAAACGATCGGGTGCTAAGCTAACGGAATGGGTCATGTCAATCACATCATTCTCCTAATGATGTGATCCCGTTAATCAAATGACAACTCATGTCTATGGTTAGGAAACTTAACCATCTTTGATTAATGAGCTAGTCAAGTAGAGGCATACTTGTGACACTTTGTTTGTCTATGTATTCACACATGTATTATGTTTCCGGTCAATACAATTCTAGCATGAATAATAAACATTTATCATGATATAAGGAAATAAATAATAACTTTATTATTGCCTCTAGGGCATATTTCCTTCAGTCTCCCACTTGCACTAGAGTCACTAATCTAGTTCACATCGCCATGTGATTTAACACCAATATTCATATCTGTATATGATTACACCCATAGCTCACATCGTCATGTGACCAACACCCAAAGGGTTTACTAGAGTCAATAATCTAGTTCACATCGCTATGTGATTAACACCCAAAGAGTACTAAGGTGTGATCATGTTTTGCTCGTGAGAGAAGCTTAGTCAACGGGTCTGTCACATTCAGAGCCGTATGTATTTTGCAAATATTCTATGTCTACAATGCTCTGCACGGAGCTACTCTAGCTAATTGCTCCCACTTTCAATATGTATCCAGATTGAGACTTAGAGTCATCTGGATCAGTGTCAAAACTTGCATTGACGTAACCCTTTACGACGAACCTCTTGTCACCTCCATAATCGAGAAACATATCCTTATTCCACTAAGGATAATTTTGACCAATGTCCAGTGATCTACTCTTAGATCACTATTTTACTCCATTGCCAAACCAGGACAGGGTATACAATAGGTCTGGTCCATAGCATAGCATACTTTATAGAACCTATGACTGAGGCATAGGGAATGACTTTTCATTCTCTTTCTATTTTCTGCCATGGTCGGGTTTTTGAGTCTTACTCAATTTCAGACCTTTGCAACACAGGCAAGAACTCTTTCTTTGATTGTTCCATTTTGAAATACTTCAAAATCATTTCAAGGTATGTACTCATTGAAAATCTTATCAAACATCCTGATCTATCTCAATAGATCTTGACGCTCAATATGTAAGTAGCTTTATTGAGGTCTTTCTTTTAAAGAACTCCTTTCAAACACTTCTTTATGCTTTCCAGAAAAATTCTACATCATTTCTGATCAATAATATGTCATTCACATATACTTATCAGAAAGGCTGTAGTGCTCCCACTCACTTTATTACAAATACAGGCTTCACCGCAAGTCCGTATAAACTATATGCTTTGATCAACTTATCAAAGAATATATTCCAACCCTGAGATGCTTGCACAAGTCCATAGATGGATCGCTGGAGCTTGCACATTTTGTTAGTACCTTTAGGATTGACAAAACCTTCTGGTTGCATCATATACAACTCTTCTTTAAGAAACATTAAGGAATGCAGTTTTGACATCCATTTGCCAGATTTCATAAAATGTGGCAATTGCTAACATGATTCAGACAGACTTAAGCATCGCTACAGTTGAGAAAATCTCATTGTAATCAACACCTTGAACTTGTCGAAAACCTTTTTGCGACAAGTCGAGCTTTGTAGATAGTAACACTACTATCAACGTCCGTCTTCCTCTTGAAGATCCATTTATTCTCAATGGCTTGCCGATCATCGGGCAAGTCAACCAAAGTCCACACTTTGTTCTCATACATGGATCCCATCTCAGATTTCATGGTCTCAAGCCATTTTGCGGAATCTGGGCTCACCATCGCTTCTTCATAGTTTGTAGGTTCATCATGGTCTAGTAACATGACTTCCAGAATAGGATTACCGTACCACACTGGTGTGGACCGTACTCTGGAAGACCTACGAGGTTCTGTAATAACTTGATCTGAAGTTTCATGATCATCATCATTAGCTTCCTCACTAATTGGTGTAGCAATCAATGGAACTGATTTCTGTGATGAACTACTTTCTAATTCGGGAGAAGGTACATTTACCTTATCAAGCTCTAATTTCCTCCCACTCACTTCTTTCGAGAGAAACTCCTTCTCTAGAAAGGATCCATCTTAGCAACGAATATTTTGCCTTCAGATCTGTGATAGAAGGTGAGGGAGTCCTGGACTAGGGGGTGTCCGGACAGCCGGACTATCATTATCCGCCGGACTCCAAAACTACGAAGATAGAAGATTGAAGACTCCGGCTCGTGTCCGGAAGGTACTTTCCTTGGCGTGGAAGGCAAGCTTGGCAATACGGATATGTAGATCTCCTACCATTGTAACCGACTCTGTGTAACCCTAGCCTCTCCGGTGTCTATATAAACCGGAGGGCTTTAGTCCGTAGGACAACATACATTACAACAATCATACCATAGGCTAGCTTCTAGGGTTTAGCCTCCTTGATCTCGTGGTAGATCTACTCTTGTACTACCCATATGTAACGCCCCGGATACGACTTTCCATATTCATAACTCCAACTCTTGCCTTTTCCGGAGATGCAATATGATTTTTCCTTCGTGGTTGAGTTTTTGTCTGTTGTGTTGCTTTTGTTTTTGTTATACATCTCATCTCATAGCATCATCCGCATTGCATCGGCACTCCATTGCCGTCATATTTTAAAACTTGCATCTGCTCGTAGTTGCCGTGTCCCCCTTGCTTTTGTTGGCCGTTCCGAGTCTAACCGGGTTTTTTTTTCGATTCCCTCTTGTCTGACCGTTTGACCCTCTCTGCACAACCACCTCCCCTTTTGAGCGTGTCCGAAACTTCCCCGAACCCGGCCCGGACAGTCATCACCGTTGGATCCGGATCATCCCCAAATGTCTACAAAATATCTCCGTTTTCTCTTTTGGATTCCCTAGCTATTTTATCCGCGACCGTCCGATTACGATCGGAGGGACCTAACCGCCCTAAACTGGTTTCATCTGTTATAAATATCAGTCCAACCCTAGTTTCTAGGGGCATGTTCCATCCCATCCCCACGCCGCCGCCACTCTCCTTGTTATCAGCGTCGAACCAACCAGTCGCCCTCCTCGTTTTTCCCCCGATCCAATCAAATCCATCCCCGACCAACCTCACCCGGCCTCTCTTCAATCCACCCATCCAGCCGGCGCTCGATCCAGTTGGGGATCGAGGCCACAACCTCGTCACGCCTGTTTTCCCTGTCCTCACTCCGGAGCTCCTCCTCCCGCTCGACCCCTCCCCGAGCGAGCTGCTCCACCGGCGATCCATGACCAGGCCAGCCCGCACGCGCCCGCTCCCTTCCGCCAGCAAGCCATGGGCGCCCGAAGCATGGTCTCCCGCTGCCTCGGCCCCGATCTGGACCAGATCCCCTCTCCTTCGCGCTGCCGTTCCTCGCCCCGCGCCGTCGACCTGCTGCCCCAACGTCCTGCTTCGCCTCCTCGCCCGTTCGGCGGGGAGGACGACAGCCTTCGGCGGAGCCCGTTTTCCCGCCTCCGTATGGCGCCCGCAGCCCCGAGCTCGTCGCCTGCATCTCCTCCATGGTCGTCCGAACCCCGCTGCTGCATCGCGTTGCCGTCGGCGCCTCGTCTCCACCACTAGACCCAGCCGGCCTTCGTCGCCCTTGTCCATTCCGGCGGATCCCGCGATGCCCGTCCCGGCCACGGTGCCCTCGCCGAGGCCATCTGCGCCTCGTGCCGCTGCGTCATACGCTCTTCAAAAGCAGCGGCGCCCGCCTCGTCCAGCCTCCCCATTGACGGTCGCACCCGTGGCCCAGCTCCACCACTCCCGCGAGGCCTCCTCGCTTCCGCTCGACTCCAGCGCCTGGCCAGTCCAGCGCCGCGTGGGCCTGCAGGCCGGCCGACCTAGCGCCTCCCGGCCCGACAAGCAGGCCACTTCCACCTCCCAAGCCGACCGGCCTCAAGGCCCGATGTGAGCAGCTCCCTCACGCCCTGGGCCAGATCAGCAGATTCGGCCCATGTCTGGTTTTTTTTTCAGATCTGCGTTTTTAGCATTATCCAGCGAATTACTGTTTTGCAGAAAACCCCCTAAGCATCATGCATATAATAACTCCACAACGGTGCATCGGATTAAAACAAACTTTATATGTAAAATGCTTAGTTTTTCATCTAGTTTCATAATACGCTGCTTTCATCCATGTTTAAAATGTTTAAAATGCTGTTTGTTTAAATTTGCTCTAATGCCATGCTGAAATGATTTAATTCATAACTAAATAACCGTAGCTCGGAATTAAATGTTCTTTATATGTAAATGGGGTGGAAAAATGCCTAGATTAACATGGTCCACTTTATTTTCCTGTTTAACAACTTTAAAATATGTTTTAGGGCAGAACAGTAGCAAATTCAGAATATGCATATGAGGATTTTCCGGACTTGTTGTTCGTTGTTTCCGGCCTCATTTAAACTTGCCTAGGTAGCTAGTTTCATTATGCTTCACCCCTTGCCATGTTTAACAACATTTAATATTGTTGAGTAGCTTATACCGAGATCAAACTAAATAATTGATGTGGTGTTCCGTCAATATGCAACTCGTTGCATATTGAGCTCCACTTAACTTGTAGTTTTGTGTGTTGCAGTTTGCCATGCCATGCCTCATTAAACTGGACATGCATCATGTGTTTGTGCATCATGCCATGATTATGCTTGTGTGTTTACCATGTTGTTTGCTTCTTTCCGGTTTGCTTCTCTCGTTAGCTTCGGTTTCGTTCCAAAGTTGTGAGGATTCGTTCGACTGCGTCCGTTTGTCTTCTTCATGATGGACTCGTTCTTCTTCCTTGCGGGATCTCAGGCCAGATGACCGCTACCCTGGATCTCACTACTATCATTGCTATGCTAGTTGCCTCGTTCTTTCGCTATGCTGCGCTTCCTATTACCTGTTTGTCCAACCATCCCATGTTGCCATGAACCCCTAACCTTGACACCTTTCCTATGCAAACCACTATTTGGCTATGTTAACGCTTTTGCTCAGCCCCTCTTATAGCGTTGCTAGTTGCAGGTGAAGTTGAAGATTGCTCCATGGTGGACAGGGTTTATGTTGGGATATCACAATATCTCTTATATTATTAATGCATCTATATACTTGGTAAAGGGTGGAAGGCTCGGCCTTATGCCGGGTGTTTTGTTCCACTCTTGCCGCCTAGTTTCCGTCATACCGTGTTATGTTCCCGGATTTTGCGTCCCTTCTGGCGGTCGGGTGATTTATAGGACCCCCGACGGTTCGCTTTGAATAAAACTTGTCCAGCAAGGCCCAACATTGCCTTTTACCATTTGCCTCACCACCACCTACTTTTCCTTGGGAGTAATTAACCCAAGGGTCATCTTTATTATAGCCCCCGGCGATTGCTTGTCTAAGCGTTGGTCCAAACTAGAGCACCGTCGGGACCATCCCTTAGCAACTTGGGTTACGTCGGTACACCACGCTTCGCTTATCCGGTCGTGGCACGAGGCGAGATCTGTGGCGGCTACTATCGGGATGTCGGCACGCCGGGAGGCTTTGCTGGTCTTGTTTTACCATTGTCGAAATGTCTTGATGTCACCGGGATTCGAGGCCGATCGGGTCTTCTGGGTGAAGGTCTATTCCTTCGATGATCGCGAGAGCTTGTCATGGGCTAAGTTGGGACACCCTGCAGGTATAAACTTTCGAGAGCCGTGCCCGCGGATATGTGGCAGATGGGAATTTGTTAATGTCGGTTGTAGATAACTTGACACTTGATCCGAATTAAAACGCATCAACGGCGTGTGTAGCCGTGATGGTCTCTTCTCGGAGTCCGGAAGTGAACACGGTTTACGTGTTATGTTTGCCGTAAGTAGGTGTTCGGGATCACCTCTTGATCATTACTAGTTTCACGACCGTTCGCTTGTTCTCTTCTCGCTCTTATTTGCGTTGGTTAGCCACCATACTTGCTTAGTCGCTGCTGCAACCTCACCACTTTACCCCTTCCTTTCCCATTAAGCTTTGCTAGTCTTGATACCCATGGTAATGGGATTCTTTGAGTCCTCGTGGCTCACGGATACTTCAAAACCAGTTTGCGGTGCCTATGTTACCGGCGGTGGCGCAACCAAGCTCAAGGAGGAGCTCGATGAAGATCTTGCCCTTTGTGTTGTTTAGTTACGGTTGATCGATGAGTGGAGTCCGGTTAGGGTCGATCGGGGACTTTTTGTTGCATTTGGGGTTCTTCTTTTATTTTGGTTCCATAGTCGGACCTTGATTGTATCTGGATGATGTAATGCTTTATTCATGTAATTGTGTGAAGTGGCGATTGTAAGCCAACTATGTATCTCTTTCCCTTATGCATTACTTGGGATGTGTGAAGATTACCTCACTTGCGACATTGCTTTCAATGCGGTTATGCCTCTAAGTCGTGCTTCGACACGTGGGAGATATAGCCGCATCGAGGGCGGTACACCATATCATCAATATTAATCAAGCAGGACGTAGGGTTTTACCTCCATCGAGAGGGCCCGAACCTGGGTAAAAACATTGTGTCCCTCGTCTCCTGTTACCATCCGCCTAGACGCACAGTTCGGGACCCCCTACCCGAGATCCGCCGGTTTTGACACCGACATTGGTGCTTTCATTGAGACTTCCTCTGTGTCGTCACCGATAGAGCGGATGCCTCCACCCGTCTTCAAAGACGGTGTTTTCACCAGAGCGGCCTTGGCCGCCGGCCAAACGATCCGGCTTGGTGGTTTCCTCATGACCGCCTGTCCGGCCGCCGCTTCGGCAATGACTTCTCAAGTCAGCGGAAGCAATCTTCGCGTCAGCCCTAAAGCTGCCGAACAGTTGGATCCAATAGAGCTCTCGTGCATTAGCGAGCTCTTGGATCGCATCGCCCGCCACGGGAGTCGCTACGGACTACAACCAGATTGGGCTTAAAACCGATCTGAGAGAGATTAACTCTCCCCGGGCCACCCACCACGTCGCAGTGGTAGAGGAGCAACATGGCAACTCTTTGCCTGTGTTGAAAACAATTTGTATCCGGATTCCCGAACCCTCCATGCCGGATTCCCACGGAGGGACGGACTTCAATCGAGCATTGAACTTAAAATCATGCATCGCCCGGACTCATTGGATTGTCTCCGACAAACCAAGCTTCGAATTGAAACCCCTCGGCCTTTGAGCCCCAAGATGGGCGAGGATCCGGACTTTATTCCACCCACCCGCCCGGACATATGCGATCTATCTCTAATCGGCAAGAGCCTTGAAAGCGATACATCATTCTTGGGCGAGACTCCTCCTGGTTATGGACAGGATAAAGGACTGCCGACAGAAAACATAATCTCAATCTTCTACAATAATCGCACGGACGGGGAATCCTGAACGCCATTGATCATCGCAGAATTACGCGCATCACCGATCGGCATCCATAATGCGAAAATCTTGTGCGATGGAAAGTTTCGAAAACTGAAAATCAATTTTGGGATAATCCATTTAAACCCAGATCCATGACAAAGGGCGCCTTACATTCGGGCCCCGGATGCAAAAACAAAAATAGAAACCCGATAAGGGAAGCGGAACCGTCTTTGGAGGGATGGCTCAATGGACCTGTAAACTTCATAGTACGAGAGGAGCCGTCCCAACACATAACCTTCGAGCATGTTGGATATTATGGTAGGTGGCCAAAAGTGGCGAGAACTTTTAGCTCGAAAACCACTCCAACAACACCAAAGACGGTATCAATGGTCTTTGAGACCTTCGCATCAAACAATATCGAAAGTGAACAATCCATGGACTCGCCAAGTCTACCAAGTAGCAACAAAAATCCATGGGTGACACAGCCATTACCTTCAACGCCAATGACGAGCCTAAATTCGAACAACGGGCGCCAAATACTGCTGGTACTTAGTCCCATAGTGGGCGGCTCTCGTGACAAAAGTCCTCATGGATGGCGGCGTGGACTAAACCTCATTCTGAGGAAACTCTGCGAAAAATGGAAATTGATTGGAGCCATATTGAGCGAAGCAGCACAACCTTGGAGGAATAATCCCTAGCAGGAAGCGCCGCACGGAAAAATCACACTCGATGTGGTGTTCGGCTCTCCGAACAATTACAGATCCGAAGAAATCACGTTCCATGTGGCCCCGTTCAGCAGCGGGTATCACGCCATATTAGGACGAGAGGCATTCACAATTTTTCAAGCAGTACCTCATTACGGGTACATGAAGCTCAAAATGCCTGGGCCCAGTGGAATAATCACTCTCGCCAGTGATCCGGACATAGCACTCCGTGCCGAAAACAAGACAGCCGCACTAGCCCTCGAGGCACTATCCGAAGCCTTAGCGGCAGAGGAACTCACCACGCTGCGCTCTACGGTGAACAGGGACGATGTGATACTCGATAAAAGATCCAAGTCCACCTCCTTCAAACCAGCAGATGAAATAACAAAATTCCAGGTCCATCCAACGGACCCAACAAAGACGGCCTCCATTGGGGCACAATTGAACCCAGTAGGCGCGCCTTGCGCGAATTCGCCGGGAAAATTGGGATATCTTCGCTTGGCATCCTTCGGACATGCCCGAATCCCACGCAGTGGGCGTAACACAACCTAAATATCCTAAAGGATTTAAGCCGATCAAACAGGCTCTTGGCGATTTTCCGAACCCAAAAGACGAGGCAATGGGAGAAGAGCTAGCCAAACTATTGGAAGCGGATTCATTAAAGATATCAAACATCCGGACTGGCTAGCAAATCTGGTGATGGTACCAAGAAGGATAAATCCTGGCGCCTCGTAGCCGATTTTAAAGACCTCAATAAGGCTTGCCCAAAGGATCCCTTCCTCTCCCCGCATCGATCAAATTATCGATGCCACGGCAAACACGATTCATTGTGCTTCACGGGCGCATACTCGGCTATCATCAAATCAAGATGGCGGAAGCGAACCAAGCCGCAGCGGCATTCATCACTCCATATGGACCATTCTGCTTCAACACGATGCCCTTGAGACTTAAAAATGCGGCGCAACATATCGGCGCATGATTCAAACATGTCCGCCACCCAGATCGGCAAAAGCAGTTGAGGCATCGTGAGCGGCGTGGTCGTCAAAACAAAACTCGTCGAAACTCTAGTAGGCGATTTGAGGCTCACATTCGAAAACCTCGAGCATATGACATCAAGCTGAATCCGGAAAAATGCATTTTGGCGTACCAGCGGAAAATTCTGGGCTTCATTGTATCCGGTAGAGGAATTGAAGCAAATCCGGCCAAAATCCGAACTCATCACGGTTGTATATTCAAAGGACCTCAAACAAATACAAAATTAACGGGATGCGTGGCAGCCTTAAGCCGCTTACCTCCCGTCTAGGAGAAAAGGCGTTGCCCTTTATCGCCTCCTCGGCGCACGAACACCGAGTGGGCGGATGCTACCACCGCGGACTCGAAGAAATAAAGGCCATCTTGGCAACAAATCCGGTCTGGCTGCGCCCACTCTGGGCGAACCAATGTTGTTATACATCGCAGCAACACATCAAGTTGTAAGCGCGGTCCTCGTCGTCGAGCGAGTGATGAAGGGCATAAATTCCCTCTTCAAAACCAGTGTATTATGTATCCACTGTGTTAACCCCTTGCAAATCCCGTTACCCGCACTATCAGAAGATAGCATATGCGGTGTTCATGGCGTCCCGGAAACTCCGACACTACTTTCAAGAGTGTTCGATAATAGTGGCCTCTGAAGTACCACTCAATGACATTATAAATAACCGCAACGCAACGGGCAGGATTGCAAAATGGGCCATTGAGCTCTTACCATTCGACATAACTTAAAAACCTTGACGAGCTATAAAGTCACAAGTTTTGGCTGACTTCGTCGCTGAATGGACTGAAGCCAAACTCCCTAAAGAGTACGGCGCATACTCTAATTGGACTATGCATTTCGACGGCTCCAAAATGTTGGCGGATGAAATTGGCGTCGTCTTGGCGTCCCCAACCGGAGATCTGATCCATATGTACTTCAAATAATGTACACGGACTCCAACAATGCAGCCGAATCTGAGGCCTGTTACATGGTCTCGGATGGCGGTCTCCATGGGCATTCAGCGCCTAGAGGTGCGTGGGAATTCAAACCTTGCAATATCCCAAATAAACGGAGACTTTGACGCCAAGGATCCGAAATGGCAACATATCGCAACGCTGTCCTAAAAATGTCAGCTCGGTTTGAAGGACTTGAATTCCATCACATAGCCCGAGATAATAACCAAGCGGCCGACGTTACGCGCGCATCGGTGCGAAACGTGATCTGTCCCTCAAATATCTTCTGGAGCGGCTCTTCAAGCCATCCGTACTATGGGAAGAGGAGTCCGTAGCGATAAACCGAAAAAACCGCATCAATCGATGATTCAGCGGATGCATAACACCCTCCGCCCGTCATAATGGCGATAATCGCCGCGTGGGCGAACCCTTCCTAGCCTACTTACTTAGGCGGGAACTTCCGAGACCAAAATGAGGCCCGCTGCATAGTTCGGCGATCGAAGGCCTACAAGGTCCATGAGGAGAACTTTATAAGAAAAGTACAACGGAGTCCTTCAAAGGTGTATCTCCGAAGAAAAAGGCGAAACCTCTGGCTGAAATTCATGCGGACTAGGCGGACACCACGCAGCAGCCGGGCCCTTGTAGGAAAGGCATTCCGTATAGGATTTTATTGGCCGGCGGCTCGGGCGAGCGCGAGACTTGGTCGGCGATCGTGGGTTGTTAGCTCTTTGCTAATCGAGCCATATGCCACCCACCCCTCAAAACCATACCCATTACACGGCCGTCAGGTAGTGCAGGGGCTTGACATGGTTGGACCCCTTAAAGGGAACCCACAAGCAAAGGTACCTATTGGTCATGGTTGATAAATTCACCAAATGGATAGAGGCCAAACCGGTTAAAGCGGCGAGTCCGGACCAGTGATAGACTTTATATCGGGGTGGTACACCGTTATGGAGTCCCCACAAAGATCATCACCGACAACGGCACGAACTTCACAGCCGATGAGGTTAAGTCATGGTGCAAAAACATGGGCATCAAGCTCGACTATGCTTCAGTTTATCATCCTCAAACCAACGGTCAAGTGGAAAGAGCAAATGGTATAATAATGAGCGGCATTAAACCCAGATTAGTGAGGTCACTTACTAAATCCGACACACAATGGGTCGAGGAGCTCGACTCCGTACACTGGGGGCTGCGGACAACGCCTAACCGTCCTACCGGATTCACACCATTTTTATGGTATCTGGCGCGAGGCAGTTTTGCCTGCGACATTATTCATGACTCACCTCGAGTGCGCATGTATGAGGAAAGAAGCCGAGCTCGATCGGCGGGACAGCTGGACACATTGGAGGAAGAACGTGGCGTCGTGAAGGCTCGTTCCGCATTCTATCGGCAGCAGCCGAAGATATCAAAGCGAGAAGTACGGGCCAAGACTTACAATGTTGGTGAACTAGTTCTCGCTGCGGACAAGAAAAGGACAAGCTCAAGCCCAAATGGGAGGGCCCTTCATTATCGATCAAATCTTGACCGGTGGAGCATACCGTCTACTGAAATCGTCGGATAACCGACTCGAGCGAACCCATGGAGCGCAGCCGCCTCCGGCGATTCTATGCCTAGCGCGGACTAAGAGTTAGTCCCTTCCCCGTCCAAAACTTTACACTTGATTGTCTTTTATTTCTCTTTTTATCCTTTTTATTTGAAAGCCCTTATCGGCCCATTTCGCATTCTTTGCATCGCATGATGTGCCATCCGCACTCATTATTCTGGGGGCTTCTTTTACGAAGCTCAATTATCTGGTTTCATACCCAGCACATGTGTCAAGCTTCCACATGTACCTTTTACTCGCCATTATATGCATCGATATGACTTAAGTTTTGGCCAAGCTGGGTCGCTTGCTCTCTGTGCTTACCCCTCGTTCCCGATTGTTCGGCTAGGAGGTAAAGGAGCACCTCTGCGATTATTCTTGCCGGTCGGCGGATGTGTACCTCGGTGGGTGAAGCCGCTAAGCTAGCGTTCTTAAGGGAATATTGATCGATGATTTAAAGATGACTTTTACCTATTTTATATATCTGCCCCGGATGTTTTATCGCTCTCTTTGCAGTCGGACATGCACTTTAGGGCATGCCTCCCAGCGAAAGGAACCCTTAACGGAACTATTCTCCCTGGAAGATGTTTCTTACTAACCATGTAATATAACATAACTAGTTAGGCACTTGTATGATAAAGCACTAATGACCCCCTACGCCTGGTCTCCATGCATACCACGGTTGTGTCTCAACCACAGAGGTATTCGGACACACTCCGGACTCTAGGGTCCCGAGGTTGAAGCGAAAAGGTCGGCAAAGACAAACGATCTACAATCCGACTAGAAGGCATTTCACATGTCACTTCAAAGGATAAAATACATTGTCAAATTTACTGATTGTATTCCTCCTCAATCCCGTCTAACAGGCTGTCTAGTTTACAGTCCCGTTGGGAAAATTTAGCAGCCAACTCTACTTGGTTGTACACTAAACTCACGAGGATCTCCTTCCCATCGGGCCCCACGGTCCAACTTGGCCATGTGGTTGGGATCCGCCTTCTTGTACAGCGTCTTCACCATGGCCCAACCCTCCACGGCACCTTGGCGGCAAGCGAAATCTTCCACAAGCAGGCGCTGCCGCCTCCTGCAGCTTCTCCATAAGCTCCCGAGGCTCTCGGGTAGGGTGAGGGCTGGCCATAAAGCTGAGCAGCGCGCTCATTGCCCGCCGAACTCGTTCGAGTAGCTGCAACAGTTCGGGAAGTTGATCACCCGCTGATATGGGCATCTCCTCTGCAGGACGACCAGTGAGTATACCTACAAGACAAATCATGTCAAAATACTTCCTCGCTGAACTCTTCTTTTCAAAAGAGTCCGCTCAAGCACTTACTATAAATGCCGCGACGAAGACGCTGATTCTCCTTAACGGAGCCGGACAGCTCAGCATGAATGCCTTTCAGCTCTTCTCCGAGCTTGGCGTTGGCATCCTGGAGCTTGTTCCTTTCCTGCTGAACCCTATTCCGCACACTCACCGGCCTTTAGCTGGCATAGCAATGCTTGCCTGTCCGGATCTTGTCCGGCGGTACCTGCAATGTCATTATTAGACCTGCGCGCACGCCGCACAGCGCTTATGTTTATTAACAAAAATGTGTTACCAGGAGGGGTCTTTGCATCTCCTCCTGCGGCAGCAAGTGCAGCCTCCAGTTGGGCCTTGCAATCTTGCAGCTCCCGGGACAGCTGGGCGTTCTTCTCGGTATGTGCCTGCGTTTTCCAAATGATCCTTAAATCAGTTTGCATAAACTACTTTAAGTCTCGGGGGCTACTGGTATATAACCATTAAAATTCCCTTACCCGTGTGTCTTTCACATACTGCTCCGTGGCTCTGGTAAAACCATCTTGGCGGCACGGAGATCGCGTCCCCTGCGTTAAAGGCATCCAATGCCTCGGGGAAAAGCACTTCGCGAAATCTTGTCGGCGGCGCCTATGGTTCATGGCGCTCTCCACCTCAGACTTGGTGGCGGACAGTCTGTCGGTATCCTCCGTTGGAGAAGGATCCGGCTCGCGTCTTGCGCTTGCCTTCCCCTCCGGGCCGGGCGCTGGAGCCTGGCCGGTGTTGGTCGGATCGGCAATTCCCGTGCTCGCAGTCCGGCGAGCGCTTTTTCTCCTACAAGGATCATGAGCTCTCATGTGTTTCCTCGGAACGTTGCTTTAAACATTCAAATACGAGCTATACCTTTGCGGCGACGTCTCCGTCCGTACTGCCCTCCTTTTCCGCCTGCTGGTTCAGACTGGCCTCTGTTGGTCAGCCGCTGCGGGCTCGGCTTCCTGCCGTAAAGGCGCTTCCTGCAAAATACCATCGTTCGCGAAGGTCAGAAATGGGCAGGGAAGAGATAACGGTGTCCGGACTTGATCGCGGTCACAGGAAGCGGACTTAGTCGGGGTAGTCGCCGTGATGGCGACGAGCATTGTCTATCTTGAGCTGGTGATACACCCGTCGATCAGCTCCACCTCGATGTCCGGGTCCTCTTGGAGGCGGATCGAGACCCTTACGGATCCTCGGGTTGCGAGCGGGACTCACCATGTCCTCCACAGTCCGGCGTAGATCCTGCGCCGAAGACATAATGTAAAAGCTTAAACTTGAAAGCATGGGTAGAGCCCTTCAAGGTGTGCACTTACCCATCCTCTAGGGTTGATCATGGAAAACCCATTCAAAGGTTCGTCCAAGAAAGTCCTCCTTCTCCCCTTGTACAAACCGGACGGGATCTTTACGGATCCTCGGTGGAATCCGACCCTTCTTGGCCGTGCGGGTAACATCGTCTTCCCGTTGAAATCCCACATGGGGTGGCCTCACGTATTGTAGTGGCTGCACCCTCGCTGATGCATGTCGCCATGACTCGATCATGGTCAAGCGGAATGGGCCATTAATCTTATCCGGCCCATCAAATAATGGGCGCTCTTGTCTTCCTCCAATCGGGGCTCATGAGCGCCGGTGGCGTTTCTTCAAGGTAGCGACACTAAACTCCGGAGGCCGATCCGGACTGGAGTGCAGCGCGGGCGTCTCCTATATAAAACCACTCCGAGGCGCCATCTTGGACGCCTTCTTAGGAGTACGGATAGGTATCCGGTCGGCGATCGCCATATTTGGCGCCGCCCACTTGATATATGGACCCCGTGAGAGCGAGTGCGAGGCAAAACAGCCCTTCCACAATGCAAAATGGGGCTCGATGCCGGAATAGCTCACGAGAGCTCGTGGCCAGCGATATGCGGGGACAGGCGGCGTGAGGTGGTGGAGCTGGAGTCCGTAGAACTTGAGGCCAGCGGAGGAGCGGATGTATTGGAAATCCGAGCCCCTTATCGGATAGGGGACAAAGCATACTCGCTCCCCTTATTGGGGCTCGGAGTGTCCTCCGCTGCCTCCCACCTTGATAAGTAACCAGTCCGGCCCGGATGGGGACCATGAAGGCGGAGGAGAAATCCCTCCGTTTGGAGCTTCACTAGCTCGTTGTGCGAAATAGAGCACCTCCTCCAATTTCCGGCGGTGGGCTGGCAGCGCGTGAAGAAGAGCAGCGTCGGCGATCCATGATGGAATGGATTTCTAGGTCAAAAGCGCTTGATGGAATACTCGCGGGGAGGAAGGCAGTGCGGTTTGGATCTGGATTCTTGCCTCTTTTGTAGGCGGGCGGCTCGCCTACAATTAAGGGTGAAATGCAAAAACGCCCTAGCTTTTAGCATTAGATGCGGCAGCGTGGAAGAGGGCCATTATTTGGCGTAAAGCCGAGGAACACGATATTCGAGATGAAGCGGACACTATTTGGCTGGTACATGGAATTTGAAGGGAGAACCCGCCTTGCAACGCCGAAGACTATGAACGCGCTGGACTTATCGTCATTGAAGCCTGGTTAGGGGAGACTCTTGAGGAGTCTGGACTAGGGGTGTCCGGACAGCGGACTATCATTATCCGCCGGACTCCAAAACTACGAAGATAGAAGATTGAAGACTCCGGCTCGTGTCCGGAAGGTACTTTCCTTGGTGTGGAAGGCAAGCTTGGCAATACGGATATGTAGATCTCCTACCATTGTAACCGACTCTGTGTAACCCTAGCCTCTCCGGTGTCTATATAAACCGGAGGGCTTTAGTCCGTAGGACAACATACATTACAACAATCATACCATAGGCTAGCTTCTAGGGTTTAGCCTCCTTGATCTCGTGGTAGATCAACTCTTGTACTACCCATATCATCAATATAAATCAAGCAGGACGTAGGGTTTTACCTCCATCGAGAGGGCCCGAACCTGGGTAAAAACATCGTGTCCCTCGTCTCCTGTTACCATCTGCCTAGACCCACAGTTCGGGACCCCCTACCCGAGATCCGCCGGTTTTGACACCGACAGAAGGTGTACCCAACAGTTTCCTTTGGGTATTCTACGAAGACGCACTTCTCCGATTTGGGTTCGAGCTTATCAGGTTGAAACCTTTTCACATAAGCATCGCAACTCCAAATATTAAGAAACGACAACTTAGGTTTATTGCTAAACCATAGTTCATACGGTGTCGTCTCAACGGATTTTGATGGTGCCCTATTTAAAGTGAATGCAGCTATCTCTAATGCATAACCCCAAAACGACAGTGATAAATTGGTAAGATACATCATAGATCACACCATATCCAATAAAGTGTGGTTATGACGTTCGGACACACCATTACGCTGTGGTGTTCCATGTGGCATGAGCTGTGAAACTATTCCACATTGTTTTATATGAAGGCCAAACTCGTAACTCAAATATTCTCTTCCACGATCAGATTGTAGAAACTTTATTTTCTTGTTACGATGATTCTCCACTTCACTCTGAAATTCTTTGAACCTTTCAACTATTTCAGACTTATGTTTCATCAAGTAGATATACCCATATCTGCTCAAATCATCTTGTGAAGGTCAGGAAATAACGATACTTGCCACGAGCATCAACACTCATTGGATCGCATACATCGGTATGTATTATTTCCAATAAATCAGTAGCTTCGTTCCATTGTTCGGAGAAGCGGAGTTTTAGTCATCTTGCCCAAAAGGCACGGTTACATAAGCATCAAATGATTCATAACCAAGTGATTCCGAAAATCCATCTTTATGGAGTTTCTTCATGCGCTTTACACCGATATGACCCAAACGGCAGTGCCACAAATAAGTTGCACTATCATTATTAACTTTGCATCTTTTGGCATTAGTATTATGAATATGTGTATCACTACAATCGAGATCCAACACACTATTTTCATTGGGTGTATGACCATTGAAGGTTTTATTCATGTAAACAGAACAACAATTATTCTCTGACTTTAAATGAATAACCGTATTGCAATAAACATGATCAAATCACATTCATGCTCAACACAAACGCCAAATAACATTTATTTAGGTTCAACACTAATCCCGAAAGTAGAGGGAGTGTGCGATGATGATCATATCAATCTTGGAACCACTTCCAACACACATCGTCACTTCACCCTCAACTAGTCTCTGTTATTCTATAACTCCTATTTCGAGTTACTAATCTTAGTAACCGAACAAGTATAAAATACTCAGGGGCTACTATAAACACTAGTAAGGCACACATCAATAACCTATATATCAAATATACCCTTGTTCACTTTGCCATCCTTCTTATCCACCAAATATTCAGGGCATTTCCGTTTCCAATGACCATTTCCTTTGCAGTGGAAGCACTTAGTTTCAGGCTTTGGTCCAGCTTTGGGCTTCTTCGCAGGAGTGAACACTTGCTTGTCATTCTACTTGAAATTCCCTTTCTTTCCTTTTGCCCTTTTCTTGAAACTAGTGTTCTTGACAATCATCAACAGTTGATGCTCTTTCTTGATTTCTTCCTTCGTCAATTTCAATATCACGAAGAGCTCGGGAATCGTTTTCACCATCCCTTGCATACTATAGTTCATCAGGAAGTTCTACTAACTTGGTGATGGTGACTAGAGAACTCTGTCAATCACTATCTTATCTGGAAGATTAACTCCCACTTGATTCAAGCGATTTTAGTACCCAGACAATTTGAGCACATGCTCGCTAGTTGAGCGATTCTCCTCCATCTTTTAGCTATAGAACTTGTTGGAGACTTCATATCTCTCAACTCGGGTATTTGCTTGAAATATTAACTTCAATTCCTGGAACATCTCATATGGTCCATGACGTTCATAATGTCTTTGAAGTCCCGATTCTAAGCCGTTAAGCATGGTGCACTAAACTATCAAGTAGTCATCATATTGAGCTAATAGCGTTCATAATATGCGCATCTGCTCCTGCAATAGGTCCGTCACCTAGCGGTGCATCAAGGACATAATTCTTCTGTGCAGCAATGAGGACAATCCTTAGATCACGGATCCAATCCGCAACATTGCTACTAACATCTTTCAACATAGTTTTCTCTAGGAACATATCAAGATAAACATATGAAAGCAACAACGCGAGTTATTGATCTACAACATAATTTGCAAAATACTACCAGGACTAAGTTCATGATAAATTTAAGTTCAATTAATCATATTACTTAAGAACTCCCACTTAGATAGACATCCCTCTAATCCTCTAAGTGATCACGTGATCCAAATCAACTAAACCATAACCGATCATCACGTGAAATGGAGTAGCTTTCAATGGTGAACATCATTATGTTGATGATATCTACTATATGATTCATGCTCGACCTTTCGGTCTCAGTGTTCCGAGGCCATATCTGCATATGCTAGGCTCATCAAGTTTAACCTGAGTATTTCGCGTGTGCAAAACTGGCTTGCACCCGTTGTAGATGGACGTAGAGCTTATCACACCCGATCATCACGTGGTGTCTGGGCACGACGAACTTTGGCAACGGTGCATACTCAGGGAGAACACTTTTATCTTGAAATTTAGTGAGAGATCATCTTATAATGCTACCGTCAATCAAAGCAAGATAAGATGCATAAAGGATAAACATCACATGCAATCAATATAATACGTGACATGATATGGCCATCATCATCTTGTACCTTTGATCTCCATCTCCAAAGCATCGTCATGATCTCCATCGTCACCGGCATGACACCATGATCTCCATCATCTTGATCTATATCAATGTGTTATCACATGTTCGTCTCGCTAACTATTGCTCTTGCAACTATTGCTATCGCATAGTGATAAAGTAAAGCAATTATTTGGCGCTTGCATCTTATGCAGTAAAGAGACAACCATAAGGCTTACGCGATTGCGATAACTTCAACAAAACATGATCATCTCATACAACAACTTATATCTCATCACGTCTTGACCATATCACATCACAACATGCCCTGCAAAAACAAGTTAGACGTCCTCTACTTTGTTGTTGCAAGTTTTACGTGGCTGCTACGGGCTTAGCAAGGACCGTTCTTACCTACGCATCAAAACCACAATGATAGTTTGTCAAGTTAGTGTTGTTTTAACCTTCTCAAGGACCGGGCGTAGCCACACTCGGTTCAACTAAAGTTGGAGAAACTGACACCCGCCACCACTGTGTGCAAAACACGTCGGTAGAACCAGTCTCGTGTAAGCGTCTGCGTAATGTCGGTCCGGGCGCTTCATCCAACAATACCACCGAACCAAAGTATGACATCTTTGGTAAGCGGTATGACTTATATCGCCCACAACTCACTTGTGTTCTACTCGTGCATATAACATCTACGCATAAAACTAGGCTCGGATGCCCTTTGTTGGGGAACGTAGTAATTTCAAAAAATTCCTACGCACACGCAAGATCATGGTGATGTATAGCAACGAGAGGGGAGTGTATCTTCATACCCTTAAAGATCGCTAAGCGGGCGTTTATCAACGCGATTGATGTAGTCGTCGTCTTCACGATCCGACCGATCCAAGTACCGAACACCGGCACCTCCGAGTTCTGCACCGTTCAGCTCGATGGCGTCCTCGCCTTCTCGATCCAGCAAGGCGACGCGAAGTAGTAGATGAGTTCGGCAGCATGGCGGCATGGTGACGGTGTTGGTGAAGAACAATCTCCGCAGGGCTTCGCCTAAGCACTACGAAAACTATGACGGAGGATAAACTAGAGGGGACGGGGTTGCCGGCACACGGCTTGGTGTTTCTTGATGTGTCTTTGGTGCTAGTCCTGCCCCTCTATTTATATGTTGAGCCTTGGGGTCGAAACTTGGAGTAAAAGCCTCCACAAAGTCGGTTTCACCCGAAAGGCAAGAGTCCTTCTCGGACTACAGGGCGGGCCGCCAGGTTCCGTTATGCGGCCTGGACTCATAAAACTTCCTTTTGCGCTTTCCAAAAACCTTGTGGGCTTTCCCCTTTGGCCCAAATAACGTGTTCTTGTACCCAAACATTTCGAGAAACATCCGAAACTCCTTCCGGTGAATTTCGGAACCCTTCTGGAGATCAAACACTATTATCCCATATATCAAACTTTATCTCCGGACCATTTCGGAGTTCCTTGTCATGGCCCTTATCTCATCCGGGACTCTGAACAACATTCGGTTACCAACATACATAACTCATATAATACTATATTGTCAACGAAATGTTAAGCGTGCGGACCCTACGGGTTCGAGAACTATGTAGACATGACTGAGACACGTTTCCGGTCAATAACCAATAGCGGGACCTGGATGCCCATATTGGCTCCCACATATTCTACGAAGATCTTTATCGGTCGAAACCGCATAACAACATCGTTGTTCCTTTGTCATCGGTATGTTACTTGCCCGAGATTCGATCGTCGGTATCTCAATACCTAGTTCAATCTCGTTACCGGCAAGTCTCTTTACTCATTCCATAATACATCATCCCGCAACTAACTCATTAGTTGCAATGCTTGCAAGGCTTTAAGTGATGTGCATTACCGAGAGGGCCCAGAGATACCTCTCCGACAATCGGAGTGCCAAATCCTAATCTCGAAACACGCCAACCCAACAAGTACCTTTGGAGACACCTGTAGAGCACCTTTATAATCACCCAGTTACGTTTTGACGTTTGGTAGCACACAAAGTGTTCCTCCGGTAAACGGGAGTTGCATAATCTCATAGTCATAGGAACATGTATAAGTCATGAAGAAAGCAATAGCAACATACTAAACGATCGGGTGCTAAGCTAACGGAATGGGTCATGTCAATCACATCATTCTCCTAATGATGTGACCCCGTTAATCAAATGACAACTCATGTCTATGGTTAGGAAACTTAACCATCTTTAATTAACGAGCTAGTCAAGTAGAGGCATACTAGTGACACTATGTTTGTCTATGTATTCACACATGTATTATGTTTCTGGTTAATACAATTCTAGCATGAATAATAAACATTTATCATGATATAAGGAAATAAATAATAACTTTATTATTGCCTTTAGGGCATATTTCCTTCAAAAAGATCATAATTCATTATAAAAAGGTGGATATGGATACTTGAAGAAGATATCATAATGTACAACATTGATTATAATTTGGGCTAATGTGTGGCTTTTGCAACTCAGGTCTAAATACTTGTCATAATGTAGGGGGCGGGGCACTATACTTTGTGTGATAAACACGGTGTACGTATGGAACATGGTTTAGATTATGAATATATAGTTATTACATCAAATGTGCTATTATTTGGAATCAACATCAAGTGTATTCAAAAAATAGGATTTGTGTTCATGTAGTACACATAGTTCATATCTATCTCTATAGTAATCATGTGGTGTGTTATTAAGGTAATACACGAATGATGGTTGAAGTTGGCAACAATCATGATTGTAGATTCTCATTGAAATAGAGAAACGAATTCGAATTTAGTTCGAATTGCAGCGGTAGTATAGACATTTGGAATGCACTAAAATGTTGGTATGAGTAGGTTACATGCATTATACAGCAAAGCGAAAAAAAATTAATTGGACATAACATGGATTCATACTCCCTCCTTCTATCTATATAGGGCATAATGAGATTTTTAAGACCGCCTTTGACTATTGACAAGATTAATAGTACATGACATGCATAATGTGAAAATTATATCATTGAAAGAACCTTTCACAGACGAAGTTAACGGTGTGCTTTGTGTAAGTTGCATGTCATATATCATTGCTCTAATATTTGGTCAAAGTTAGCATCAAAAAACGCATTAGGCCCTATATAGATGGAAGGAGGGAGTAACTGAATAACATTTGTATAGTAAAACGGGCAAGACTCTCTCTTTGTGTGGTGTGAATAGTTTTTTGTTTTCTTTTTGGTTGAGGAAGTGCGAATTGATTTGGTGCGTACAAGTACAATATTACTATGCAGTCAAAAAAAGTACAATATTACTACGTTAGGCTTGTCCTAAAATTCAACCAGCGTCTTGTTATATCCGAAAATTCGGATATCGTGCTCCCAAAACTGGCACCTTCACAACCTGCGCCTTGCTATCCCGAAATTATAACGCGCGTGAAAACTCCCTCCAGCTGCCAAATCCCGACACGCGAAATCCCCTTCTAACCTGAGCGAAAGGGCCGCTAGTTCAAATAGGTGGGGGTACTTTTGTAACACACCTACATTTTGGACAAGCGTCCCTAAGTCATGCTTCACCCCTCCCATCGCCCCTTTTCGCCATTCGAAATCCCAGGCCGCCATAACATCTCTGCTCCAGCCGCGAAACCCCACCCTCCTCCGTACGCCATGTCACCGCTGCCCAGCCGAAGCCTCTTCCCCGAAAACGTTGTCCACCGCAACAGCTCGACTTCCCTCGTCCACCTCCCCGGATGAGGATCCGTCGTCCATCTCGCCGTCCTGCCGGTTCAGCCGCCCCGTTCTCCACCTCCAAGGAGCTGCTTCGACGATCGCCTCGTCTATCGCGGCTGCTCCATCCCCACAGCTCCGCCTTAACCTGCTCCACCGGAACCGCAGCATCCTCACCGACTCCTCGGACGAAGCCGAGGCCTACTCGGTGCCACCAAAGAGGTTGTACAATCATTGCATTGCACCTTCTTCTTAACTCGACCTCCTAGCGCCGATGGTGCTCCATCCCGCACCTCCATGGAGCGGCTAACTTGAAGCCGGCGCCATGGGCGACATCTCCACGGCGGCTCTCCCCCAGTGCGAGGCCCCTTTGGTGGCGGCGTCCATACCAGCCGGATCTGCTGCTGCTGCTCCGGCTCTCGCTTCCTTCGCTTCTGCTGCTGCTCGGCTCTCGCTTCGCTTCCTTCGCATTCTTCTTGCTGCTCGGCTCTCGCTTCGCTTGCTTGCGCGCTTCTTGCTCTTGCTCGGCTCTCGCTCGATCGCTTCGCTTCGCCCAAGTCTTCTTCTTGCTCTCTCCCCTCGCTTCGTCTTTGCTGCTTTCTGCTCGATTAAGCAACACTTGATCGACTGAATCGACTTTTGGGTCGATCGATTTTCGGGGTTGGGGGCTCGCGGAGTTAAGGAAGAACCACC
Organism: Aegilops speltoides; assembly: GCA_021437245.1. Taxonomy (NCBI): domain Eukaryota; kingdom Viridiplantae; phylum Streptophyta; class Magnoliopsida; order Poales; family Poaceae; genus Aegilops; species Aegilops speltoides. Next base: position 443,884,331 of record CM038144.1, read on the forward strand.
CGCAGGGACGGGGCTCACGGAGAGGTACCCACTATCTATCGTAGGGTTCAAGGTGGGGGGGGGGCCTAGAGGGCTGGCAGGCGCGATGGCGGCGAGTTGTTTGAGGCGGCGGGCGGCGCTGGGTGGCCGGTTCGGCCGGTGGTGGCAGGTGGCTCAGGGGTTTGCAGGTTGAAGATGAACTGCACGCCCTCCCTAAACTACATGTCAAGTGTCTCTCTGCTACCATTGCGTTTAGTTTCGACAGTAGCATTCAAATTCCACAGTTAATTTTAGTTTCGATAGTTAAGTTCAGAGTCAACAGTTTTTACCTCATCTGTTGCAGTCAGGTGGTTTTTGGTGATGTTAATTTTACATCCATTTTTCATCATCTATTGGAGTTGCTATTAGAATCCCACTTGAGATTGACGATGTCTGTCTTGTGCTACTTCAGCCTTGACGTCTTACGGCTCACCGGAGCTGCTCCAACAACAGAACGATCCATCACAACAGAGCACTGCCCTGGAGCCATCTACAGATTCCTCAGATCTTCCTCCACACCTCCGACAGCCACCTCTGCATCAACTGCTTCAGCGACAAACCCAATGATGCTGAGGTCGACACGGCTACGGCAAAGAGGTTGTACACTTGTTGCATCACTTATTACTATACATTCACGTCGATCCATTAGGGCTATTTTGGTTCAACGGAAAAACATAGCAATATGGAATTTTCCAATGGCACTCTACTATTCAATTATTCATGCATTTTGTTGAAAGGAATGAAGCAAAACATCCACATGGACCTACTTTTCAAAATCCTATGCATGAAAACAAGACCAAGTGCATTAGTGCCAGAATAACATTCTAACTGTACACGCTTTCATATGGTTTCTCTTTATTTTGGCCATGTTTCTTTGTATTCCTCTGCTCTTCCAATTCCTGTAAACCAAACACCCAAGTTGATAGAAATCATGTGTTTACAAATGCTCTGTTTACCATGTGCATTTTCCTATCCTATTCCGGTGTTTTTCGTATCCCTGCGTTTTAAGAATCATGCAAGCCAAATGAGCCCTTACAAATTACTTGATTCTGAGTGCGTGTCGAAGGGAACTTTGTGTGGTTTGTCCTGCTCCTGCCATGACGTCGTCCACCTCACCGAGCTGCTCCATCGACGAAGCATCCACCAAACCGGACATCACGACTCTGACAGTCTTTTCGCGCCTTAGATCTCCTTCCACCTTGCAGCACGCACCCCAATGGCATCACCATCATCGACTCAGCAGATGAACCTGAGGAGTACATGGGTCCAAAAGAGAGGTCGCACTCTTTTGTTTCTGCTTATGTTATGCATTGCTTAAACTTACCTGCTACTTTATCGTCCTGTTCAGCTCTTGGACTCCCAACTCAGGTCCAAATTCATGTTCAAACTTGAGTTCTAAATTAGTTGTGGGGCACATATCGAGGCAGCAATGAATAGTATGTCTGTCTAATATCTGGTTCACCTAGGGTATGCCTATGTTGTTCATCTTGGTGGGAAACAAATAGTAAAGCAATCATCATTTGTCTTTTTATTAATTTAAAGCAATCATCAGCCTGCTATCATTATTTTTGGATCCATCCACTGGTTGTTACCACCACTCTAAATTTCTGCATGCTCTCCTTACATAACCTCACCATATTTTTTTGTATGCATGTCAGATATTGTACACAGTCATGCTGAACATGTAGAGAAAAAGAGAAGAGTTTTGCGCGGCAATACAATGTCATGCAAACATCGCTCCATGGTGGGTTCAATGGCAAACCCCCCCCCCACCCCTCTCCAGATTGTAATCCAGAGGAAGATATCTATTCTGAGGCAGATTTAGACGCCGTTGACCACTCCTATTTACCCCCCAAGGTGTTTGCTCTACCTTGGCATGATGATGTTAGTCATATCATGCATATGTTGCCTTGTAGTGCCTACTTTTGACATCATATATGTCATCTGCTTAGTTTAGACATGTTCTATAATGCCACTGTTTAGTTTCTATATCATATATGGGAATTATGCGTCTCATGTCTTTAGCCAGCCATAATATATGTGAAATGTGCAATGCCATCCTGTTTAACCAGCATCAATATTTGAATGATATCTTGCCCATCCTTTTCTTCATTACATTTCCATTTGTCGACAATGTTTGTACATTAAACTACTCTTCACGTGAATCAGCCATTTGGGTGGGAGATGGAAAAATCTTGAGTGAAAACAAGGCCTTGAGCGAGCAGTGCTGCTACACGTCAAGCAGATCTCTTGTTGTGTCCCGATAGCTCCTTAGAGATGGATTCAGAGACAGATGACCAGTCCTATTCCCCTACTGAGGTGTATGCTCTAACTTGGCATGGTTATACTGCTCGTATCATGTGTACGGTGTCTTGCATTGCATAGTTTAGACATCATATACACAATATTCAACACCATGTTCTTAGTTCAGACATCATATCGAATGCCCTCTATTTAGCATATAAATCACATATGTGAATTAAATGATGTGATCCTGATTACTTAGATAACATGTAGGTGAATTATGTCATGTGATCCTGTTTTGTTATTCATCATATCTTTGAATTATGTTATGCTATGCTATCCAGTTTAGATAGACATCATATATGTGAAATTATGTCATGCTATCCGTTTTAGTTAAACAATATACATGTCAACTATTTCATGCCCTCCTTTTTCCACACTATCTATTGCATCTATATCTCATACAATGTCTGTACATTCAACTATGTTTCCTGTTTATCAGCCATTTGAATTGGAGCGGGTGATGCCAGTATCTAGCGGAATAAAAACACGGTCTTCAAATAAAACAGTGCTACCTATTGGTGGAGATAACACCCCGGTTGTACATGCACAAGAACCAGCTCTACCACACATAACCCAAACTCTCGCAGATTGTACCCCTACTGCGATGGACAGAGAACCAGCTTCACCCAATCTAACCCCAACCCCAGCCGATATAACCCAGTTCCTGTTGACACAGTACCATCTCCACCACAGAGCTCCCAAACAAGAGCAGTTAGTAAGGAAGCTCTAGTGCCCAAAGGGCCAGTACTATCACGGCGAACCCCATCTCCACCGGTTAATCGCCTATTCCGTGGAGGAAGCACAACCAGCCGATCATAGTTTAGCATCTATCGCATTTGATGTTGTTAAATCGTATGTGCGTATCTTCCCATCATGGAAATATTATCTGAAGATGAAGGAAAATGCGATTCAGGTGTTTGTCCGGAGTTATGTGTAAGTAATGTTATTCATGGCAATTACTTTGCTTCGTCCCATACATCCTACCTCCATGATGGTTATAATACAACAAATTTTCCCATTTTCTCTATAGAGAAGGACCGATTTGGAAACTCGGGATGAGGTAACCTGTGCTAATACCTCTGCTATCTTCAAGAATGCTTGGTGGCAGTATCGGAATTACCTGAAGAAAACGTACTTCACCGGCAAAGAAACTCATCAAATTCCCTTACGTTCTCCTGAGACACATTTACTAGACAATGACTGGGAACGCCTTGTTCTGTACTGGTCCCGAACCAAGAATGTGGTAAGGTCTATGAGCTCATTTTCTATTTTTAAGTATTATATTCTTGCGTCTTACTGTACTCTGTGCATGTATAACAAGTGCCTAAACTTGAAGAACAACTGTTCTAATTTAAGATTCCATTGCTATCATAGTTCAAAAAAGTGATAGGCGTTAATTGTGCGTTTTGCCACCACCTTGCACTTTACTGACCAAAGTGCATGCTTATGCGCAGTTATGCACAGATTAAGCATAGTTATCCGCAATGCGTTTTGCCAACGCCTAGAGCCTAAGCGCGCTTAAGCGCTTCGCTTAAGGCGCCTTTTTAACTATGATTGCTTTGCTCTTGTATCATTGTATTTACTCATACAAACTTATTTTTAAATTGAAGGATCAATCGAAACTCAATGGCACGGCGGTATGTTCACGCATGTTTCTTTAACAGTTTGCTCTTATCAATAGCTCTTTTGATTTCAATTCCAATTGTGTATCTGATTGACTTTCATATCATGCACATTACTAGCATCACAACAGAGCCAATAGTGTTGTTGTACATGTAGACCCGTGGTACCCATCTGAAATCTTGTTGTGCCGTGTAGTTTCCCACGCTTTGTATTCTTTTGCTGTTGCTTTGTCTTGAACTGATATGATTCGAACCGTGTCTCTATTTTGATTTGGCAAGACAATGCAGTGACCATAGGACATAGATATATGTTTGTTTGATGCTTTTATTATGTACTAGTACTTGGAAATAGAAGACTTGGTAGTTTAATCATGTCCACCTTACTAATGAACTGGTTCACGAAATGAGTTTCATATACTAGTACATGCTAAACTTGTTATGTATGCCTTGTTTATTCTTTTAGAATCTTGATAGAATATTGGGGAAGAGTGCCTTATTAAGCAATGGTAAAGGAAGTAATGCGAGATAAGGTTCAGGATAGTGACACATCCTTGTTGGTCTCCAACAAAGCTGATAAAACAGCTAAGGAAGACTATCTTGAAGACAGCAAGACAACCCCAAAGTCTGTCTTGGTTTAGTGTTGAGTTCTTGGCCACTCTTGCTTGCACAAGCTATTCAAACTCACTTTATGCGAATCAGTTCGGTTTCTTGAGTCTCAACTACAAGTGAAAGACATCGATCAGGTGTCTTTGCGACAAGAAGCGGAAGGACTGCGGAAGTTCTGGAGCATTCAGATGCATACTTTCTGTGCAACGACAAGCGTTGGAGGATTTTAGCGCCAAGCGGAACAAAGCTAATCAGCTTGCTAAGCTTATTGCCGGCATGGTCGATACCGGGATAACGTTTCTTGAGCTCTTACGAAGTTGTTTGATTATGCTCTTGTTTTGCTGCCGCGTTTATTTGCCTTTGGTGGCCAATTTTGACGGCCAGTGTATGTAATATTCTGCTTTGTTCCCTATATTTGCACTGGTGGCGAACTTTGATGCCCAGTGGATGTAATATGTGTAATAGCGGTAATAGGCTAGCCTTAATTGCTTGCTTATTTATTTCCTTATTGTCTTGTTTAGTTGTTTGCTTGTAGTCACTGCAGTTCTTTTTCTATGTTTTTCTAGTGGCCACAATAGCCTATTTTTGGTAACTAGGCCAAAATAATCATGGCAACACACGGACTGTTGTAACCATGGGCCTCATGCAGGTCGTATGATCCATGGGCCTTCGTTCGGCCGTAGGAGCATTGGCCTTCTATACGGGCCGTAGGATCCATCGGCCTTCTATACGGGCCTTAGGGATCAATGGGCCTTCTATACGGGCCTTAGGGATCAATGGGCCTTCTACGGGTAGTAGGGTCCATGGGCCTTCTACGAGTCATACTATCCATGGGCCTCATACAGGCCGTAGGATCCATGGGCCTTCTACGGGGTGTATCTCATTTTGCCAATCATGGGTCGTACTATTCGTGGACCATAACGGGCCGTTAATAGGCCGTATTTGATAACTCTATGAAAACAGCCCAATGGGTTTTTTTGACATGAAAATGGCCCAACGTATTAACGGACCACAAACGGGCCGACTGTAACGACGGGCTGAATTTGCCCTAAGCGAAAATAGCGATGTACGGGCGTATGTAACCGAATGCTATAAATGAGCCCAAGAATCAATGGGCCATGAGAAGGCGGAAAGATAACTTGGGATGAAAACAGCTGAGGGAGTCCTGGACTAGGGGGTGTCCGGATAGCCGGACTATCATCGTCCACGGACTCCAAGACTACGAAGATACAAGATTGAAGACTCCATCCGTGTCCGGTTGGGACTTTCCTTGGCGTGGAAGGCAAGCTTGGCGTCTGAGATATGTAGATCTCCTACCATTGTAACCGACTCTGTAACCCTAGCCTTCTCCGGTGTCTATATAAACCGGAGGGCTTTAGTCCGTGGGACACAACATACATTACAACAATCATACCATAGGCTAGCTTTAGGGTTTAGCCTCCTTGATCTCGTGGTAGATCCACTCTTGTACTACCCATATCATCAATATTAATCAAGCGGGGCGTGGGGTTTTACCTCCATCGAGAGGGCCGAACACAGGTAAAACATCGCGTCCTTGTCTCTTGTTACCATCCGCCTAGGCGCACAGATTCGGGACCCCCTACCGAGATCCGCGGTTTTGACACCAACATTGGTGCTTTCATTGAGAGTTCCTCTGTGTCGTCACCGATAGGAAGGATGCCTCCACCCGTCTTCAAAGACGGTATTTTCGCCAAAGGGGCCTTGGCCGCCGGCCAAACTATCCGGCTAGGCGGTTTTCTTATGACCGCCTATCCGGCCACGGCTTCGACAATGACTTCCCAAATCGTCGGAAGCAATCTCCGCGTCAGCTCGGAATTCGCCAAGCGGCTGGATCCAATAGAGCTCTCATCTGTCAACGAGCTCCTGGATCACATCGCCGCCCTGGGAGTCGCTACAAACTACAATCAGATTGGGCTTAAAACCGATCTGAGAGAGAATAACTCTCCCCAGGCCACCCACCGCGTCGCAGTGGTTGAGGAGCAATGCAGCGACTTTTCGCCTATATTGAAAACTAGTCACGTCTGGATTCTCGAACCCTCCATGCCGGATTTCCGCAGAGGGACGAACTTCGATCGAGCATTGAACTTAAAATCATGCATCGTTCCGGACCCGCTGGATCATGTCCAGCAATCCAAGCTTCCGAATTCGAAAACTCCTCGGCCTTTAAGCCTCAAGATGGGTAGGGATCCGGATTTTATTCCACCCACCCGCCCAGACATATGCGATCAATCTCTAATACGGCAAGAGCCCGCTGAAACAGTGCATCACTACTGGGCCATATTCCTCCTGGTTATGGATAGGATAAAGGACTGCCGAGAGGAGAACGCAATCTCAATCTTTTGTAATAATTGCACGGACAAGGGAATATTGAACGCCATCGGTCGTCGTAAAATTATCGCTTCACCGATCTGGCGTCCATAATACGAAAATCTTGTGCGATGGAGAGTTTCGGAAAACCGAAAACCAGTTTTGGGACAATCCGGCCCGAATACAATCGATCCGCAACAAAGGGTGCATCACACTCGGGCCCCGGATACAAAAACCAAAAGCACAAACCCCATAAAGGGCGCGGAACCGTCTTTGGAGGGATGGCTCAATGGACCTGTAAGCTTCATAGTCTGAGAGGGAGCCGTCCCAACACATAGCCTTCGAGCATGTTGGATACTCGGCGGTGGCCAAAAGTGGCGAGGAGCTTCTAGCCCGAAAAACCACTCCAACAATACGATGCGGTATCAATAGTCTTCGAGACCTTCGCATCAAATAATATCGAAACGAACAATCAGCGGCCTCGTCAAAGTCTACCAAGTAGCAACAGAAATCCATGGGCGACACAGCCATCACCTTCAACGCCAGCGACGAACCTAAATTCGAACAGCCCGAGCACCAGCCGCCTTGGTGCTTAGTCCCATAGTGGGCGGACTTCGACTTACAAAGGTCCTCATGGATGGCGGCAGCGGACTAAACCTCATCTACGAGGAAACTCTTCAAAAATGGAAATCGACCGGAGCCGTATTGAGCGAAGCAGCACAACCTTCAAAGGAATAATCCCTAGCAGGAAGCGCGCTGCCGGAAAAATCACACTCGATGTGGTGTTATTTCATTTGGACAATTACAAATCCGAAGAAGTCACGTTCGGTGGCCCCGTTCAACAGCGAATATCACGCTATATTAGGACGAGAGGCATTCACAATTTTTCAAGCCGTACCCCGTTACGGGTATATGAAGCTCAAAATGCCTGGGCCTGGCGGAATAATCACTCTCGCTAGTGATCCGGACATAGCGCTCCGCACCGAAAACAAGACAGCTGCACTAGCCCTGGAGGCACTATCCGAAGCCCTAGCGGCAGAAGAACTCACCGCGCTGCGCTCTACGGTGAACAGGGACGATGTGATACTCGATAAAAGATCCAAGTCCACCTCCTTCAAACCAACAGATGAAATAATCAAATTCCAGGTCCATCCAACGGACCCAACAAAAACGGCCTCCATTGGGGCACAATTGAACCCCGAAGTAGGCGCTGCCTCTGCGCGAATTCCTTCGGAAAATTGGGACATTTTTCGCTGGCATCCTTCGGATATGCCCTAATCCCACGCAGTTGGCGAAACACAGCCTAAACATCCTAAAAGTTTAAGCCAATCAAACAGGCTCTTGGCGATTTTCCGAACCCAAAAGACAGGCAATGGGAGAAGAGCTAGCCAAACTATTGGAAGCCGATTCATCGGAGATATCAAACATCCGGATTGGCTAGCAAATCTGGTAATGGTACCAAGAAGGACAAATCCAGGCGCCTATCGTCGATTTTAAAGACCTTAATAAGGCTTGCCCAAGGACCCCTTCCCCTCCCGCATCGATCAAATTATCGATGCTACCGCAGACACGATTCATTGTGCTTCCTCGGCGCATACTCGGCTACCATCAAATCAAGATGGCGGAAGCGAACCAAGCCGCAGCGGCATTCATCACTCCATACGGACCATTACGCTTCAACACGATGCCCTTCGGACTTAAAAATGCCGGCGCAACATATCAGTGCATGATTCAAACATGTCTGGCTACCCAGATCGGCAAAACAGTCGAAGCATACGTAGATGACGTAGTCGTCAAAGCAAAACACGTCCAAACTCTAGTAGACGATTTGAGGCTCACATTCGACAACCTCAGAGCATATGACATCAAGCTGAATCCGGAAAAATGCGTTTTCGGCGTACCAGCCGGAAAGCTGCTGGGCTTCATTGTATCCGGTAGAGGAATTGAAGCAAACCCGGCAAAAATCCGAGCTCTATCACAGTTGGATATCCCAAAAGACCTCAAGCAGATACAAAAATTAACAGGGTGCGTGGCAGCTTTAAGCCGCTTTATCTCCCGTCTAGGAGAAAAGGCATTGCCTCTCTATCGCCTCCTCGGTATGCCGAACACCAGTGGACGGATCTGCCACCGCGGACTCGAAGAAATAAAGGCCATCTTGGCAACAAATCCGGTCTGGCTCGCCCAATCTGGGCGAACCAATGTTGTTATACATCGCAGCAACGCATCAAGTTGTAAGCGCGGTACTCGTCGTCGAACGAGAGACAGAAGGGCATAAATTCCCTCTCCAAAAACCAGTGTATTATGTTTCCACTGTGTTAAGCCCCTGCAACTCCCGTTACCCACACTATCAGAAGATAGCATATGCGGTGTTCATGGCATCCCGGAAGCTCCGACACTACTTTCAAGAGTGTTCGATAACAGTGGCCTCCGAAGTACCACTCAATGACATCATAAATAACCGTGGCCTTAGCGGGCAGGATTGCAAAATGGGCCATTGAACTCTTACCATTCGATATAACTTACAAACCTCGGCGAGCTATAAAGTCACAAGTTTTGGCTGACTTTGTCGCTGAATGGACGAGGCGAACTCCTAAAGAGTACAGCGCATACTCCAATTGGATTATGCATTTCGACGACTCTAAAATGTTGGCGGATGGGGGCTGGCGTCGTATTAGCGTCCCCAACCGGGGACACAGATCGATATGTACTTCAAATAATGTACACGGACTCCAACAACGCAGGCGAATCTGAGGCCTGTTACATGGTCTCCGGATGGCGGTCTCCATGGGCATACAACGCCTAGAGGTGTGCGGGATTCAAACCTTGCAATATCCCAAATAAATGGAGACTTTGACGCCAAGGATCCGAAAATGGCAGCATATCGCAACGCTGTCCTAAAAATGTCACTCGGTTTGAAGGACTCAAATTCCATCACATAGCTCGAGATAATAACCAAGCGGCCGGCGTCTTGCACGCGTCGGTGCGAAACATGATGTTGTCCTCAAATATCTTCTGAAGCGGCTCTTCAAGCCATCCGTACTATGGGAAGAGGAGCACGGAAGTGACAAACCGGAAAAACCGCGCCAACCGGCGATTCAGCCGATGACATAACACCTTCATTACGACATAATGGCGATAATCGCCCGTGGACAGTACCATTCCTAGCCTACTTGCTTGGCAGGAACTTCCGAAGACCAAAACGAGGCCCGCTGCATAGTCCGTGATCGAAAGCCTACAAGGTCCATGAGGAGAACTTTATAAGAAAAGTACAACGAGTCCTTCAAAGGTGTATCTCCGAAGAGGAAGGGCGAAACCTCTGGCTGAAATTCATGCGGACTAGGCGGACACCACGCAGCAGCCCAGGCCCTTGTAGGAAAGGCATTCCGTCAGGATTTTATTGGCGACGGCCGGGCGGATGCCGGGACTTAGTCGAGAGATCGTTGGTTGTCGGCTCTTTGCTAATCGAGCCATATGCCGCCCACCCCTCAAAACTATACCCATTACCGGCCGTTAGTGGTGCAGGGGCTTGATATGGTTGGACCCCTTAAAGGGGAACCCACAAGCAAAGGTACCTATTGGTCATGGTGGATAAATTCACCAAATGGATAGAGGCCAAACCGGTCAAAACGGCGAGTCGGGACTAGTGATAGACTTTATATCCGGGGTAGTACACGTTCTGAGTCCCCACATCATCACCGACAACGGCATGAACTTCACAGCCGGCGAGGTTAAGTCATGGTGCAAAAATATTGGCATCAAGCTCGACTACGCTTGGTCTATCACCCTCAAACCAGCGGTCAAGTGGAGCGAGCAAATGGTCTAATAATGGCGGCATTAAACCCGGACTAGTGCGGTCACTTACTAAATCGACACGCCTTTGGTCGAGGCTCGACTCCGTACTCACGGGGCTGCGGACAACGCCTAACCGCACTCGGATTCACACCATTTTTATGGTCTCAGTAGCGAGGCAGTCCTGCCTGCGACATTATTCATGACTCACCTCGAGTGCGCATGTACGAAGAAAGAGAGGCGAGCTGGATCGGCGGGACAGCTTGGACACATTGGAGGAAAAACGCGACGTCGCCAAGGCTCGTTCCGCATTTTATCATTGCAGGCCGAAGATATCAAAGCGAAGCACGGGCCAAGACTTACAACGTTGGCGAACTAGTTCTCGCTGCCGGACAAGAAAAGGACAAGCTCAAGCCCAAATGGGAGGGCCCTTCATTGTCGATCAAGTCGACGGCGGAGCATACCGTCTCTTTAAATCGTCGGATAACCGACTCGAGCGAACCCATGGAGCGCAGCCCGCCCCAAGATTCTATGCCTAGCGCCGGACTAAGAGTTCGTCCCTTCCTCCGTTCAAATTTTTACACTTGGCTGTCTTTTGTTTCTCTTTCTTCTCCTAACCTTTTTACTAAAAAGCCCTAAGGGCCTACCTTCGCATTGTTCGCATACACTTGATGTGCCATCCGCACTCATTATACCTGGGGGCTTCTTTTCCAGAAGCTCAATTATAAGGGCTTCATGCCCAGCACATGTGCCAAGCTTCCACATGTACCTTTTACTCACCATTATATGCATCGATATGACTTAAGTTTTGGCCAAGCTGGGTTGCTTGGCTCTGTGCTACCCTCGTTCCCGATTGTTCGGCTAGGAGGTAAAGGAGCACCTCTGCGATTATTCTTGCGGGTTGGCCGGATGTGTACCTCGGTAGGTGAAGCCGAAGCTAAGCGTTCTTAAGGGAATATTCGATCGGTGATTTGAAAGATGATTTTCTACCTATTTATTTATCTGCCCCGGATGTTTTCCTGCTCTTTTCGCAGTCCAACATGCACTTTAGGGCATGCCTCCCGAGAAAGGAACCCTTAACGGAACTATTCTCCTGGAAGATGTTTCTTACTAACCATGTAATATAACATAACTAGTTGGGCACTTATGCGATAAAGCACTAATGACCCCTCGCTTTGGTCTCCATGCATACCCGGTTGTTTCTTAACCAAGAAGGTATTCGGACACACTCCGGACTCTAGGGTCCCGAGGTCGAAGCGAAAAGGTCGGCAAAGACAAACAATCTACAATCCGGCTAGAAGGCATTTCACATGTCATTTTAAAATACATTGTCAAATTTACTGATTGTATTCCTCCTCAATCCCGTCTAACAGGCTGTCTAACTTACAGTCCCGTTGGGAAAACTTAGCAGCCAACTCTACTGGCTGTATACTAAACTCACGAGGATCTCCTTCCATCGGGCCCCACCGGTCCAACTTGGCCATGTGGTTGGGATCCGCCTTCTTATGTAGCGTCTTCACCATGGCCCAAGCCTCCACTGGCACCTTGACAAGCGAAATCTTCCACAAATGGAGCGTTGCCGCACTCCTAAAGCTTCTCCATAAGCTCCCCAAGGCCCTCGGGTAGGGAGAGGGCTGGCCATAAAAGCACAGACGACGCCGCTCATAGCTGCCGAACTCGTTCGGCGGTTGCAATAACTTCGGGAAGATGATCACCCGTTGATATGGGCATCTCCTCTGCGAGGCGACTTTGTGAGTATACCTACAAGACATATCATGTCAATATACTTCCTCGCGAACTCTTCTTTTCAAAGAGTCGCTCAAGCACTTACTATAAATGCCGCGACGAAGCGCTCATTCTCCTTAACGGGCCGGACAGCCCGGCGCGGCGCCTTTGCTCTTCTTGAGCTTGGCGTTGGCATCCTGAGTTTGTTCCTTTCTTGCTGCACCTATTCAGCACACTCTCGCTGACCTTCACCGGCGCGATAATCCTGCTGTCCGGATCTTGTCCGGCGGCACCTGATCACTATTAGACTTGCGCATGCGCCGCAGTGCTTATATTTATTAATAAAATGTGTTACCGGAGGGGTCTCGAGTTTCCTCCTGCGGCAGCAAGTCTTGACCTCAAGTTGGGCCTTGCATTCTTGCAGCTCACGAGGCAATTTGGGCATTCTTCTCGAAGAGCTGCGTTTCAAATGATCCTTAAATCAGTTAACATAACTACTTTAAGTCTTGGGGCTCTTGGCATATATAACTATTAAATTCCCTTACTCGTATGTCTTTTACATACTGCTCCGTGGCTCGGGTAAAACCGTCTTGAGCAGCACGGAGGTGCGCGTCCCCTGCGTTAAAGGCGTCCAATGCCTCAGGGGAGAAGCACGCTTCACGAAATCTTGTCGTGGCGCTGTGATTCATGGCGCTCTCCACCTCGAACTTGGTGGCGGACGGTCTATCGGCATCCTCCGTTGGAGGAGTATCCGGCCAGCGCCTTGCGCTTGCCTCCCCCTCCGGGCGGGCGGGAGCTGGCTGGTATAGATCGGATCGGCAACCTCTCGCCCGCGATCCGGTGGCGCTTTTCCTACAAAGATCGCGAGCACTCGGGCGCTTCCTAGGGCGTTGCTCGAAAATTTAAACACGAGCTATACCTTTGCGGTGGCGTTTCATCAGCGCCCGCTCCTTTCCGCTTTGCTGGTCGGGATGACCTTTGTTGGTCGGCCGCCCGCGAGCTCGTCTTCCGCCTTGAAGGCGCTTCTGTAAAACACCATCGTTCGCGAAGGTCGAGAAATGGGCAAGGAAGAGATAATGGTGTCGGGACCTCGGTCACGATCACACAGGAAGCGGATCTGATCCGGGGTAGTCCGCTGTAATGGCGACCAAAGCATTGTCCATCTTGAGCTGGTGAAACACCCGTCGATCAGCTCCACCTTGATGTCGGATCCTCTTGGAGGCCCGATCCGAGGATCTTCACGGATCCTCGGGTTGCGGGCGGGACTCACCATGTCCTCCATAGTCCGCGTAGATCTGCGCCAAAGACATAATGTAAGCCTAAACTACGAAAGCATGGGTTGAGCCCTTAAAAGTGTTAAACACCCAGCCTCTAGGGTTGTTCATGGAAAACCCATTCAAAGGGTTCTTCGAAGGAAGTCCTCCTTCTCCCCCTTGTACATCTTTGGGCAGGATCTGCACGAGATCCTCGGTCGGATTCGGCCCTTCGCGGCCATGACGGGTGGCATCGTCTTCCCCGTTGAAATCCCACATGGGGTGGCCTCTGTATTGCAATGGCTGTACCCCCCGCATGATGCATGTCGCCATGACTCCAATCATGGTCAACCCGGAATGGGCCAGTAATCTTATTCGGCCCATCAAGTAATGGACGCTCTTGTCTTCCTCCAATCGGGGGCTCCGTGGGCGCCAGCTGAGGCGTTTAAGAGCAGCACTAAACTCCGGGAGGCCAATCCGGACTGGGTCCGGCAGCGGAGCGTCTTCTATGTCAAACCACTCCGAAGGCCAGTTTTCGGACCCCTTCTTAGGAGTACCGGATGGGTATCCGGTCCCGGCAATGCGCCATATTTCGGCGCCGCCTACTTGATATATGGATCCCTCGTAGAGCGAGTGCGAGGCGAACAGCCTCTTCCACGATGCAAAATGGGGCTCGATGCCGGGAAAAGCTCGCAAAGAGCTCGTAGCCGCGATATGCGGGATAGAGGCGGGCGTGGGTGATGGAGCTGGAGTCCGTAGAACTCCGAGGGCCCGCGGAGGAGCGGATGTATTGGGAATCTGAGTCCCTTACGGATAGGGGCCGAAGCATACCCGCTCCCTTTGTTGGGACTTGGGATAGCCTCCTTTGCTTCCTACCTTGGTAGGTGGCCAGCCCGGCTCGAGCCGGGACCATGAAGGCGGAGGAGATATCCCCCGCTTGGAGCTTCTCTAGCTCGTTGTGTGGAATAGAGCACCTCCTCCAATCCTGGCGGTGGGCTGGGGCCTTGAGAGGAAGAGCGCGTCGATGGTCCATGGTGGAATGGATTTTTAGGTCAAAAGCGCTCCAATGAGTATTCGCGGAAGGAAGATGGTGTGGTTTGGATCTGGATTTTGCCTCTTTGTAGGCGGATGACTTCGCACGACTAGGGGTGAAACATAAAAGGCATACAGCTTTTCGCATTCGTGCGGCGCGTGGAAGAAGGCCATTATTAGGCGTAGAAGCCAAGAAACACGATATTTATGATGAAGCGGACAACATTAAGCGGGTACATGGAACTTGAAGGAGAACCCGCCTTGCAACGCCAAGACTATATCTGTATTGGACTTATCGTCATTGAAGCCTGGTTAGGGGCTCTTGAGGAGTCTGGACTAGGGGTGTCCGGACAGGGACTATCATCGTCCACGGACTCCAAGACTCTGAAGATACAAGATTGAAGACTCCGTCCGTGTCCGGATGGGACTTTCCTTGGCGTGGAAGGCAAGCACAGCGTCTGGATATGTAGATCTCCTACCATTATGGCGACTCTGTGTAACCCTAGCCTTCTCCGGTGTCTATATAAACCGGAGGGCTTTAGTCCGTGAGGACACAACATACATTACAACAATCATACCATAGGCTAGCTTTAGGGTTTAGCCTCCTTGATCTCGTGGTAGATCCACTCTTGTACTACCCATATCATCAATATTAATCAAGCGGGGCGTGAGGGTTTTACCTCCATCGAGAGGGCCTAACACAGGTAAAACATCGTGTCCCTTGTCTCCTGTTACCATCCGCCTAGGCATGCGATTCGGGACCCCCTACCGAGATCCGCGGTTTGACACCGACAACGGCCCAATGGAATAACGGGCTATTAATGGGTATAAAGTGATACCTTTGTTCATTACGGGCGATTTCACCACGGGCGTTAATGGGCCAAGTTACAAAGGTCCTCATATGGGCGAAAGAAGTCATAGGCCACACACGCGGAAGTTAAAGCAGGCTGAATCATATTGGGCGGCCCAGGATAGCGCTACTAGGCCTAATCGGATAGGGCGTAACGGGCCTTGGGTTAGCGGGCTGTAAATGGGCTATATGCGAGCAGGCCGTTAACGAGCTTTAAATGGGCGGGCGCCACCTTTGACCAAGTCAAGCGGGCGGCCTTTTCACGAGAATGGGGCTTTGTTGGGCGTGCCATGTGTCGCCGTATCATAGGCGCCTTCGGTCCAATGGCGGATGGCATCATCCCAGCGGTGAGCCGACCGTGTTTCCTCCGCCAATGATGATTTTACCGTGGAAAATCCCCATTGGTCGGGGCTGTTAACGGGTTATCGGATCCAAAACCCGACCCGATAGCTTAACGATGTTCCGTTACGGTGGATGCCGCGTGTCGGTCACCCTTGACGAAAGCGATTACGTGGCGGGATTTATCGTCATGGAAGTGGACACTTCGTGATGATAATTTTGGTAATGTCATGGAACACTTCTACGACAACACAGGTATGACTATCTTGATTCTGTCATAAATTTGTCATGGATGTACATGCATGACAAAAAACGCGACCTACTGTGACAAACACGTATCATCACGGAAGTGTATTTTTTTGTAGTGAGTGTGAGGTCTAGGGCAAGAACTCGTTTTGGAAATTTTGATTGGTTCATCTCGGTGATTCCGAATTGAAGCAACTTCATCACAGAAACTTGGTCAGGCCATCTCGATGAGACCGAGATCCATTTCGGTTGCACCAAAGCATTAGGGATTGGCATACGGCGGTGTATATGGTTATCTCAATGGGGCCGGATGAGAGTGTTTCAGTGGGACCGAGATCAACTTTAGGGTTTTGGATAGGATGGAAGTGGAGAAATCTTTGAGGGTTTTGGAGCAATATCACTAAGCACCTGTTGAGTCATGACCAAAACATCATCCCCTTTTAATAGTATTAGCTTTTCCTATGGACTCAATGTGATCTTGGATCACTTACCAAAAATGTAGAGTCTTGAAGATTTGCCAATCTTTATCCTTTGTATTTTGAAGGGGTCCACATCCTCATGTCCTTTCCATGCCATTGTTGAACTTGTCTGAAACATACTAAACAAAAGTGTTAGTCTAACAATATGTGTGTTGTCATTGGTTACCAAAACCACCAAGGGAGCAATTGTGCTTTCAATCTCCCCCTTTTTGGTAATTGATGACAACAGACATCAAAGCTTTAAATGAGAGTATAGCAAAAATTATATAAAAGCTTTGAAAGAACATGTAACATGCATATGCTCCCCCTATAAGTGTGCAACCATGCAAGTGATAGTAGCTCATGAAATATGAGTGGACAATAGGAAGGAATGAGTAATGAGTTACATGTATCTTGGCTATATGCATCAGAGCAACATGATGAAAGGTATACCTCCGTGTTCATGATTCTTTCTTGCAAACAATAAAGTACCTGAAAAGGTAAACCCTAAAGTACCCGAAAAGGACTAAGGAAATGTTTAAATTTTATGGAGGCGAGGAAGAGCTCGTTGTACAGGGTTACACCGATGCTATTTTCCAAACCGACCGAGATGATTGTCGATCACAGTTCGGATTCATGTACATCATGAACGGAGGAGCAATGAGTTGGACGAGTTCCAAGCAAGATACGGTGGCCGATTCTATGAGGGAGCCGAATACATTGCGGCTTGTGAAGCTGCAAAGGAAGGTGTTTGGGTCCGGAACTTTCTGGATGATCTTGGTATTTTCCCAGCCTCGGTGAAATTGTTGGACCTTTATTGTGATAATTCTGGTGCCATTTCATAAGCCGAGGAGCCGAGGAATCACCATAAGAACAGACACATAGATAGAAAATATCACCTGATATGAAAGATCGTAAAGAGTGGTGATATAGAGTTATGCAAAATTCACACGGATGCAAATGTTGCAGATTCATTGACTAAGCCTCTTAAACAACCCAAGCATGAGAGGCGCGTTAGAGCTATGGGCATACGATGTCTATTTGATTGACTCTAGTGCAAGTGGGAGATTGTTGGAGATATGCCATAGAGACAATCATGTATGATGATATTTCCTATGTGTTTGTGAATAAAGATAGTCCTTGGACATTATCAGTGATGTGTATCAACAAGTACGTGACTTGTTTGTGGGACTATACCTTGTATGATGACTGCCCTAAATGGTCCCTAGTCGAAAGGGATGTGTGGACGCGTAGCCTACTAGACTAGCATATGACGCGGTGGATGGCTCGGTCTCACTGGCCATGGAGCATTGGATGCTAACCGGATAATATGGACTCGGAAGGATCTGGTCGAATTAGACATACTCAGATCCGAGTTGAGATAAGGTCCGAGTCGGACAGACCCGACTATGAGACGCGACAATAAGTCATATGTGAGTCTCTAGTACAACATATGTTCGATGTCCTAAGACCTGAGCTGACGCATGTACTCGGGATGGTGACATACTGTTGGGGAACGTAGTAATTTCAAAAAATTTCCTACGCACACGCAAGATCATGGTGATGCTTAGCAACGAGAGGGGAGAGTATTGTCTACGTACCCTCGTAGACCGAAGCGGAAGCATTGGCGCAGCGTAGAGGAAGTAGTCGTCGTCCTCCGGTCCAACCGATCCAAGCACCGTTACTCGGCACCTCCGAGTTCTTGACACGCGTACAGCTCGATGGCGCACCCTTGATCTCCAATCCGATAGAGGCTCGAGGGGAGTTCCGTCGGCCTGACGGCGTGGTGGCGATCTTGATGTTCTCTGTCGCGGGCTTCACCTAAGCACCGCTACAATATGATCGAGTGTAATATCGTGGAGGGGGCACCGCTGCGGCTAAGGAGCGATCAATGATCAACTTGTGTGTCCTTGGGTGCCCCCTACCCCGTATATAAAGAAGGGAGGGAGGAGGTGGCCGGCCCAAGGGGCGCGCATAGAGGAGGAAACCTACTCCAAGTAGGTTTCCTCCCTTTCCTTATCTTATTTGGAGGTGGAAGGAAAGAGTACTAGTATTAGGAAGTAGTACTAGTAGTAGTAATAGGAAGAGGGGAAGGAGAAAGGAAGGGGGCCCCCCCCCAATCGGATTGGGCTTGGGGGTCGCCCCTCCTTGTTCCTTCTCCTTCCTCCTACATGGGCCCAATAAGGCCCATATACCTCCCGGTGGTTCGGTAACCTCCGGAGCTCCAAACTTCTCTGGAACCTTTACGGTGTCCAAATATATCCGTCCAATATATCAATCTTTATGTCTCGACCATTTGAGACTCCTCATCATGTCCGTGATCATATCCGGGACTCGAACAACCTTGGTACATCAAAATACATAAACTCATAATATAAGCATCGCCGAAACCTTAAGCGTGCGGACCCTACGGTTCGAGAACAATGTAGACATGACCGAGATCGTCTCGGTCAATAACCAATAGCAGGACCTGGATGCCCATATTGGTTCCTACATATTCTCGAAGATCTTTATCGGTCAAACCGCATGACAACATCGTTGTTCCTTTGTCATCGGTATGTTACTTGCGAGATCCGATCGTCGGTATCAATACCTAGTTCAATCTCGTTACGGCAAGTCTCTTTACTCGTTCCGTAATACATCATCTCACAACTAACTCATTAGTTGAAATGCTTGCAAGGCTTAAGTGATGTGTATTACCGAGAGGGCCCAGAGATACCTCTCCGACATTCGGAGTGACAAATCCTAATCTCGAAATCGCCAACTCAACAAGTACCTTCGGAGACACCTGTAGAGCACCTTTATAATCACCCGATTCGTTGTGACGTTTGGTAGCACACAAAGTGTTCCTCCGTAAGCAGGAGTTGCATAATCTCATAGTCATAGGAACATGTATAAGTCATGAAGGAAGCAATAGCAACATACTAAGCGATCGTGTGCTGAGCTAACGGAATGGGTCATGTCAATCAGATCATTCAACTAATGATGTGACCTTGTTAATCAAATAACAACTCCTTGTTCATGGTTAGTAAACATAACCATCTTTGATTAACAAGCTAGTCAAATAGAGGCATACTAGTGACACTCTGTTTGTCTATATATTCACACATGTATTATGTTTCCGGTTAATACAATTCTAGCATGAATAATAAACATTTATCATGATATGAGGAAATAAATAATAACTTTATTATTGCCTCTAGGGCATATTTCCTTGATCTCCCACTTGCACTAGAGTCAATAATCTAGATCACATCACCGTGTGATTAACATTGATAATTCACATCATCATGTGATTAACACCCATAGTTCACATCGCCATGTGACCAACACCCAAAGGGTTTACTAGATTCATAATCTAGTTCACATCGCTATGTGATTAACACCCAAAGAGTACTAAGGTGTGATCATGTTTTTCTTGTGAGAGAATCTTAGTCAGCGGGTCTTTCACATTCAGATCCATTATGTATTTTGCAATTTTCTATGTCTACAATGCTCTGCGGAGCTACTCTAGCTAATTGCTCCCACTTTCAATATGTATCTAGATCGAGACTTAGAGTCATCGGATCGGTGTCAAAACTTGCATCGAGGTAACCCTTAACGACGAACCTTTTTCACCTCCATAATCGAAAACATATCCTTATTCCACTAAGGATAATTTTGACCAATGTCGATGATCTACTCCTAGATCACTATTGTACTCCTTGCCAAACTCGATGTAGGGTATACAATAGATCTGGTACACAGCATGACATACTTTATAGAACCTATGGCCAAGGCCTAGGGAATGACTTTCATTCTCTTTCTATCTTCTGCCGTGGTCGGGTTTTGAGTCTTACTCAATTTCACACCTTGTAACACAGGCAAGAACTCTTTTCTTTGACTGTTCCATTTTGAACTACTTCAAAATCTTGTCAAGGTATGTACTCATTGAAAAAACTTATCAAGCGTCTTGATCTATCTCTATAGATCTTAATGCTCAATATGTAAGCAGCTTCACGAGGTCTTTCTTTGAAAAACTCCTTTTAAACACTCCTTTATGCTTTGCGAATAATTCTACATTATTTCCGATCTACAATATGTCATTCACATATACTTATCGAAATGTTGTAGTGCTCCCACTCACTTTTTAGTAAATCTGAGGCTTCCTTTGCAAGTGCAGTATAAACTATATCTTTGATCAACTTATCAAAGCGTATATTCCAACTCGAGATGCTTGCACCAGTCCATAGATGCACATTTTGTTAACACCTTTAGGATCGACAAAACCTCTTGGTTGCATCACATACAACTCTTCTTTAATAACTCCATTAAGGAATGAAGTTTTGTTTATCCATTTGCCGATTTCATAAAATGCGGCAATTGCTAACATGATTCGGACAGACTTTTAAGCATCGTCTGAGTGAGAAAATCTCATTGTATTCAACATCTTGAACTTTGTCAAAAACCTTTTTCGACAAGTCTAGCTTTGTAGATAGTAACACTACTATCGGCGTCCGTCTTCCTCTTGAAGATCCATTTATTTTCTATGGCTTGCCGATCATGAGCAACTCCACCAAAGTCCACACTTTGTTCTCATACATGGATCTCATCTCAGATTTCATGGCCTCAAGCCATTTCGCGAATCTGGGCTCATCATCGCTTCCTCATAGTTCGTAGGTTCATCATGGTCTAGTTACATGACTTCGAGCAGGATTACCGTACCACTCAGTGCGGATCTCACTCTGGTTTACCTCGACATTCGGTAGTAACTTGATCTGAAGTTACATGATCATCATCATTAGCTTCCTCACTAATTGGTGTAGTAGTCACGAGGACAGATTTACGTGATGAACTACTTTCAATAAGGAGAAGGTACAATTACCTCATCAAGTTCTACTTTCCTCCCACTCACTTCTTTCGAGAGAAACTCCTTCTCTAGAAAGGATCCATTTATTAACAACGAATGTTTTGCCTTGGATCTGTGATAGAAGGTGTACCCAACAATTTCCTTTGGGTATTCTATGAAGACGCACTTCTCCGATTTGGGTTTGAGCTTATCGGGATGAAACTTTTCACATAAGCATCGCAGCCCCAAACTTTAAGAAAGCGACAACTTTGGTTTCTTGCTAAACCATAGTTCATATAGTGTCGTCTCAGCGGTTTAGATGGTACCCTATTTAACGTGAATGCAGTTGTCTCTAATGCATGATCCCAAAAGCGATATTGGTATTTCGGTAAGAAACATCATAGATTGTACTATATCCAATAAAATACGGTTATGGCGTTCGACACACCATTATGATATGGTGTTCGGTGGCATGAATTTGTGAAACTATTCCACATTATTTTAATTGAAGACCAAACTCGTAACTCAAATATTTGTCTCCGCGATCGGATCGTAGAAACCTTATTTTCTTGTCACGATGATTTTTCCACTTCACTCTGAAATTCTTTGAACCTTTCAACTATTTCAGGACTTATGTTTCATCAAGTAGATATACCCATATCTGCTCAAATCATCTGTGAAGGTCAGAAAATAACGATACCGCCATGAGCCTTAACACTCATTGGATCGCATACATCGGTATGTATTATTTCCAATAAGTCGGTTGTTCGCTCCTTTGTTAGGAGAACGGAGTCTTAGTCATCTTGCCCATGAGGCATGGTTACGCAAGCATCAAGTGATTCATAATCAAGTGATTCCAAAATCCCATCGACATGGAGTTTCTTCATGCGCTTTACATAATATGACCTAAATGGCGATTGCCACAAATAAGTTGCACTATCATTATTAACTTTGCATCTTTTGGTTTCAATATTATGAATATGTGTATCACTACGATCGAGATCCAATGAACCATTTTCATTGGGTGTGTAACCATATAAGGTTTTATTCATGTAAACAGAACAACAGTTTATTCTCTTACTTAAATGAATAACCGTATTGCAATAAACATGATCAAATCATATTCATGCTCAACGCAAACACCAAATAACATTTATTTAGGTTCAACACTAATCCCGAAAGTATAGGGAGTGTGCGATGATGATCATATCAATCTTGAAACTACTTTCAACACACATCGTCACTTCACCCTCAACTAGTTTCTATTTATTCTACAACTCCCGTTTCGAGTTACTACTCTTAGTAACTGAACCAGTACCAAATACCGAGGGGTTGCTATAAACACTAGTAAAGTACACATCAATAACATGTATATCAAATATACCTTTGTTTACTTTGCCATCCTTCTTATCCGCCAAATACTTGGGGTAGTTACGCTTCGATAACCAGTTCCTTTGCGGTAGAAGCACTTAGTCTCAGGCTTAGGTCCAGACTTGGGCTTCTTCACATGAGCAGCAACTTGCTTGCCGTTCTTCTTGAAGTTCCCTTCTATCCTTTTGCCCTTTTCTTGAAACTAGTGGTCTTGTTAACCATCAACACTTGATGTTCTTTCTTGATTTCTACCTTCATCGATTTCATCATCATGAAAAACTCGGGAATTATTTTCATCATCCCTTGCATACTATAGTTCATCACGAAGTTCTACTAACTTGGTGATGGTGACTAGAAAATTCATCAATCACTATCTTATCGGAAGATTAACTCCCACTTGATTCAAGCGATTGTAGTACCCGACAATCGAGCACATGCTCACTAGTTGAGCGATTCTCCTCCATCTTTTAGCTATAGAACTTGTTGGACACTTCATATCTCTTAACTCGGGTATTTGCTTGAAATATTAACTTCAACTCTGGAACATCTCATATGGTCCATGATGTTCAAAACATCTTTGAAGTCCCGATTCTAAGCCATAAAGCATGGTGCACAAAACTATCAAGTAGTCATCATATTGAGCTAGCCAAACGTTCATAACGTGCGCATACGCTCCCGCAATAGGTCTGTCACCTAGCGGTGCATTAAGGACATAATTCTTACATGCAACATTGAGGATAAACCTCGGATCGCGGATCCAATCCGCATCATTGCTACTAACATTTTTCAACACAATTTTCTCTAGGAACATATGAAAATAAACATATGAAAGACACAACGCGAGCTATTGATCTACAACATAATTTGCAAAATACTACGGGACTAAGTTCATGATAAATTTAAGTTCAATTAATCATATTACTTAAGAACTCCCACTTAGACAGACATCTCTCTAGTCATCTAAGTGATCACGTGATCCAAATCAACTAAACCATAACCGATCATCACGTGAGATGGAGTAGTTTTCAATGGTGAACATCTTATGTTGATCATATCTACTATATGATTCACGCTCGACCTTTCGGTCTCCGTGTTCGAGGCCATATCTGCATATGCTAGGCTCGTCAAGTTTAACTTTGAGTATTCGCGTGTGCAAAACTGGCTTGCACCCGTTGTAGATGGACGTAGAGCTTATCACACCCGATCATCACATGGTGTCTGGGCACGACGAACTTTGGCAACGATGCATACTCAGGGAGAACACTTCTTGATAATTTAGTGAGAGATCATCTTAAAATGCTACCATCAATCAAAGCAAGAATAAGATGTATAATAGATAAACATCATATGCAATCAAAATATGTGACATGATATGGCCATGATCATCTTGCGCCTTTGATCTCCATCTCCAAATCTTGTCATGATCTCTATCATCACCGCACGACACCATGATCTTCATCATCTTGATCTATATCAATGTGTCCTCACATGGTTGTCTCACCAACTATTGCTCTTGCAACTATTGCTATCGTATAGCGATAAAGTAAAGCAATTATTTGGCACTTGCATCTTATGCAACAAAGAGACATCCATAGGGCTTACGCCATTGCCGATAACTTCAACAAAACATGATCATCTCATACAACAACTTATATCTTATCACGTCTTGACCATATCACATCACAACATGCCCCGCAAAAACAAGTTAGGCGTCCTCTACTTTGTTGTTGCAAGTTTTACGTGGCTGCTACGGGCTTAAGCAAGAACCAATCTCACCTCGCATCAAAACCACAACGATAGTTTGTCAAGTTGATGTTGTTTTAACCTTCGCAAGGACCGGCGTAGCCACACTCAGTTCAACTAAAGTTGGAAACCGACACCGCTAGTCACCGTGTGCAAAGCGAGGCGGTAAAACCAGTCTCGCGTAAGCGTCTGCGTAATGTCGGTCCGGGCGCTTCATCCAACAATACCGCCGAACCAAAGTATGACATCTTTGGTAAGCGGTATGACTTATATCGCCCACAACTCACTTGTGTTCTACTCGTGCATATAACATCAAACCATAAAACCTAGGCTCGGATGCCCTTTGTTGGGGAGCGTAGTAATTTCAAAAATTTCCTCGCACACGCAAGATCATGGTGATGCTTAGCAGCGAGAGGGGAGAGTATTGTCTCGTACCCTCGTGAGACCGAGCGAAGCGTTGACGCAACATAGAGGAAGTAGTTATCGTCCTCCCGATCCAACCGATCCAAGCACCGTTACTCCGGCACCTCCGAGTTCTTGACACGCGTCAGCTCGATGGCGCACCCTCGATCTCCAATCCAGAGAGAGGCTCAGGGGAGTTCCACGACCTGACGGCGTGGTGACGATCTTGATGTTCTCTGTCGCGGGCTTCACCTAAGCACCGCTACAATATGATCGAGGTGTAATATCGTGGAGGGGCACCGCACACGGCTAAGGAACGATCAATGATCAACTTGTGTGTCCTTGGGTGCCCCCTACCCCGTATATAAAGGAGGGAGGGAGGAGGTGGCGGCCCAAGGGGCGCCATAGAGGAGGAAACCTACTCCAAGTAGGTTTCCTCCCTTTCCTTATCTTATTTGGAGGTGGAAGGAAAGAGTACTAGTATTAGGAAGTAGTACTAGTAGTAGTAATAGGAAGAGGGAAGGAGAAAGGAAAGGGGGCGGCCCCCTCCCCAATCGGATTGGGCTTGGGGGCGCCCCTCCTTGTTCCTTCTCCTTCCTCCTACATGGGCCCAATAAGGCCCATATACCTCCGGGGGTTCCAGTAACCTCCGGAGCTCCAAACTTCTCCGGAACCTTTCCGGTGTCCAAATATATCCGTCCAATATATCAATCTTTATGTCTCGACCATTTTGAGACTCCTCGTCATGTCCGTGATCATATCCGGACTCGAACAACCTTGGTACATCAAAATACATAAACTCATAATATAAGCATCATCGAAACCTTAAGCGTGCGGACCCTACGGTTCGAGAACAATATAGACATGACCGAGACATGTCTCGGTCAATAACCAATAGCGGGACCTGGATGCCCATATTGGTTCCTACATATTCTACGAAGATCTTTATCGGTCAAACCGCACAACAACATCGTTGTTCCTTTGTCATCGGTATGTTACTTGCGAGATCCGATCGTCGGTATCAATACCTAGTTCAATCTAGTTCAAGCAAGTCTCTTTACTCGTTCCGTAATACATCATCTCACAACTAACTCATTAATTGAAATGCTTGCAAGGCTTAAGTGATGTGTATTACGAGAGGGCCGAGAGATACCTCTCCGACATTCGGAGTGACAAATCCTAATCTCAAAATCGCCAACTCAACAAGTACCTTCGGAGACACCTATAGAGCACCTTTATAATCACCCGATTCGTTGTGACGTTTGGTAGCACACAAAGTGTTCCTCCGTAAACAGGAGTTGCATAATCTCATAGTCATAGGAACATGTATAAGTCATGAAGGAAGCAATAGCAACATACTAAGCGATCGTGTGCTAAGCTAACGGAATGGGTCATGTCAATAAGATCATTCAACTAATGATGTGACCTTGTTAATCAAATAACAACTCCTTGTTCATGGTTAGGAAACATAACCATCTTTGATTAACAAGCTAGTCAAGTAGAGGCATACTAGTGACACTCTGTTTGTCTATATATTCACACATGTATTATGTTTCCGGTTAATACAATTCTAGCATGAATAATAAACATTTATCATGATATGAGGAAATAAATAATAACTTTATTATTGCCTCTAGGGCATATTTCCTTCACATACTTGCTTTGGGCCGACCAAATGTTACTCTGTAACTGGGTAGTTATAAAGGTAGGTTTCGGGCTTGTCCAGACCTGTGCTGCCAGACATGGTCGAGCAAGATGGGATTTGTCCCTCCGATCAGGAGAATATACTCTGGGCCCCTCATGTGATCTGACCAAGATAAGAATGGTCATGTGACAATGATTACGAGATAATCCGGTTTGTGGTCGGCATCATTGGAAAAGAAATAGGTTGGGCTATCACAAGGATGACTGTCTCGCCTTGAGCCCGACAATATATATCGTGTGGCAAAGGAAACAGGAGTGTGACATGTTGTACAGGTTCGCCAACCGGCTTCATTGTCTACTTGGTGGTTGGCACGCCTTGCTAGAGGCCGCTACCAGCCAAGTAGGTCGGATGTGATTGACGTGGGACCAAGATGATTTGAACCTAAGGCATCATGTGCTTAAGGAAAGGAACCTGTGAGGCCGAATCCGAATCCACGAGTCAGATGTGATCCTACTCGGACTCTGATCCAGGCCGAACATAATTTGGGCTTTAGGATTCGTGCGAGGCCCAAGTGTTGAGCCCGCGACGGATGCCTGTATATAGTGGAGGTGCGGCACACTCATTCAATTGATCGCTTTGGCGCCGTCACTAGGGCTTTGCATGTGCAACTAGCCACCTCCACTCGCTGCCGGCTATGTGATCGGACCTAGCAGTCCGTCACACGGTGTTCCTCCTACATGCGCAGATACCATTAGAGGTGGTGCACTTGCGCCACTCTGTCGAACCTATACGTGGGATCCAATGACCGGCTATTCGAAGGAGATCGGACGAGGAGGAGAAGGACCCCACGGACGTGCTGCCCCAACTCTTCTTCCACTGCACTGCATTGCGCGTCTAGTGGTAGCGATCCATGATCCATCTCCTGTAGCATGTTCCTGGTTGATCTACGCATAGGGAAAAATTTATATTGCAGTTGACGCACCCTACCATAGATCCCAACGCATGGGCTACTAACGGTGTTATGGCCTAGGGGTGCCTGATTATATAAAAAAATTGTCCCATGCCCCCGAGGCCAGTTTATGCCCTAGGCCACCATCCCTACTTATGGCTAACAGAGAGAATACCCAGAAGACTTGGAGTACATGACAAGAAGACCGACATCCAGGAGGACTCCTCCGTAACCCTAATTGACTAGGATCAGTAATCCTAGACCCCGGTACACATATAAGCCGGGGCTAGGTTGGTCGATAGGTCAATAACCATAGAGTTGATACTCAATCCCTTGATCGTCGTTGTAAACCCCGTATACTCAAGCAATACAAACGAGTAGTAAGTAGTGTTTTACCTCCATCATGAGGGTCTCTACCTGGATAAACCCTCTCTTGTTTCCTCACTGGCATCTACTCGCCTGACCTTAGGGCATCTCCAACGGCAACTTGCATCCATCCGCGGACATGGGGAACTAGTCCGTGGACAGGGGGAACCAGTCCGCGGACACGGATGCGGGAGGCCGCCATCCAACGGCCAACGCTATCCTATATATGTTCGCTAGTAAATTCAAATTCAAATGTACTCCGATCCACATAGTGCACTCGATCAAACCAGTGCCAGATCGCATGCCCTATCACAACGAAAAAGAGGCAAATATGCTTAGTTTTTACATGCCCGCATCCAAAAGAACATTAGTCCGGTAGTCCATGCAATTCTACCATGCCGGACCGGCAATCCTAGTCGTCTGCTCCCCGATCAAGGTGGTGTTGCCGCGCCACGTAGGAAGCCTCTGCCTCTGCATCCGCGTCTGCGTACGCCTCCACCGCGTCCTCATTCTCCGCCGCCGCCAACTAATCTTCCTGTCGTTGCAACATCTGGTAGCAGACGGATTGCACGATGATTCTTGCGTCGGCGTCCAAAGAGTCCACATTCAAGGTCAACATCTTGGCGTCCACCGCATTGGTGGTGATCTTCAACTTATCTTCCTCAAGCTCGGCCTTCCTCTCTTCGATCATGGTCCTCCTCTCTTCGATCTTGAGCTTCTTGCATGTCACCTCCGCCAATAGTTTGAACCTCTTCGCCTTCTTCTCCTTGATGTACAAGCGCTTCAAGCATGCATTCTCCTTCTTCGCCAAGATGTCCTCGAACCTCTCCGTGAGCTTGCCAGCCGAACTTTCTCGCTTCGCCCTCTCCTCCTCCCACTTCTTCCCCCGTAAATTTCTTCTAACCTTCTTCGGTGGTTCTTGGGTTGGATTGATAGGGTCACTGGTTTCTTCCTCGTTGGCTTGGGCGCAGTTTTGGTTATGAAAAGGTTCCACTTCGGTTTTCCATTCAACATCAACCAACAATGCATGACAGTGAAGGACTTCTTCTCCAACTTCTTGTACACCACACAAGCACGAGGAGGCTACAAAGTGAAACATTGTCGACAATGCATATTCGTCTAGAGAGAAACAAAACAACACATGTCCGGCTAGTGATCAACAAAACTTTGCATATTCGACTGGTGATCAACTTACTTGCTCGATGAGTTGTGCACCGCTAGGCCACCGTGCGATGAGATGCTTCAAGTGCCCGCAATACTTGGACACAAAGTCTTGGATGGCGTACCATCGATGGTTGAGGGACTTTCATTCACGACTACGGATGACCGCGTTGGAGTAGCGCGTGAAATTCTTGTGTTCATGGAACCATATGTGTATGTTCCTCCAAAAGGTTGTGCCCTTTTGCTTTATGCCATAGATCGGATCAATGCTAGTGGCCAACCATGCATCGCACAACAGCTCGTCCTCCAGCATGCCGAAGCTTTCTCCTCTACCCTTCTTCTTTGAATCGCCGGCTGCATCATCCAGATCATCATCCACACCGTCCTCCTCCCCCTCCGGCCGCTGCTATCCGATGGCCAATAATGTTGTTGTTGTGTGCCATCGCTGGTCTGGGTGTAGGACTGCTGCTGTTGGTAGTTGCCGGAATGGGTGGGATCCGAGTCTTCCACCTGTCTATCCTCATAGCTCCCTCCTCCTCTCTCGCCTCCGTCGTGGATGATGTCGAGCATCTCCCTGTCTGCGTCGGACCCTGGCTCCCCCGCTGTAGGTATTGCAGCCAATAGCGTGCGGGCACCCATCTGCTCCCCCCCAGCCTCCGTCCGCACCCGGACGAGCTGTGGCGAAGAATACTCGGAGAAGAGCAGCATCGCTTTAACATTGACAATGTAAGGCACCGTACCGGCGAGGGTTCCGAACTACTTGGCGGCATAGTAGTACTGAGGCTTGTAAGGCTCCGGCCACAACGCCGTTTGTACTATGGGCGCGCCCGTCTGGTGGAGCCCGCCACAATTGCCTCATCCGCCGCGACCTCCACGCCCAACGGCACCACCAGGCCCACTGGCGACCTACCTCTTCTTGAGCTTCTCCTCCTTTGCGGCCTTCGCTTTGACACGGCGTGTTTGCTGCGTTGCCGAGCTGATGTTCCGGGTGAGCGTGATGCTCGGATCCTCCGACACCTCCACCGGTTCCATCTCCGACAGGTTCTCCAATGGTTCCATGCGTTGGCGGCAGAAGGAGGGTGGAATAAAAGAGTGGAAATTGGGTGTAGAGCGGGAAGATGGCAGAAGAGAGTGGGGGATTTTGGCGCGGAAACAATGCGAGATGCTCCAAAAGCGCGGGCTCTGCCTTCTTTTTGGGTGGGTCGGAGGGGGGGGGGCAGAGAGCTTCTGTTCATAAGAAGAAAGAGAAGCAAATCTATTCTAGACTCGATAAGTGCCAATATGCAATGGGTAACTTGGCCAATTATATGTCCAGGCCGTGTCACGGACGGATATAGGATCGCGTGGGATGGCTTCCGTGATCCGGACGGATGTGGGAGGTTTACGGGTCGGCGTTGGAGACTCTATCTATCGATATGGATCTGCAAAAACTAAAATAAAAACTCCGAAGACCAGCGTGACGTGGGAGGCTCGTGTATCTGCAGCTGCGCTTTCACTCAAATCAAAAAGAAGAAGAAAAAGATACAGCTGCTCAACAAGTTCCTCTTGATAACGGTGCGACACGCGTGCCACGAGCTCCAGCACCGTGCGTAATCGAAGCTCGCGCTAGGCGCTCGTGTCCTGCGCACCTCCACCTGACCACGCGTTTTTTTTCTTCTTTCTATTTCTTCTCCTCTGGCCGATGCTAACCCCAGGTGGAGGCGGTGGTTGCTTCGCCGAGCACAGTCCGTAGTTGCCGAGAAGTGGCCGGCGGAACTGGGAGTTTCATAGGATACTACTCCTAGCTCCTAGTACCTAGCTTAGCCAGGATTGACTCGCGGGAACGAGTAGTGGAACTGGGTGCTAATCTGCTAGGCATGGGACGACGCCGGAAGCGCGCACGACAGCAGAATCATCTAGGCTCCCATTGAAAATGATATCGAGATATTATTATTGGAATGGATCCCCCCTCCCGTCCCACCCACTACTGTAGTCTACCGTGTCATTGAAAAGGTTATCGCGTCCGTCTGCAGTCAATCGACAGGTTCATTCACACGGCCAGTGTCACTTTAAATCTACCGTAGTTTTTTGACCGAGCGTCAACTGCCACTGCTCATGTCTCCTACTAGATGCATCGCCTTCGTTTCACTTTCCCCCCTTCTTTTTCTTTGCAACACGTCAGTTTTCCCGGGAGGCAGGCGTTGCGGTCAGTCATCAGGCCGGGCTAACGACCTGTGCTTGGATTTGTTATCGCGGAACTGTCGGTTGTGAAGTCCTGATAATTGCAGCTGCGAGATCTGGAAAGCAAGGGAGAGCGAAAGGAATCTGCCCTCATCAGCGACCACCCCGCTGCTGCCCAAAAGAAGACAACTCCCATGAACCCTCTTGTGCCAAAAGAGGAAGCAAGCAACACTTCCCAGTTTTTTTTCAAGCATAGCAACACTTTAAATTGGCGCTGAAAGAGTGACGCCTACTCTTGCACACACAAATGAGACACGAGCAAAATTTGCACGAACCACGACGAGCTTTGATTTAAGTACACACACAAAAAAGATGGGCCTGATTAAGACGATGACACGATGACAGCGTACACACGGGGATTAAGTAGGTAACCTGCAACTCCGGTACTAATTAAAGATCGCTCCCTAGGCTACAAACGCTCAAATTCAGGCTTGTGCGCTCAGCAAGACAGCGACGAGGCGCCTGCGCACTGCATGGGAGCCGGCTCTACATCAGCAAGCTGCGGATGATTGCCGCCTGCGCGCTGCTCATGTCCGAGGTCGCCAGCAGCTCCGACAGCCTCTCGCTCAGATCGTCCACCTCCCGGTGCAAGCTCCTGATGTAGGTGCACGTCTCCTGCAACACCCTTGAAGACGGCACCTGGATTTTGACAACCAAAGGGAAAGAGGATCCGTTGTCAGGCCAAGATCAGTATAATGTTAATGTTAGCTCATGCAAGCTGAAGCGTCGGAAGAGCATGCAATTGTAGGATTGTCCAAGACATAGCTGATCAGTTCATCATCTATTAGGCCTTAATGTAACCAAGAGGCTGAAAGGTGAATGCTAGACTGTAACTACAGAAGAGTCTAATTACAATTTCTAGAACTACCATTTGCTGCATATAAAGTGATAACGCCAATGATGAATGATACGTACTCTATCATTGCCCCGGAGACGCGCCTCGGGAAGGAGGTCCTGCAACTTGGAGACAAGGTCGCTGATTTGCTCGTCAGTGATCCTCGACGAGCCAGACTGCCTTGACCGTGACCTACGGCTCGACATTACGGCAAATGTGAGTGATCGGATGTACTTAGGAATTGGATACTTGGCAGAGAGAGCCCAAGACAGTGAGGGTTTATGGTTGGAGTGAGACAAGTTTGAGAGACAGAAGTGGTGGCAGACAGGGACGGAGAGGAGCTAAGAAGAAGTGGTGTTGGAAGAGAGGGAGGACAAGTTGTGCATGGGAGAAAGAAATGAGTGGCTACTGGGGTGTTAAATAGTGGCAGCTGCAAACCGAGAAACCCAAAGGGCAGGCAAGAGGAAGTGAGCTTCTTCTGATCTACACAGTGCTCAGCCCAGTCCAAGACCCTGACCTATAGGGACAAAACCAAACTATGGTCCAAATGGCAGTCACATGCAGGAAGTATTAAACTGAAAGCGGGACTGCGAAGAGAGAGACAGAGAGAGAGAGAGAGACCATACTGAGGAGCTTGTGTGAGTCTCATGCTGCTCGTGCATCGCCGCTGCAAGTGGGAGGAAGCTTTGAACAACAGGAGATGAAGTGCTGGTGGGAGAGACGACTTGGAGGCCAGTACTGTCAGAAGGAGAAACACATGCCATGTTACTCGAACTGCCAAAATATATGTGGGGTTTATTGTTCTTGCCCCACATTATGTACTCAATATGTGTATGAAATAAGAACAGTGGCTCTACAGTTACTGGTAGATGGCTTTGTTTGCGGCTCTATTTGGACATGTCTAGGGTTCAGTGTACACCCATGCATGAAGCACAAATCTCTTGTCTCCACAAACACTAGGGCCCGGGGGAACAGCAATACCGGGTAAATTCCAGTCACTACTCACTACTCTATAGATGCGCAAGTGCCTCCTAGACAATGTAATTATGGTGACATTTCTGTACAGTTTCCTAATTCCTATCTACATACCGATCCTGTCAGATCAGGAATTTTAGCAATCTCAGCTTTGCTCCTTATAAAAATATAACTAATACCATGCACAACTGCTGAAACATGAGTGCATGAACCGAACCGATCAGTTAATAGATTTTTCCGGCGCTGAATACCTCACAGTGTATCAGATTCAGCAGTGTCATGATGCTGACTGGTCTCTTCGATCATTTGGCACCCACGGTCCATGTCTTGCGGCGCCTGATAATCAATACATGTATGGGGCACATTGACAAGTGTTATTACACCCACACATTATCAGGCAGAATCAAAACCAATACTGTGGGTTCATGTATCAGATCGGTGCACTGTTTCAAGTACAGAAATAGAGTGAAACAAAGGAATGAGCTGGTTGCAGATAAACTCATACTTGCAATTTCGTGAAATGATTACTTACTGAAACGCTTTGGTTCCCCTACTTCAGTCATTTTCATTCTTGTTCTGTTGCTCAAGTTGACCTGATATAAAATGATCTAGCCAAGCTTCCTAAAAGTACGACAAGGAAAATGATCGGCAAGTTAGTTAGAAACACTGAAAGTACGGAAAAAGACCCCCAATGTTTTGATATATGCAATAGACTATGCATGTACTGATGCTTAAAACAAAACAGTAACGCCTTCTGCAAATTTGAGATTCCCAATGTATTAAGCTTGACGAATTAGCATATCTGAATCATGTATGCCCTCTCAGCTCCCAACAAACTCTCAGGAATGTATCAATGCATGTAGGCTAACACAGTTTGCAACAAGTTTTACTTGATGACTCTGTATTATGGAAAAAACACTCCCATGTATCAGCCACAACATTTAGCTCTGTAAGGAATAAGAGTATATGCATTGGACTATATGGCACCAAATATGTTTGCAAAATGCACCCCTATACTACAGATCATAGTAGAATGAATCTGTCCTTCCAGGAAAGAGTTGCTGGACAACTCAGAAGAATCATTGGGAATTTGACCAGTCAATGCAACGAGCCAGGCAGTACAGCAACTATAGTGCAACTGCCAGCTTTATTCCTTCAGTGACCTGACACCTGAGCTAGTAGGACACATATCAGCCCTTCGTACCCTCTAGAAGCTTAAGAGACAGTATTAAGATGTGAACATGACAGCAGAACCTCAAAATGTAAGCATGTGGGTACTTGCATTTTGACCCAAATCTCTACACTCACAAAAGTAAATCCAACCAACATAGTAAAACATCATACCAGAACATATAAAGTTTCTAGGGAGCTCAATCTTATTGATCATTTCAATCCTTAGATTATAAGCAGGTATTCCCTCCAATGCAATATGCCACAATTTGCCCGCCAGCGATGATAATGCACGTCATGTAAGAGCTCAAGAGATCTAGCATACTAGTGTGAAACTTAATAATAGCAGAAACGCATCTTGTATTGTAAGATAATTTGGTAATGACGAACTAATGACATCGGACATGCACGAGCTGGTTAATAAATATCCTATTAGCCTGATAACAATCTGATTAGCCAGCCAGTCACAGCATATACATGCACTAAAAGTTCTCTTTGTCTCAGGAATATTCAATTCACAAGATCCACTGCCAGTAGTACAATAATGCTGGATCGTTAGGTGCTGCTGCTCTGAGCGTAACTACCATCATACAGCTTGCCTAGAATACCAATTGCAGGGTAAGCTACTCCCAAATGACCATTTTACACGTAAGTACGATGAGAAAACAATATAAAACATCAAATCTCCAATTAGAACCAGCTAGTCGGTGATGATCCGAGCGTATCTTGATGGCAGCATGTCTCACGGGGCACATGTAGCTCGATCCAATTAGTAGAAAACGCCTACAGGTTATCACGTGGACATGGTATTGTTTATGAAGAAACCCCTTGGCCCCAGCGCTCCACCCAAGGTCACACACTCCAGTGAGATCAATCTCTTGTTTAAGTCTACACTTGACCAATTAAGAAAACAAAGAGTACTGCTTATGTACTATACAATAGGCCAAGTAGGCCTGCCTGCTAAACAGATGCTAGGAATCACATGCATTATCTTATCGTATTCCGTTACGTTAACAGACCCTCACATGCCTTACATACTTTAGATCTGTCACCTTGTTCGTGCGTAAACTTTGAAAAGTGATATGTGAATCATGAGGTCCAGGTAAATTTTGTAAACAAGATCAGCATGGACAATGATGAAGCCTCACGGTCTGATACTGAAAAGATCCTCAAAAGGCAGGTCCTGCTCAGTTACGATAAGAATATGCAAGATGCAAATATTGGCCACGAAAATCGGTCTTTCCTCATCAACATTGGCATGATTTGGAACATCAGTTGGATAATCTTTTGACCACCGACCACCACACAACATTGATGGAGTCGTACTAGCCAGCAAAACTTTACATATATCACAGTTAGTTTACGTTATCATCACACCTTGTTGCCACAACAAGCAAAGGACTCTTTACTAGACAAAAGAACAAGTGAATTCCAGAAAAGAGTGACAATGTAGTGACATCCTGAATGAAGATAAATCATACCAAGGAATGTGCCTAGAGGTATAGACAGGCAAAACAAACAATAAATTACCAAGGTTGATTTTGTAAGGCGAGAAGCTTCCACTCACTATATGACTAACAGGGTTTTTAATGAAATGACAGGTACTACTCTGACACAAGAGAGGGAATCATATGATCTGGAGATACTGACGGTCAGCTGTCTTCAGTTCAACACTCCTGCAAGATGACTGGCTATTTCTAGGAAATCTAAGACCTACTTGCTAATAAATATTAACTAAGGTTCTGACAGCGCTCTCAGTGCCCAACAACCGAAAAGATACAATACAACTAGTTTTCAGTTAACAAGGAAAAGAATCCAGATCTTGCTGCAGAACCTCAACATGCTCATCATTGAAAGCTAGATTATACTAGGGTGGGCGGTTGGTAAACAGGAAATTAAAACAAATATTCTAAGGCTAAAGCTACAATCAGTGCACATCTACTAGTTCAGGCACCATCGGCTAAATTTACCCTAGTATTGTGTTTCAGGTGACAGACATTCAGAACTGGACAAAAATGAAAATAGAGTAGCATTGAAATCCCCAAAAAGGCACGTAAGAACGCACCGACATGTACTACGAAGTTGAAAAATCATGTGCTAGTAGGGCTGCAGAACACGAAATACAGTGTGCAGGTTACCCAGCAAAGTGATTATGCCGGTCTGGGGAGACATTTTCAGGAATACCGTTCACAAAAAGGAAGTGTGCAAGTGCACACGTCGACGCCGAAAGCTTCAACTCCCTTGGTTTTATCTTCCATGCATATCAAAGACACCATATATCCATGCCTAAACTTTGGTCCATGTGTATCTGTTTTAGCCAAATAAACTACTGCGAGTTGAACACCATGGAAATAAGGTAGTGCTTCCTCTAGGGAGCAGAAATCTTTAGTTAAGACACTAAAGAGAATCACCATCACCTAATGGAGTTAATAATTTTCCAATCGTAAAATTTTGTGTCCGGGCGATTGGGTAGCCAGTTCCAGCTCAGGATGGTTTCCATGATAGTGATAGTCTCGTAGATACAAGTTGATTGATCACATAAACTCCTAGCACTGAATATTCCATTCAAACCCATTGTCGAAAATATCATCTGAATTTCCCAAATGTTAGTTTCTCCAATGACATGAGCATAAACTCAAATATCCAAACTTGGATGGACCAGATAAAATGAAGCGTGCAAAAGTGCATGTTCTTGATAAAAACAAGTGTGAAAAATGCATGTTCCAAGGAAAAATAAGGTGTGCAGAAATCGAACTCTTTCCAACCGCATTATAGTTTTCAGAGGAAAAATGATAAAAATGAAGTATGCACCTGTGCTGACACCGCACCTGTGCTGACACCACATATGTTAATAGTATTTTGTTGTTTTGCCGAGGTTTACGTATTAGGCAAGGGGGGCCATAAATAATTGGAGCCAGGACTCTCATCCAATTAAATTTACTTTTGCTAGGTAAACAGATTATATCGTAACTCACACACAATGAACTAGGGTTCATACTTAATGCTTGGTAAAAGTTCTTCTCTAGAAGCAGTAAGAAAATTGCATTTGCAATGCAAAAATCTTCAAAGTATTTGGTTACAATTTCTGGTTCTGATGCGATCAGTATACGTATTTTACATTCTCAAATACTTATCAGTAGATATGTGTGTTTCTTTCTATAATTTATTACTCAATCTAGTAAACATGATTATAGTATTATAGCTGATGCAACAATTTTAAAAAAAAAGCACAAATATAGCTAGACTAGAAAATCTATTTTGTTTCATGTTAGAGGTCCAAGATTGAGAATTTTAGTTCAATAGGTGCACCTACATTCAAGAATCGTTTTCACCAAGCCATGCATTTCAGTTTACTAATACATTTTTAGTTATGGATCATAGATGTGAAAATTGTTGGTTCCAGAAAACGGGTGATAGTTACAGATTTATCAAGTAGAAAAGTTGTTTAGATGGATACTGTAACCATGGCATTGGTAGTCCCAAATGTTGTTTTGTGAGTGGGTAATACAGTCTGAATACAGTAGAAGAGAATGAAAATTTGTTGAGACAATTGCAGCCTGTGTAGCGTAATGTATGTCTGCACGAAACAAGCTTCCCTTTACACAAAACCTACCACATATTCAGATTCAAAACCAGAGAAGCTTGATTCTCAATGATTGGATAACTAGTAAATGAACCTTTACATTTGTTTACAAGAAAGAAGTTCCCTGAATCCATGATCTATACTGCAGGTTCAACAGCATCGTTAAATGTAATGTATACTGCAGGTCACTGGAGGTTTCAGTAGCTGAATCCACTTATGCAGTAGCTTCTTACTGAAGGTCATGGGAGGTTCCAAATCAGTAGCTACATTTACCAATGTAATAGCTTCTTAGGTAACATAGAACTAAACGCACCAGCCTAG
Organism: Aegilops speltoides; assembly: GCA_021437245.1. Classification (NCBI taxonomy): domain Eukaryota; kingdom Viridiplantae; phylum Streptophyta; class Magnoliopsida; order Poales; family Poaceae; genus Aegilops; species Aegilops speltoides. The sequence goes on from CM038144.1 coordinate 443,922,473, forward strand.
CATCTAGACTCTAGAGTAACAAGGTTAAATCTTTCGATGGTTAAAACTTAAAACACATAGCACTTGCAGACCTAGAATTCATACAGTAATGTTAGTAACAAAGAAACTAGGCCGTCTGAATATATCATCTAGTTTTTGCTTCCTACTCTGTCACTCTGCCCCATCTCTCAAAACAAAGATAGGTAGTCTGAATATGTCACCTAGTCTTCGCTTCCTACTATATATCATTATGCCCCGTATGTCATTAAAGGTGCATCAACACATGATTCCCTAACGAACAAAAAAGCAGATCATATACAAATGCACTGATACAACATGAAAGCCTTTTTGGAGCTGGATCAAGCAATCATTTGCAAACACCAATTAAGATCAAACTGGCCCTGCAATTGACGTATCATATTTCTTGACTGCTTTGTTCTTGTGGACACACCCAGAGTTTGGAAAAGGCACTTGGTGCATTCATACCAAGGAAGACCTTTCTGAATTCCTAGCATGGTCCTGCAGTTGCATTTTAAGTTATGGATCATAGATGTGAAAATTGTTGGTTCCAGAAAACGGCGGATAGTTACATTCGAGTAATTTAACAAGTACAGAAGTGTTGTTTAGAGGGATACTGTAGCCATGGCATTGGGATTGAGTCGGTAGTACAGGTCGAATAGAGTAAATAGAGTGAAAATTTGTTGAGACATAATTGCAGGCTATGTGTAGCATAATGTGTGTCTGCATGCAAACAAACTCCCCTTTACACGAAACCTACCACCAATTCAGATTCAAAATCAGAGAAGCTTGATTCTCAATGATTGGATACCTAGTAAATGAACCTTCACATTTGTTTACCAGAAATAAGTTCCCTGAACCCATTATCTATACTGCGGGTTCAACAGCACTTCTAAATGCAATCTATACTGCAGGTCACTGGAGGTTTCAGTAACTGAATCTACATACGTGGTAGCTTCTTACTGCAGGTCAGGGAGGTTCCAAATCAGTAGCTAAATCTACCAATGTAATAGCTTCTTAAGTAGCATAGAGCAACATAGTTAAATCTTTCCATGGTTAAAACACATAGCACTTGCAGAACCAGAATTCTCACGGTAAGGTTAGTAACAAAGAAACTATATGTTCTGAATATATCAATTAGTTTTTGTTTCCTACTCTGTCACTCGCCCCATCCCTCAACAAAGGTAGGTAGTCTGAATATATCGATTAGTCTCCGCTTCGTACTATATATCATTATGGCCCGTATCTCATTAAAAGTGCATCAACACATGATTCCCTACCGAACAAAAGGGCGGATGATATACAAATGCACTAGTACAACATGAAAGCCTTTTCGGAGTTGGATCAAGCAATCATTCGCAAACACCAATTAAGATCAAACTGGCCCTGCAATTGACACATCAAGTTTCCTGAATGCTTTGTTTGCGTGGACATACCCAGAGTTTGTAAAAAGGCACTTGATCCATTCGATTAGCAGGGAAGACCTTTCTGATTTCCGGGGATGGCCATCTCACTCTTGGTACTGAACTTTTATCAGTTTGAATATATGAAGCGGTCTGGGGGCTCCATTCCTTTCTCTATTATTAATAGCATAGGTCATGATCAACATCCTGATCATTAGGGTCTCTCTACCAACATAGGCCATTAATGCAAGCACCTAGGCATGGAATTATCGAAGCGCAGCAACAGCATTTCGAGGAAATGGTAACCGCAGCATAATCATGAGCATTGACTATTTGATGACAGCGAGCGAAGCACAAAAGTAAACCAAATCTAGGCGCCAAAATATATCTTACGACCATAAGAGTGCCGATTTACAAGAACACCATAATGTAGGAAGGAGGAAGGGGAAACTTACAGCGAAACCCTAGCGGGAGATGGCGACATTTTGGGGGAGAGAGTGGGGGGAGGTGGCGCCATAGGATAGGATCGAAACAGAACGCCACTGGTGGCGGAGAGAAGCGAAGAGAGGGAGCGGAGCCGCGGGAGCGATCTGGGCGCGGCGGCACTGACGCTCCTCCGCCGAGACGAAGCGAAGCAGGTTTTTTTTTTTTTTTTGAGAAATGCGAAGCAGGGGTGGGATGGGTGGCGTCGGCTTCAACTGGGCTACAATGGGCTGAATTCCTTCAGGAGCTCGAGCCAGCCCGTTAAGGGTCGGATCGGACCTTTACTCGGGAAAGGAAAAAATAAAGATGGGCCTTGAATCGGGGAGGTGGGCAGCCCATAACATTGTGGTTTCGTGCTGACGGATTCAACAACGCAGCCCAACGCGGCACGCGGCTGGCGCCGGAGACCGCAGTCGCGTGCGACGCGAGCGCGACCAGGCAAGAGCCACGCCCCAACCACCCACCCACCCACCCAACCGCCGTGGCACCACACGGAGTACGTAGTACGTGCGTGCGTCCCCATCCCTCCAACGGACGGACGGACGGAGACGGCGGTGGGCGTGCAGCCACGGCCGTGCGCGCAGGCGCAGGCGATCGTTTTCGTCGTCAACCCAGCAGTAGTCCCTCTCCCTGTCCAGCCCAGTTGGGCGCCAGCCAGGCCACATGACCAGGCGCCAACACCATCCAGCGACCTCGTCACACCTCGTGTGCGCTGCGTACGTGCTCCACACCAGACTCAGCGCGCCACGGGCGGATCGAGCTACCGTCCAAAACGGCGTCGGCGTGGCCGTGCTGGTACCATCATCATCATCATCAGCTGCTGCTGCCAGGCCAGGAGCGCAGCTGCAGGCAGGCCGAAGCAAACAGACAGCAGAGTGGTAGTGGCGGTACAGGCCTTTATTGCCAGTCCACGGGCTCGCGCTCACACATCTCCGCTATGCGTTCTTCTCATCAGGACCACACCTCGGCCATCGGCGTGCTAGCCCATCAAGATTCAGGGAGGAGCGACCAACCCCATTGAATCCGTCTGCCCAGCCGTTGCATTTCCTCCGATCTGCGGAGCCAGAGGACGCACGCACGCATGCACCTGAGAGCCGAGAGTTTCAGAGCCAGCCACGCCCCTGCCCGCATCAGCGGATCAGCGTCGCAGGACGTACCGCGCAACCCTACCCGCTCTGTCCGTCCGTGTCGATCTTCGCCGGGGTCCGGCCCGGCGTGGTGGGTGGTACCGCGGTGGTGGTGGTAGTACAGGTAGTTTTCCTGAAGAGAGGCAGAGGCCACGTACTACCACTCGTATCGTACTGCATGAATTATTCTGCGTTGCCCCGAGCGGATGGATCTGGGTGGGGTGGGGTGGGTTCGGTACGACGTCCCCATCGGAGGTGAGGTGACGACGGGACGATTGGATTGACCAGCTCCAGCCATCGGTGCGGCAAGACAAACCTAACCGAACCCAACCAAACGCGTCGGCGTCGCCGGCCGCCGTATCGACCGCTTCGATCGCGTGTGTATGGTGTGGTGGTGTGGGCGCGGCGGCGGGCGTACTAGGCTTTCAACATTTTGCAAAAAAGGCCTTTTGAAGTCCAAAAATTGCGAACAAGTACGGCAGCCTTTCAGAACATCCTAGGAGCCGTTGGATCTGAGATCCAACGAACCATAAGCTCGTATCATGGGAGCACCTAAGACATGGTATCACCTGATATTTTCCCCCGGTTGCGGGCGATGACGCGACGTCGATGGGCGCCGGGCGGGGGTGGACCGCATCAACGGATTGGACACCCAAGCGACGGTTGGACATGGACACCTGGACCAACCGCGCCGGCACGTCAGTCACCGCGCGGGGTACGTACGTAGTACTACTGTAGGTGAGTGCGCGTGTACGGCGACAGATTGGACAGGGCTTGGCCGCGGTGCGAGGAAAAAGGTCACGCGGCGGCGGCGGCGGCGGCCGGCGCGACGCCAACGTACACGACCAGAGTTTTTCTAGCTAGGCTGGGAAGCGGCGCCTCCGGACTGGCCTGGTCCATGATCATTTCTTCGCCAGCCACTTTTGATACGTACAAAAAAGTGTCGTTTTACGTTCAAAAAAAAGTGTCATCTTTCCTTCTTCTATCTTATTTTACGGCATTTTCTTCTGGGCAGCGATAGGCGCCGGTGCGCCGGCCGAAACTTTCGGCCGGTCTGCTACCAGTCATCCGATCTGAGCAAGGTGGACCGCCAGATCTGTTCCTTCTCCTTCCTCCTGCACGGGTCAAAATCCCCCCGCTTCTCTCTCTACCTCATGGCGAAACACGCCTCGCCTCTCGCACCAGCGCCCTCATCCCTTCGCCCGCGCTTCGCCGTGGTGGCCATCAAGCTCCAGCGTCGGTTCCGGCCAAAAACGAGGCGCAATGCAGACATCCGGCGCTAGGTGTAGCCCCAGCGTACTCGCCGCCATGCCTCGCCGGTGGAGGTTGCGGCTCGCCAGCCCGTTCTGACTTCGCCGGTGACCGTTGCGACATCCGCCCGCCCGTGATGGATCTCGCCACGAATTCATAGAAACCCACCACCGGCATCTCATTGTCGTGAAAAAAATGAATGTAGCAAAAGCGTGGACGGTAGAAGCAAAATTCACATGCTTGAAGCAAAGATGTCGGGATGTAGCAAAATTGTGGACGGTAGTAGCAAAAATCACATGGTTGAAGCTTTCTTTAATGCGGCATGAAGCTTTTCAATTCAACAGTTGAAGCTCCTCAATTTAATGGATGCAGCTTTTTTGTGCTCGGTGCCCCGGCGATCAGTTTCTTCGTATTTTCGGTTGAAGCTTTTCCATCACCGGTTGTAGCTTTCTAGTCCACCGGTTGCAGCTTTTGTTGCGGGAGTGCGCCGGCGACCAACATCTTCCTTTGTCTTTTGAAACTTTTTCTGTTGTCGGTTGAAGCTATTTGGGTCATCGGTTGTAGCATTTTGTGCCGCCGGTTGCAGCTTCTCTCGCTCGTGGCCATCAGGCGACAGTGCGGCCATGGCGATGAGCGCGGCCATGGAAACGGCGCAGCAGCGTTGCCCCCGATGGGCGCATGAACAGCACAGGAAGCAGGAGCTGATGGCCGGCCTGGATCCATGGAGTTTCCTGCCTGGGCAATCGCGAGGAAGGAGTGGATGGAAGCGTTGGGGAGAGGATAAGGCACACGTGTTGCCTTCCTGGTGGCTAGCGCCAGCGAGGCGAAAGCGACCGGCCCGAGCGTTCCGCCGGCGCACCGCACGTAAACACTTCCCTTTTCTTCTTCTACCGATCTGTCGCGATCGATCCCGCCGCGCACATCGGGGGGCCGCTGGAGCGTTGCGTCGGTTAAGGCCATGATGATGATCTCGATCGACAGACGGCCGTCTTTGAAAAACGAATGGTTGGGGCCTGTTCGTGGCTGATCGGTTCGCCAAAAGGGAGAACAGATTATATATAAATGTACTCCACACTCCACGTAGTACTAAGTACCGGCAGTACTGGCCTGAGATGCATTTAATAATTTTAGGTCAAGGGTGGCTTCAAACAGAAGGCAAAGGCAAGGAAGGTAGCTAGCTAAGCTAATAAACTCGCCCGAAAAGCCAGCCGGTCAGCCTATGGATCGAACGAATCGTACTACTACTCCCTTGGCGTGCTGGTGTTCACCAGTCTTGCACGGATCGCTCAATGAAAAGCAAGCCTTCCCTTGAAGTGACATTTTAATTTGGGCCTGCCCTGCCCTGTAAAACGCAAATGCAAGAAGCCGCCACTGCGTCCATGCATGAGCATGAGCATGAGCATGCAGCACGATGAAATCATTGGACCCGCTGGGTGTGATAGAGATCAGGTGGGCCTTAAACATGCTTGCGTAGAAAGAAAATATCACGTCGCATCGCACACAGCGCAGCCAGCACGCCCAGCCCAAGCAAGCTGGTACCCTTACCCTAGCCGGGCGGTGAGTTAGGCGTACATACATGTGACCTCCTCAAACCAAACAAGTCGCTTTATTAGAGAGGGTGGTGTGGTCACACGCGCACAGCTCACGCCACACCACCGAGGCCGATCTATCGTACGTGCACGTGCCGCCGTCCATGGGGTCTCTCTCTCTCTCTCTCACACACACACCCTGCCGCGTCTCCATTTCCACTTCTTTTGCCTCTAGCTAGCGAAGCCTTGTCGCCACTCGCAGCACGTACGCACGCACGCACGCACAGCCCTATAGCGCTGCAGTCTTTTTCTTTGCCTTTGAACCCAACCCAACCTACGCGCGTACCATCTCCTAGCTACAAAACTACAGCACGCTATTGGTAGCCATAGCCCATAGCCGTGGTACCGGCCGGCCGGCTGCATAATACAAATACTCCGTATACAATACTTATAGCGTGTCAAAATCAGGCGCCCACGTTGGAATCGTTTGTTTTTTCGAACGCCGTCGGAGCCCTTTGTTTTGTAGCAGGGTCAAATAGAAGACAAACGGAGTTCGCTCGTGACACGGCTCTCTCTCACACACACAGACACATACACTGTGGGTTGATTCCACGGTGCCGCAATTTTCTACGCATTGACACGGCCGGGGGCAGAAATGAAATCATATGCCTCCGTTGATTCTTCCGCGGTAAGCGACCGGCGGATATATGCTGCGTGCATTTGTGCCTCTTTTAATTCCTTTTCCCCTCCGGCTCTCTTTCTTTCTTTCTTTCTTTCTTTCTTTCTTTTTCGCCCGATTCCACCATCGAGAAAGTTTGGGCTTTAAGAATTTATTCCCCGGCCATTGGTGGGTTAAGTTGTCATCACCCGCTCCAATTTGCTAAAGTAAGCAGTGGTATAGTCGGGGAGGGAATTTTTAGGCCGAGAGCCTCAAAGGAGGGACGGAAAGGGGGAAACTGGGATAAAAAAAGATTAAAGCGTTTGTTGCACTTGGTGGTGTCATAGATGGGGGAGGGGAGTGCACTTCTTTTTAGGGCAGATCCCTTAATCCCACGCTTTGACAGGGGTAATCAACCCCAATGGGCACTACTAACAGAAATCATAACCCCAGTGACCAAGGAATTCCATTTGCCTGTGTACTAGTACATCGTTGAGGTTGCAACATTTGTCGCTCATCCGGTAAATCTACTGCACACTATAGTATTTTGATTCACTGGAACCCATGTAAACAACATACTCTAGCTAGCTAGCTAGGTATGGCGCGCCTACTAGTTATGGACGCTGATGAGCAGGCAGACTGCAACGCACATCACATTGATCTCCAAAAGCTACGTCTCGTCGAGACAAAGAAAGATTGAAGTAGTAAATAAAGTTGTATGTGCTTTAAAAAAAATGATTGTAAGTAGTAACAAGGTTGCTCGACTAGTAGTCCAAATAAAGTTGTATGTGCGATAGCTTATACACCTTCTCATGTGTTCTTTAGCTTTTTCCTTGTTAGAAGGGACTCTAGTGACTTCCATTTCCAAGTAGTCCTTTTCCCCCTTATTTTCATAATTACATCCATTTCTATTTTTAGGCTTTCATCTACAACTGGTTTTCAAGGAATTAAGCATGCTTTGTTTATATGCTAAACTGTCATATGCTACTTATCGGGATCAAGCGTCGGCTCATAGATATATACTACTCCCTCTGACCCATAATATAAAAATGTTTTTGACACTAGTGCAGTATAAAAACGTTCTTATATTATAGGGCGGAGGGAGTAGATCATTGACGGAGCGTGTTGCCGCGCCCGTCTATTTATAAAATGAAATGGTAGGAATATTCATAAATATATTACGACTTAAAACATATTGGATTTGTATAAATATAACCTACATTAGTTAGTAACTAAGAGAAATGACGTACATAATCAGTACAACAAGATTCACGGATATACATCGGCTTGGTATAACATACACAACAATGTGCACATGGAAACAAAACAGATAATAAGCAGTAGATAGCGTACATGATGCATTAATGAAACTTCGCATGCCTCTATTAAAGGGCCGCCATGTTGAGAAACAAATGAGAACTAGGATGCTCTCTTTTCCCCTCAAAAAATTGTTGATTAGAGCCCTAATGTTAGCATATAAAACTCATAAGCTTCAGGATTCTATGTCTGGTTCATAAACAAAACACTTCCTACTCTACGTTCCATGAAAAAGGAGGGTCGATTTCCCACATTATATCCACACAAATTTCAAACTAAAATATGCTTAGACCACCGAAACTACATTTAGGGACTGACATATGAGATTGTATCATACTTTTATCCTATCGAATCAAATTGAATCATTGACCCGTGGGTAAGAGGGCACCCTCTTCTTTTGTGTTTCTAGGCATTGACCAGGTACATGTCACCTGGGTTAGCCGACCATCTCCCTCTCGCGACCCCCGCGTCGCCTCCCCCGGCGGCGGCGGGGGAACCCTAGTCGCGCCGCCTCGGCACCCTCCCCACCTCGGCCCACCTCCTCGCCGCCGCCTGAGGCAGCCGCCGGGCAAAGCCCGGGTCTCGGCTGCCCTGCCTCTGCGTGGGGAGTTCCGAATCTGGAGTGGCGACTGTCGGTTCTATATTTGACAAATCTCGTAGTAGGGGTCCTAAGCTAGGTGTCTTGGAGCGATGGTAACATGGACATAGGGTTTTACCCAGGTTCGGACTCTCTCGAAGAGATAATACCCTACATCCTGCTTTTGATTATATTCATAAGGGTGTAGTACAGAGTACATGTATCTACCACGAGATTGTTCTAATGAATATGAGATGATCTATTGACTAGCCTGGTGATACGTCTCTAACGTATCTATAATTTATGAAGTATTCATGCCATGTTTACAATAGTTTTGTATGATTTGGTATGGTTTGATTAGAAGTAACCCGGACTGACGTTGTTTTCAGCAGAACTACCGTGGTGTTGTTTTTGTGCAGAAATAAAAGTTCTCGGAATGCGCTGAAAATCAACGAAGATTTTTTGGGAAAATATAAAAAAATACTGGAACAAAAATCTACCGGAGGGGAGTCCCGTGGGCTCCACGAGGGTGGGGGGCACGCCCCTGTGCCTCGTGGACTCCCTGTGGGGCCCCTTGACTTGTCCTCGACACCAACCTCTTCTATAAATACCCAAACCTCCAGAAAATAACCTAGATCGGAAGTTCCGCCGCGGCAAGCCTCTGTAGCCATGAGAAATCAATCTAAGCCCTCTTTGGCACCCTGCCGGAGGGGGCCATCATCACCGGAGGCCATGGGGAAGGATCTCGATGGGGCCATCATAGCCATGAAGGCCAAGGACCAGAGAGGGAACCTCTCCCCATCCAGGGGGAGGCCATGGAGGAGGAAGCACAAGGGGGAGAACTTACCCTCCTCTCTTAGTGGTGCCGGAGTGCCATCGGGAGGGGAATCATCGCCACAGTGATCGTCTTCATCAACATCACCATCATCATCACCATCCTCATCTCTTTTACGCGGTACACTCTTCCGCACCCCGCTGTAATCCCTACTTGAACATGGTGCTTTATGCCACATATTATGATCCAATGATGTGTTGCCATCTTATGATGTTTTGAGTAGATATCCTTTATCTTTGGGTTGATTGATGATCTAGATTGGTATGAGTTGTATGGTTTATTTTGGTGCTGTCCTAGTGTGCCCTCCGTGTTGTGCAAGCATGAGGGATTTTCGCTGTAGGGTGTTGCAATATGTCCATGGTTTACTTATTGTCTGTGTTGCTTGAGTGACAGAAGCATAAACACGGATAAGTGGGTCACAGCGTATGGGAATAAAGGGGACTTTATATGTTAATGCTATAGTTGGGTTTTACCTTAATGATCTTTAGTAGTTGCGGATGCTTGCTAGAGTTCCAATCATAAGTGCATATGATCCAAGAAGAGAAAGTATGTTAGCTTATGTCTCTCCCTCATATGAAATTGCAATAGTGATTACCGTTCTTGTTAACAATTGCCTAGGATAATTCCGCACACCGACCCATCATTATTCCACACTCGCTATTTATAATATTTAGAAATATATTCTAAATTTATGATAACAACACCTACTTTTATATTTTAGCTCTTCGATATCATACAAAGTTATCCTCTTCATACCCACAACGTAGTTTTATTTCTCATTTCTAGTTGTAAGCAAACGTTCGGTGTGTGTAGAGTCGTATCAGTGGCAGATAAGACTTGAGAGAATATTGATCTTGCCTTTAGCTCCTTGTGGGTTCAACACTCCATGCTTATCACTTCCACCTTTGGAAATTGCTACGATGATTCCCTGCACTTGGGGATTATCAAGCTCTTTTCTGGCGCCATTGCTGGGGAGCAATAGCGTGGGGTTGATATTCTCAGGTGTGCTTGTTTGCTTTCTTCACTAAGTAGTTTTTGTTTTCCCTTTTTGATTTGCTTAGTTGTGGATGAAACATACAAAAAATCAAAAAAATGAAAATACAAAAAGATGCACTTGCCTCATATGCCTAAATAGTTTTCCAAGAAGAGAAGTGATTGGAAAGTTATGCATTGGAGAAGTGAGGGTCGACCTTGAGCACTTGTGTTCATGCTCATGGAAACAATGTAGAACTTTTCGTGGAAGTTTCTCTGTAAATAATTATCCCCTTGTATATATCCTTTCTATTATAAAAATAATGTGCCAAGCTTTGGTTTTAGGATGATTAGATTGCTTGTTTACTATGTGCAGTACAAAAACAGAAACTTTGGCTGTAGCGCGTGAATTTACATTTTTTACTGGAAAGTCAAATGGGTCTGAAACTTTTTGCACATTACTTCTCTACAATTTTTTTAAATTTTCATATTTTACTTAGAATTGTTGGAGTTAAATAAGTTTACTAAATTTCTAGATTACTACAGACTGTCCTGTTTTTGACAGATTCTGTTTTCTATGTGTTGTTCGCTTATTTTGATGAATCCATGGGTAGTATCGGGGGGTATGAACCATGGTGAAGTTGGAATACAGTAGATAAAGTGCTAATATTAAATTGAAATGAGTTTGCAATAGTACCTAAAGGTAGTGATTTGCTTGTGTAGTAATTTCTCATGGCAAACAGTTCATCCGAGTCGGTTGTTTGCCATGTATCACACACATCTTGTTTACAGGTCTCATTTGTGTTCTTTTGGCTCATCGCAAACAGTTCATCCATGTGAGTTGTATGCCACATATCACACACATCTTGTTAAGTTGAACCGCTTCTGTTATGTTCCTTAATCGAAAACAGTTCATCTGAGTGAACCGTATGTTGTATATCACACACACCTTGATCTGGCTAACCGTTTTTGTTGCACTCCCTAATAGCAAACAGTTCATCGGAGCAAACTGTATGCGGTATATCACACACACATTGATATGGCTGCCCGTTTCTGATGTTTTGCCTCATCGCAAACCGTTCGAATGGACTAACCGTGTGCCCTGCATCGCACACGTAACTAAAATCTGAATCGTGTTTGATGGCTCCGCCATCGCAAACGTTTTGCATTTTTTTCGGTTCTTCTACACCACCGTCTGCGATTAATGCATCGCACACAGTTTCGTGAAAGGGCCTCTGACCGTAGTGTCGCGTAAGCAGTATCCTGCAGTAGTGTATCTAGCTGACGGTATCTATTCTCGGTGGATCACCAGTGAATGTGAAGACAATCTCCAACTCTATTGGAGAGAAGAGTAGGAGATTTTCCCAAGAGCAAGAGAGTGCTAGGAAGGATGTCGGTGTGCTTTGGTGTTCTACAATCTCAATGGGGGCGTCGTTCGGTATCCTGCTAGAACTTGGAGCACCAAGAAGTTGTGGGAGATGATGACTGCTTGCGTGATCATGCACAATATGATCATAGAGGATGAGCGTCTGGAACGTACCTGAAAGTGCGTTATATCGACTAGAGGGGGTGAATAGGCGATTTTATGAATTCTTCATCGAGGAATTTGTCTTTGAGGAAATTCCTAATCAAGAACTACTAGCAGTGGAATAAGTACTCAGAAGTAAACATAACAGAATACAAGCATAGTCATCATGGCGAGATGAAGACAAACACAGAGTACAAAAAGCATAAACACAGGATAACATAAGAAAGAAGACGAACAGACTGAAGAAACTGAACTGAGGAAATTGAGAAAGTCTTCAGTCAAAGTCTTCAAACAGATATGAACAGGCACACAACAACAGACATGGGGAAATGGAAGAGTTGAGGAAATAGAACCAGGAGGCTTGGTGAAGACAATGATTTGGTAGACTAGTTCCATCTACTGTCTCAGTTGTACATCTGGTTGGAGCGGCTGAGTATTTAAACTCGAGGACACCAAGTCTCGGACACACAGTCCTCACCGTATTCTCCTTGAGCTAAGGTCACACAGACCTCGCCCAATCATTCGTGGTAAGTCTTCAGGTGACTTCCGAACCTTCACAAACTCGGTCACTCGGCGATCCACAATTCCTCTTGGATGCTCTAGACCTTGACGCCTAACCGTCTGGAAGAAGCACAGTCTTCAAAGGTAACAAGCGTCGGATCCACGCAGGATCAATCTCTTCAGTGATGCTCAATCACTTTGGGTTTCTAGGTGTTGGGTTTGGGTTTTCCTCACTTGATGATTTTCACTCAAAGTCCTCGTAGGATGGGATGCTCTCAATTGACAAGTGTCAGTTTCTCTCGGAGCAGCCAACCAGCTAGTGGTTGTAGGGGGCGGCTATTTATAGCCTCGGGAGCAGCCCGACATGATAAGACATAAATGCCCTTGTCTGATATGACCGTTAGGTGGGTAGATATTTTGGAACCGCTGGTGCATAGCACAACAATGGTCGGAATTTTGACTATCAAAATCCTCGGGGCTATCATGTTCCTCATCGTAGGCAATTCACACCGGTGAATTCCTAACTCCTAAGTCGTAACAAATTCTCGAGACCGTAAGAACTTCGTCTCATCCGGAGAATATGATCGAATCTGTATGAGCTTTCAATGGCTTCACTCAAGGGATTGGTAGGTGTAGGATTTTGAGTTGAGCATCACATGGAAATTTTTCCTTAGTATTTCCTCGACCCCCTTTAACAGTACGGTGTTTCCTATGACTCAAGAAGGAGAAAATGAAACTACGAAAACAAAAGTCTTCACGCTTCATGTTCCTCGAATGAATACCAAGTGTTCAAGGTCACACCAATTTCTTCACTTTCAAAGTCTTCAGAAAGTCTTCAGATATCCAAAGTCTTCAGACGAAGAACTTCATTTTTAGGGGTCGACTTCTCTATAAATATCAAACTCCTCATAGACTTATAGACCTGTGTACACTCACAAACGCATCAGTCCCTTAACCTATAAGTCTTCAATACACCAAAATCACTAAGGGGCACTAGATGCACTTACAATCTCCCCCTTTTTGGTGATTGATGACAATATAGGTTAAGTTTTCAACGGGGATAAACATATGAAGTGTAAATCCTGATAATGAGGAATTTGATTGCAAGATATAGAAGAACTCCCCACAAGATGTGCATAGTGAGGAATTTGCTTTTGAAGCGATGCACACTTGAAGAGTATAATCATGGAGATCTCCCCCTATATCTTGTAATTCATACATGCACTTGATATATAATATGAAGAATTTGAAATGCATGATGAAATATGGTGACTGATGTAATTCAGCATGCGTGCATTAACATTAATGAGGAATAAGCATGCAGAAGAACACAAAAAAAGTATCAGGTCACCATAGTGTTTAAGATTACAACTCGATCCAGCAAAGTCATCAGAAGAACGAGAGTTGTAACTTATCATAAAAACGCCCATATAAGATAGACCCGCTTGAAGACTGACTCAAATTTCTCCCCCTTTGTCATCGAATGACCAAAAGGGTTGAAACTAAGGACTAACGCCCCTGAAGAATATCATGTTGATGGAGGAGCCCGGCGTTGTCGTGGTCTTGAGTCGATGTAGGGCCTCTGCAGATGTCGCCCAAGTCTTCATGCTCGCCTCGTGGCAATCGATGAAGAATATGAGCTGGACACCAAGGAGGAACCTTGACCCTCTTGAATTTCTTCTGAGGAGGAGCGCACCACCAAAGTCTTCCTTGAAGCCCATTTGCTTCAGATCTTCTTCACCATATAGATGTGACATAATAGCCCAGGTGCGATCAAACACTTCATGGAGGTAGTAGTGGTTTTTCTTCACGGCATTATGTGTGGAAGTCATGTTGTGAAGAATAGAACCAAACTGACGCTTAACCCATTTGTGGTTGCGATCCACCTTCTGGTGAAGACTTATCGGCAGTTCACGATCAGTCAGCACATGAGGAGTAGTAGCTTGAGGACTTGTCTTGGTAGTATTGGCAGCAGTATCATGAGTGGCAGAGTCATCATTGGTGGAGTAAGATGCAGCTTTGCGGAACCGACCATCCAATGGACGAATGCCTTCATCGATCACAGCAGGTGCCTTGCCCTTGTCTTCACCTGAAGAATATGTCCGTTTGAGGACTTCAATTGGAGGCAAGTAGCTGCCATGGTTTAGAGTGTCAGCCTTGTAGTTGAGTGAAGTGTTGGGGAACGTAGTAATTTCAAAAAAATTCCTACGCACACGCAAGATCATGGTGATGACATAGCAACGAGAGGGGAGAGTGTTGTCCACGTACCCTCGTAGATCGTAAGCGGAAGCGTTATGACAACGCGGTTGATGTAGTCATACGTCTTCACGATCCGACCGATCCAAGCACCGAACGTACGGCACCTCCGAGTTCAGCACACGTTCAGCTCGATGACGATCCCCGGGCTCCGATCCAGCAAAGCTTCGTGGATGAGTTCCGTCAGCACGACGGCGTGGTGACGATGATTTTGTTCTACCGGCGCAGGGCTTCGCCTAAACTCCGCGACGATATGACCGAGGTGGAATATGGTGGAGGGGGGAACCGCACACAGCTAAGGAACGATCGGTAGATCAACTTGTGTATCTATGGGGTGCCCCCCTGCCCCCGTATATAAAGGAGCAAGGGGGGAGGCCGGCCAGCCCTAGAGGCCGCGCCAGGAGGAGGAGTCCTACTCCTAGTAGGAGTAGGACTCCCCCTTTCCTACTCCTACTAGGAGGGGAAAGGAAGGGGGAGAGGGAGAAGGAAAGAGGGGGGCGCCGCCCCCCTCCTAGTCCAATTCGGACCAGAGGGGGAGGGAGCGCGCGGCCCATGCTAGCCGCCCCTCTCTCTCCACTAAGGCCCATAAGGCCCATTACTCTCCCGGGGGGGTTCCGGTAACCCTCCGGCACTTCGGTTTTCTCTGAAAACGCCCGAAACACTTCCGGTGTCCGAATATAGCCGTCCAATATATCAATCTTTATGTCTCGACCATTTCGAGACTCCTCGTCATGTCCATGATCACATCCGGGACTCCGAACAAACTTCAGTACATCAAAACTTATAAACTCATAATAAAACTGTCATCGTAACGTTAAGCGTGCGGACCCTACGGGTTCGAGAACTATGTAGACATGACCTATAACTATTCTCGGTCAATAACCAATAGCGGAACCTGGATGCCCATATTGGTTCCTACATATTCTACGAAGATCTTTATTGGTCAAACCGCATAAAAACATACATTGTTCCCTTTGTCATCGGTATGTTACTTGCCCGAGATTCGATCGTCGGTATCCAATACCTAGTTCAATCTCGTTACCGACAAGTCTCTTTACTCGTTACGTAATGCATAATTCCGTAACTAACTCATTAGCTACATTGCTTGCAAGGCTTATAGTGATGTGCATTACCGAGAGGGCCCAGAGATACCTCTCCGACAATCGGAGTGACAAAACCTAATCTCGAAATATGCCAACTCAACATGTACCTTTGGAGACATCTGTAGTACTCCTTTATAATCACCCGATTCGCTTGTGACGCTTTGGTAGTACCAAAGTGTTCCTCCGTAAACGGAGTTGCATAATCTCATAGTTACAGGAACATGTATAAGTCATGAAGAAAGCAATAGCAATATACTAAACGATCAAGTGCTAGGCTAACGGAATGGGTCATGTCAATCACATCATTCTCCTAATGTTGTGATCCCATTAATCAAATGACAACACATGTCTATGGTTAGGAAACATAACCATCTTTGATTAATAAGCTAGTCAAGTAGAGGCATACTAGTGACGTTGTGTTTGTCTATGTATTCACACATGTATTATGTTTCCGGTTAATACAATTCTAGCATGAATAATAAACATTTATCATGATATGAGGAAATAAATAATAACTTTATTATTGCCTCTAGGGCATATTTCCTTCAGTCTCCCACTTGCACTAGAGTCAATAATCTAGATTACATAGTAATGATTCTAACACCCATGGAGTCTTGGTGCTGATCATGTTTTGCTCGTGAGAGAGGCTTGGTCAATGGGTCTGTAACATTCAAATCCGTATGTATCTTGCAAATCTCTATGTCTCCCACTTGGACTTGGTCTCGGATGGAATTGAAGCGTCTCTTGATGTGCTTGGTCCTCTTGTGAAATCTGGATTCCTTTGCCAAGGCAATTGCACCAGTATTGTCACAGAAGATCTTCATTGGTCCCGATGCACTAGGTATGACACCTAGATCGGAAATGAACTCCTTCATCCAGACTCCTTCATTTGCTGCTTCCGAAGCAGCTATGTACTCCGCTTCACATGTAGATCCGCCACAATGCTTTGTTTAGAACTGCACCAACTTACAGCTCCACCGTTTAATAAAAACACGTATCCGGTTTGTGATTTAGAATTGTCCAGATCAGTGTCAAAGCTTGCATCGACTTAACCATTTACGACTAGCTCTTTGTCACCTCCATATACGAGAAACATATCCTTAGTCCTTTTCAGGTATTTCAGGATGTTTTTGATCGCTGTCCAGTGATACACTCCTGGATTACTTTGGTACCTTTCTCGCCAAGCTTATTGCTAAGCATACGTCAGTCTCAGTACACAACATTGCATACATGATAGAGCCTATGGTGAAGCATAGGAACATCTTTCATTTTCTCTCTATCTTCTGCTGTGGTCGGGCATTGAGTTTGACTCAACTTCACACCTTGTAGTACGGGCAAGAACCCTTTCTTTGCGATCCATTTTGAACTTTTCAAAATTTTATCAAGGTATGTGCTTTGTGAAAGTCCTATTAGGCGCCTTGATCTATCTCTATAAATCTTGATGCCCAATATGTAAGCAGCTTCACCGAGGTCTTTCATTGAAAAACTTTTATTCAAGTATCCCTTTATGCTATCCAGAAATTCTATATCATTTCCAATTAATAATATGTCATCTACATATAATATCGAAAATGCTACTGAGCTCCCACTCACTTTCTTGTAAATACAGCTTCTCCAAAAGCCTCAGATAAAACCATATGCTTTGATCACACTATCAAAGCGTTTATTCCAACTCCGAGATGCTTGCACCAGTCCATAAATGGATCGCCGGAGCTTGCACACTTTGTTAGCACCTTTTGGATCAACAAAACCTTCTGGCTGCATCATATACAACTCTTCTTCCAGAAATCCATTCAAGAATGCAGTTTTGACATCCATTTGCCAAATTTCATAATCATGAAATGCAGCAATAGCTAACATGATTCGGACAGACTTAAGCATCGCTACGGGTGAGAAAGTCTCATCGTAGTCAACCCCTTGAAGTTGTCGAAAACCTTTCGCAACAAGTCGAGCTTTATAGACAGTTACATTACCATCAGCGTCAGTCTTCTTCTTAAAGATCCATTTATTCTCAATGGCTTGCCGATCATCGGGCAAGTCAACCAAAGTCCATACTTTGTTCTCATACATGGATCCCATCTCAGATTTCATGGCCTCTAGCCATTCTGTGGAATCTGGGCTCATCATCGCTTCCTCATAGTTCGTAGGTTCATCATGGTCAAGCAACATGACTTCCAGAATAGGATTACCGTACCACTCTAGTGCGGATCTTACTCTGGTAGACCTCGAGGTTCAAGAGAAACTTGATCCAAGCTTCATGATCAATATCATTAGCTTCCTCACTAATTGGTGTAGTTGTCACAGAACGGTTCTTGTGATGAACTACTTTCCAATAAGGGAGCAGTACTGATTACCTCATCAAGTTCTACTTTCCTCCCACTCACTTCTTTCGAGAGAAACTCCTTCTCTAGAAAGGATCCGATTTTAGCAACGAAAATCTTGCCCTTAGATCTGTGATAGAAGGTGTACCCAATAGTCTCTTTTGGGTATCCTATGAAGACACATTTCTCCGTTTTGGGTTCGAGCTTATCTGGTTGAAGTTTCTTCACATAAGCATTGCAGCCCCAAACTTTAAGAAACGACAACTTTGGTTTCTTGCCAAACCACAGTTCATAAGGCGTCGTCTCAAAGGATTTTGATGGTGCCCTATTTAACGTGAATGCGGCCGTCTCTAAAGCATAACCCCAGAACGATAGCGGTAAATCAGTAAGAGACATCATAGATCGCACAATATCTAGTAACATACGATTACGATGTTCGGACACACCATTTCATTGTGGTGTTCCGGCTGGTGTGAGTTGCGAAACTATTCCGCATTGTTTCAAATGTAAGCCAAACTCGTAACTCAAATATTCTCCTCCACGATCAGATCGTAGAAACTTTATTTTCTTGTTACGATGATTTTCCACTTCACTCTGAAATTCTTTGAACTTTTCAAAAGTTTCGACTTGTGTTTCATTAAGTAGATATACCCATATCTGCTCAAATCATCTGTGAAGGTGAGAAAATAACGATAACCGCCATGAGCTTCAACATTCATTGACCACAAACATCGGATGTATGATTTCCAACAAATCGCTTGCTCGCTCCATAGTTCGGAGAACGGCGTTTTAGTCATCTTGCCCATGAGGCACGGTTCGCAAGTACCAAGTGATTCATAATCAAGTGATTCCAAAAGCCCATCAAGATGGAGTTTCTTCATGCGCTTTACAATCGATATGACCTAAACGGCAAGTACCACAAATAAGTTGCACTATCATTATCAACTCTGCATCTTTTGGTTTCAACACTATGAATATGTGTATCACTACTATCGAGATTCAATAAAAATAGACCACTCTTCAAGGGTGCATGACCATAAAAGATATTACTCATATAAATAGAACAACCATTATTCTCTAATTTAAATGAATAACCGTCTCGCATCAAACAAGATCCAGATATAATGTTCATGCTCAACGCTAGCACCAAATAACAATTATTTAGGTCTAAAACTAATCTCGATGGTAGATGTAGAGGTAGCGTGCCGACCGCGATCACATCGACTTTGGAACCATTTCCCACGCGCATCGTCACCTCGTCCTTAGCCAATCTTCGCTTAATTCGTAGTCCCTGCTTCGAGTTGCAAATATTAGCAATGTAACCAAGATCAAATACTCAAAAGCTCTGCGAGCATTAGTAAGGTACACATCAATAACATGTATATCACATATACCTTTGTTCACTTTGCCATCCTTCTTATCCGCCAAATACTTGGGGCGGTTCCGCTTCTAGTGTCCAAATGCTTGCGGTAGAAGCACTTCGGCCGTGCTTAGGTCCGCACTTGGGTTTCTTCTCTTGAGCAACAACTTGTTTGCTGTTCTTCTTGAAGTTCCCTTCTTCTTCCCTTTGCCCTTTTCTTGAAACTGGTGGTCTTGTTAACCATCAACACTTGATGCTCCTTTTTGATTTCTACCTCCGCAGCTTTTAGCATTGCGAAGAGCTCGAATAGTCTTGTCCATCCCTTGCATATTATAGTTCATCACGAAGCGCTTGTAGCTTGGTGGCGTGATTGAAGAATTCACAATGACACTATCATCGTGAAGATTAACTCCCAGTTGAATCAAGTGATTATTATACCCGCACATTTTGAGTATGTGTTCACCGATGTAACTATTCTCCTCCATCTTGCAGCTATAGAACTTATTGGAGACTTCATATCTCTCAATCCGCATTTGCTTGAAATATTAACTTCAACTCTGGAACATCTCATATGCTCCATGACGCTCAAAATGTCGTTGAAGACCCGATTCCAAGCCGTAAAGCATGGCACAATCGAACTATCGAGTAGTCATCGGCTTTGCTCGCCAGACGTTCTTAACATCGTCGGCCAGATCAAGAAGCAGGTTCGGCACCCAGCGGTGCTTCCAGACATAATTCTTCCATGCAACAATGAGGATAATCTCGAAGTTACGGACCCAATCCGTGTAATTGCTACCATCATCTTTCAACTTTGCTTTCTCAAGGAACACATTAAAATTCAACGGAACAACAAAGACGAGCCATCTACCTACAACAAACATAGACAAGCAAAATACTATCAGGTACTAAGTTCATGATAAATTTAAGTTCAATTAATCATATTACTTAAGAACTCCCACTTAGACAGACATCTCTCTAGTCATCTAAGTGATCACATGATCCAAATCAACTAAACCATGTCCGATCATCACATGAGATGGAGTAGTTTCAATGGCGAACATCACTATGTTGATCATATCTACTATATGATTCACGTTCGACCTTTCGGTCTCCGTGTTCCGAGGCCATATCTGTATATGCTAGGCTCATCAAGTATAACCCGAGTATTCCGCGTGTGCAACTGTTTTGCACCTGTTGTATTTGAATGTAGAGCCTATCACACCCGATCATCACGTGGTGTCTCAGCACGAAGAACTTTCGCAACGGTGCATACTCAGGGAGAACACTTCTTGATAATTAGTGAGAGATCATCTTAAAATGCTACCGTCAATCAAAGCAAGATAAGATGCATAAAGGATAAACATCACATGCAATCAATATAAGTGATATGATATGGCCATCATCATCTTGTGCTTGTGATCTCCATCTTCGGCACCGTCGTGATCACCATCGCCACCGCGCGACACCTTGATCTCCATCGTAGCATCGCTGTCGCTACGCCATCTATTGCTTCTCGACTATCGCTATCGCTAGTGATAAAGTAAAGAAATTACAGGGCGTTTGCATTTCATACAATAAAGCGACAACCATATGGCTCCTGCCAGTTCGTCCTCTACTTTGTTGTTGCAAATTTTACGTGGCTGCTACGGGCTTAGGAAGAACCGTTCTTACGTACGCATCAAAACCACAACGATAGTTTGTCAAGTTAGTGCTGTTTTAACCTTCGCAAGGACCGGGCGTAGCCACACTCGATTTAGCTAAAGTGAGAGAGACAGACACCCGCCAGCACCTTTAAGCACGAGTGCTCAGAACGGTGAAACCAGTCTCGCGAAGCGTCGCAGTAATGTCGGTCCCGGCCGCTTCATCTCACAATACCGAACCAATGTATGACATGTTTGGTAAGCAAGATGACTTGTATCACCCACAACTCACTTGTGTTCTACTCGTGCATATGACATCTATGCATAAAACCAGGCTCGGATGCCATCGTTGGGGAACGAGTAATTTCAAAAATTTCCTACGCACACGCAAGATCATGGTGATGACATAGCAACGAGAGGGAGAGTGTCAGTCCACGCACCCTCATAGACCGTAAGCGAAGCGCTATGACAACACGGTTGATGTAGTCGTGCGCCTTCACGATCCGACCGATCCAAGCACCGAACGCACGACACCTCCGAGTTCAGACACGCTCAGCTCGATGACGACCCCGGGCCCGATCCAAAGAAAGCCGGGGATGAGTTCCGTTAGCACGACGGCGTGGTGACGATGATGATATTCTACCGGCGCAGGATTCGCCTAAATTCATGACGATATGACCGAGGTGGAATATGGTGGAGGGGCACCGCACGGCTAAGGAACGATCCGTAGATCAACTTGTGTGTCTATGGGTGCCCCCGCCCCATATATAAAGGAGCAAGGGGGAGGCCGGCCGGCCCTAGAGGGCGCGCCAGAGGAGGAGTCCTCCTCCTAGTAGAGTAGGACTCCCTTCCGACTCCTACTAGGAGGGAAAGGAAGGGAAAGGGAGAAGGAAGAGGAGGGCGCCGCCTCCTAGTCCACCCGGACCAGGGGGGGGGGCGCGCCCATGCCGGGCCGCCTCTCTCTCTCCACTAAGGCCCATAAGGCCCATTACTCTCCGGGGGTTCCAGAACCTCCCAAGACTCCGGCTCCAAAACGCCCAAACACTTCCTGTCCGAATATAGCCGTCCAATATATCAATCTTTATGTCTCGACCATTTCGAGACTCCTCGTCATGTCCGTGATCACATCCGGACTCAACAAACTTCGTACATCAAAACTTATAAACTCATAATAAAACCGCCATCGTAACGTTAAGCGTATGACCCTACGGGTTCGAGAACTATGTAGACATGACCTAGAACTATTCTCGGTCAATAACAAATAGCGGAACCTGGATGCCCATATTGGTTCCTACATATTCTACGAAGATCTTTATCGGTCGAACCGCATAACAACATACGTTGTTCCTTTGTCATCGGTATGTTACTTGCCCGAGATTTGATCGCTCGGTATCCAATACCTAGTTCAATCTCGCTACCGCAAGTCTCTTTACTCGTTACGTAATGCATCATTCCGTAACTAACTCATTAGCTCCATTGCTTGCAAGGCTTATAGTGATGTGCATTACCGAGAGGGCCCAGAGATACCTCTCCATAATCGGAGTGACAAAACCTAATCTCAAAATATGCCAACTCAACATGTACCTTTGGAGACACTCAGTAGTACTCTTTTATAATCACCCAGCTTCGCAGGACGCTTGGTAGTACCAAAGTGTTCCTCCGTAAACGGAGTTGCATAATCTCATTGTTACAGAACATGTATAAGTCATGAAGAAAGCAATAGCAATACTAAACGATCAAGTGCTAGGCTAACGGAATGGGTCATGTCAATCACATCATTCTCCTAATGATGTGATCCCATTAATCAAATGACAACACATGTCTATGGTTAGGAAACATAACCATCTTTGATTAATAAGCTAGTCAAGTAGAGGCATACTAGTGACGTTGTGTTTGTCTATGTATTCACACATGTATTATGTTTCCGGTTAATACAATTCTAGCATGAATAATAAACATTTATCATGATATGAGGAAATAAATAATAACTTTATTATTGCCTCTAGGGCATATTTCCTTCATGAAGACCTTGTTCTGAGGAATCTCATGATCCACGGCGCGTAAGGCTTCAGCTCAAATGGAGAAAGTGCAATATCTGCAAGAGTCCTCATGAAGAAATCATGATAGTTGATGGGGATGCCATGCATGATGTTGAAAAGCATGTTCTTCATCATTCCGATAATTTGTTCATCGGAAGAGTCATGGCCTTTGATGGGACTCATGATCTTCGTCAGAATGCGGTATATTGTCCTTGGCACATAGAGCAATTCCTTCACGAGGAATTTGGTCCTTGGAGCTTGTCCTGGCTTCAGTGGCTTCATGAGCACTTGCATATAATGATCAGTGAATTCAGGCTCATCATACAGACAACAAGCACCGTCAAGTGGAGGACTGATTGGCAGGGCACGAAGCAATTCAGTGGATGGTGCCTTGTAGTGTGTGTTTTTAGTCATCCAGTCCAACACCCATGAGTTGACATCAGCAGCATCACCTGTGATATGCAAAGTTGCGTAGAACTGGAGAATAAGCTCTTCGTTCCAATCAACAATGTCAGAGCAGAAATTTAGCAAGCCAGCGTCATGAATCATGCTGAGGACTTAAGAGAAGCACGACATGGATTCCATGTCCACATGAGGAATATGCTCATGATCGAAGACTTTGTCCTTGTTGAAAAGCACTGAGGAATAGAAGTTGGCCTGGCTGGCAGTCCAGAAACGCTTCCTTCTAAGACGAGCATTGTCATAGGGGTTGAAGTCCGTGAAGAACATGTGCTCGCCGAAGAAATCATCAGCCCTGAATTTTTGCTTCTTAGAGAAGGGATCCGTTGGCTTGGGCTGAGGAGTGTCAGTCAATTGCAGCACCACCTCAGGAATCGCAATCTTAGGTTCCTCAGCCGAGGAATTTCAGTGCTCTTCAAATAGCCTTTCACTGGGTTGCCAATTCTCCATTGACAATTTCTTCAGCACTAGTGGTTGGAATTTCTTCATGAATACTCGGGGTTGCATGAGGTTCTTCAGATCCCATTTGTACTTCAGTGGTAGCAGGGGACTGAGGAATAGCTTGGAGAGGAGTGAACATTGGGGAGTTGGGATGCTGATTGTCCCAAAATTCATCATTGAGGACCGGAGTGGTACAGCCAATGTCCACATCCTCCTCTTCAATTTCTTCAACACCTGCCTCTTCAAAGAAGAACCGAGGCAAAGGTGAGGAAATGATTGGGGTCAAGGGATCTCATCCACTTCAATTTTTCGTCCAACCGCTCTCAAGAAGCAAGCAGAAGGAGTTTCTTCATCGATTCATCAGAATCACATAGTCTTCACCAAAAGGAACAAGGTCCTTTGATGGCGTTGATGAAACTGGAACGACATCAATTGGATTGTCAATTGAACTGATCAGAGTCTTCATCTTCTTCGGAGCTGAAGAATTTGATGAAGCTGATGCCTTACTTTTCTTCACAGCTACACGTTCTGCAGCATTGGTTTTCTTCGCATCTGATGCAGATGAAAGGATTGGAGTTGGTGTAGGCGCAGGAGGTGCAGAGGACATAGGTTCATTTTCCTCAGGTGCAACTTGAAACGCCCTCGATGCGGCTATATCTCCCACGTGTCGAAGCACGACTTAGAGGCATAACCGCATAGAAAGCAATGTCGCAAGTGAGGTAATCTTCGCACAACCCATGTTATACATAAGGGAAAGAGATACATAGTTGGCTTACAATCGCCACTTCACACAAATACATGAATAAAGCATTACATCATCCAGATACAATCAAGGTCCGACTACGGAACCAAAATAAAAGAAGAGCCCCAAATGCGATAAAGGACCTCGATCGACCCCAACTGGCTCCACTATCGATCAACTAGAACGAAACAACACAAAGGGCAAGATCTTCATCGAGCTCCTCCTTGAGCTTGGTTCATCCACCGCACGGTAACATCGGCACCGCAAACTGGTTTTGAAGTATCCGTGAGTCACGAGGATTCAGCAATCTCGCACCTGCAGATCAAGACTATTTAAGCTTATGGGTAAGGTAAAGGCATGAGGTGGAGCTGCAGCAGTTTACTAGCATATATGGTGGCTAAACATACGTAAATGAGAGCGAGAAGAGAAGGCAAAGCACGGTCGATAAAAGTATGATCAAGAAGTGATCCTATAGCAACCTACGCCAAACATAACTCCAACATCAGAGTTCACTTCCCTGACCACGGAAAGAGACCATCACGGTTACACACACGGCCGATGTATTTTAATTAAGGTCAACTTCGTGTTTTCTACAACCGACATTAACAAATTCCCATCGCCACATAACCATGCACGGCTCTCGAAAGTTTATACCTGCGGTGTCCCAACTTAGCCCATGACAAGCTCTCGCGATCATCGGCGAATAGACCTTCACCCAGACACTCCGATCGCACTCGGCATCCCAGACATCAAGACATTTCGACAATGGTAAAACAAGACCAGCAAAGCCACCCGATGTCCGACAAACCCGATAGGAGCTGCACATATCTCGCTCTCGTGGCACACCGGATGAGCAAGACGTCGGGTTGGCATAGACCACGGTCGCCAGGCGCGGACATCGCCAAAGTTGGACCAACACTCGAAGGAGCACCGCCCGGGGGTTAAAATAAAGATGACCCTGCTCCTAAACCCAAGGGAAAAAAAGGCTAGGTGAGGCAAATGGTAAAAGTCAATGTCATTTTGCCTTCTTTGGACAAGTTTTATTCAAAGCGAACCGTCAGGGGGTCCCATAAATCACCCGACCGCAGAAGGAACGCAAAATCCGGAACATAACACCGGTATGACGGAAACTAGGGCGGCAAGAGTGGAACAAAACACTGCATAAGGCCGAGCCTTCCACCCTTTACCAAATATATAGATGCATTAATAATATAAGAGATATTGTGATATCCCAACAAGTAAACATGTTCCAACAAGGAACAACATCTCCATGTTCCAACGAGGAACAAACTTCATCTTCACCTGCAACTAACAACGCTATAAGAGGGGCTGAGCAAAGCGGTAACATGGCCAAACAACGGTTTGCTAGGAATGGTGTCAAAGGTTAGAGGTTTGACATGGCAATTTGGGAGGCTGACAAGCAAATGGTAGGCATCGTAGCATTGGCATAGCAAAAGAGCGAGCAACTAGCATAGCAAAGATAGTAGTGATTTCGAGGGTATGATCATCTTGCCTGAGATCCCGCAAGGAAGAAGAACGATTCCATGAAGAAGACAAACGAACGAAGTCGAACGGATCCTCACAACTCCGAACGAAACCGGCTAACGAGAGAAAGCACCCGAAAGAAACAAACAACATAGTAAACAACCATCACATAAACATGGCATGATGCGCAAACAAGTATGATGCATGTCCCATTAAAGAGGCGTGGCATGGCAAAGTGCACCAAACAAACTTACAAATTAATGGAGCCCAATATGCAACGGAGTGGCATATTGAAGAAAACACCACATGACTTATTTAGTTCTCTCTCGATTAAGAACACAACAATATTAAATGTTGGTTAACATGGCAAGTGGTGAAGCATAACAAAACTATACCATCTAAACAATTTAAATGGGGCCGATATAAAACAACACATCCGTAAATCCCCATATGCATTTAGCAATTTGAAGCAACAACAATTTTAAGCATTTAAATGTTGTTATCATGATGCGATGACATGCACAAGTTTTATGCAATTTTTATGAAAACGCCGACATGAGCATGTTATGAAGCATTTGTCACCATGGCGAACGAAAGGGGTGCCACGGCAACGATAATCTAAAATGGTGCCACGGCAACGATAATCTAAAATGGTGCCACCAAGAACGATAATCTAAAATGGCGCCACGGCGATAATCGAAAATGGTGCCACGGCAACATTCCGATGATCCGATAACTCATTGAGATACCGGCATGCGAAGAGCAAGTGTGCGGATGCGTGCACGGATGGTGGGGTGATCCGGATACCGGGTTCCCGCGGACGACGGCAAGATGGCCAACAAGGCGAACGCATGAAGCAAACGGGCCCGGTGCAAACAAGGACAACTCATACAACATGCATTCATTCACGGGCGGTCGTCATCTCGTTATACCTTCGCGTGCATTTCGGAGCGGGTCGAGTTCGTAGAGGAAGTAGAGA
Source organism: Aegilops speltoides (assembly GCA_021437245.1). Classification (NCBI taxonomy): domain Eukaryota; kingdom Viridiplantae; phylum Streptophyta; class Magnoliopsida; order Poales; family Poaceae; genus Aegilops; species Aegilops speltoides. The sequence goes on from CM038144.1 coordinate 443,949,476, forward strand.
AGTAGTCGTTCTCGCCGAGGGAAGTAGTTGTTCTTGCAATGGGTCGAGAGGGAAGGAGTTGTACCATGTCGAGCGGGAAGTAGTGTACGCGGCGGCGGCGGTAGCGGTACACGCCAGAGATGTTCGTGTCGACGGTAGTTGAACTTGGCCATCCGGAGAGGGTACTTGCCGACAACGGCCGTCGTGGTACTTGGTGCTAGTAGTTGTACACGATCGTAGACGTTCGGGTCTTCGCTAGAGGGACTTCACGCATCACCAACTGTAGACAAACATGAGGGTCTTGCCGAATCCGAAGGGGACTTGGCGACCCAAACTTGCTCCTGTTCGGGTAGGTAACGCGACAACAGCTCGAGGCCGAGGCCATGGCGCCAAGGATGTGCGGCGCGAAACAGAGGCAGATGCGGCGAGCTGGGGACACCGGGGACCCGCAGCAGAGGAGCGGGCGCTGCTCCGGCAGGAGGAACTTGAGGCGCAGGGGACGGCGAGCTCCAGCAGATCCGGCCGGCGGGGTCGCGCAGGGCGGCGCTCGGACTGCAGGAGGCGAACGGCGGAGGGAGGCGATGGCGACGCGGGGGAGAAGGAAGGGCGAGGTGGAGGCGGAGCGGTGCAGAGCAGCAGCGGGAGGCCGAGGCCGGCGGAGGAGGGGAGGCTGCAGCAGCGGCTCCGAGGAAACCGGCGAGCTGCGGGCGGTGCTGGAGGTCCGGCCGACGCCACGAACGACGCGAGGAAGGAGAGGCCGGGGCGTCGGGGTGCAGAGGTGAAGGCCGGCGGCCATGGCGATGCAGGCAGGGCGACGGGAGGAGGAGGGGACGCGAGGAGAGGAGCAGCAAGCAGGGGGATCGAGCGCGGCGCGAGGGGAGAAGATCGATGGGTGTGCGTGGGTGGCAGCAGAGGCGAGCGTGGGGGTCGGGCGAGCAGAAGGGATCGGGAGAGGGGTCGATGCGCTCCTCTCCCTGGCGATGTGTGTGTGGCGGCGCGAGGGAGGGACGAGAGGAAGAGATGGGCGCGTGGGCTAGGGTTAAGGGCAGGAGGGGTCGGCTGGGCCTTGGCCTGCGGCTACAGGAGGCCCAGGTGGCCGGCGGGCTGCTGGCTAGAGGCCGGCTGGGCTTCTCTCTCTCATATATTTCCTTTAGCAGAAAACAATTAAAGAGAAGAAAAAGAAAGAGAGGGTTAGGGAAAGGATTTGTGCATGGGGACAATTTTCCCGGACTCGCAAAAATATGCTCGTTCCAAGAAAATAGAAAGAGGCATGATTGAAAGATTTAAATTCAAACTCATTTGAATTTAATTCAAATGGGTTTGAACTAGGACTTGGTTTTTGAAGTGTCCAAAAATGTTGAGAATTTAGGAGGAGTCTCGATAAATGGGAAAAGAAATGTTGACAAAGTTTGGGGACCAAACTTGAAGTAGAAAGGGAGTGGGGATTTTTCAAGTGTGTTCTGGTGATTCCAAAGAATGGATTATTTAATATAGCTCCCTAATATTGGGAGGATATGTTATAAAGAGAATCACCACGTGAATTCCCTCGAGTTAAATAGATCAAAAGATCTATGCAATTTAATTGGTTGAGTTGCAAAAAGGTTAATGACATGATGGCATGATGACATGATGCAATGCAAAAAATAAAAGAGCAAGCAAAAATGAAACACACTGCAATGAAACCCTAATATATGGAAGTCTTCCTGAGCGCTCGGTCTCGAAGCTACAACACTCCACCACTATGAGAGGATCTCGTCCCGAGATCTAGAATGGCACCGGAGGGAAAACGGAAGAGAAAAGAAAGGTAAAACTAAGTTGCTTCTTTGACAAACGAGTGGAACCACGGACCTTGAAAAATTGAACAAATTGAAAGAAAGAATACAACGGAGATGAACGAAGTTGAAAACACTCCGTTAGAAAAGAGGAACAAGGGATACGACGAGAACCAAGAGGTTTAGTGATAAGATAGATATTGAAATCACTCCGGTTAAAACTAGATAGAGAAGGAGTAAGATTGATATAATTTGGGCAAAGACTCCATCGAAAGAAGGAAAACTTGATAAGATGAAAAGCACTTGAAGAGATGACACAACACTCCTAAGTAAATGAAAAAACACGATGCTCACAATTCAAGATGATGAGTGAAAAGAGCAACATCACAATGCCTCCGGAAGAAAGAATAGAAGATAGACCATTGGAATAAAAGAATGGAGCAGAATATGCCAACTTCTTCCACAAATGAGCTTGGAAAGCACCCTTGCAAGAAGGTTAGAACGGAGTTGTTGGAAAACCAACAACGAAAAGAACAAGCTTGTAGTGGGCTTATGGAAACATCTCAAAATTATGAGGTGAGCTTCTGCCACCACGGAAACAATTGCTTGCTTGAAATCAACGAAGAGATGAAAATTGCTTTCGCCGAGAGGATAGGAGAAAACTTGGATCATTGATAACCACCACAAAAAGCAACATTCCTTAGGGAAGGCTTTAGGTGAAATCTATACCAAGATAACTCCAATGAAGAGATTGATGGATTCAAAAATACCTCATTCTTGACAACATGTGAAACACGAAACATGAATGGAAAATTGTCACGAATGGTATAATACCACCTCAAAAGCTAAGGTAGAAGAATTGCACTTCGGAATGCAAGACAAAGAATACTTGAGCGCCTCAAAAATAAAACATGTGTTGAGCACCATGTTTATTTTAGAGTATAGCTTGACGGGTCACAACTTCAAGACAAATCTTGAAGAACAATTGAAGAATGATGAGAATCCTTGATGAACCACCATGTAGAGCCTCCATGAAGAAATCCGGTAATAAAAGGATGATGGAAAGAAGGAGAAGTTGAAAATACAAGGTGAAGCCTTGCGATGATTTAGATGGAGCTTCGCGACGAGATAATGCGGAAAACTCAGAACTCCTGAAGAAAGATGAACAACAAGAAGCCAAGAATTTATTACTCCTGAACAAACTCTGAAGGAAAGGATTAATCACTTGGATGAAACCAGAATAAGAATTATGTTATGCGTATCCTTCACCAATTTAAATTGATGACAAGCAACGGATTTGGCATACTATTTATTCTCGTAGAAAGGATTAAAAGAGATATATCAAAACTTGAGAAGGTCTTCAACGAACCACCGGTGGGATTGGAACAACAAATGAATTGATATGATGAACAAGGAAGAGACATCTTGAAAGAACCACCGTAAGAATTGAAAATGAATGTAGCAAAGGCATAATTTACCGGGAAGAATTGGAAAACGAATGAAGATATTTGAGGGGATTTAGATACATGAGAACGAAGAGAACATGAACTGATTAGAGGGTATTTGAATGATGCACCGGTATGATTTGGAGAACGAGAGCTGAAAGCTTGAATGAAGAATTAAGACATGATGGCCTTCGGAAGAAAGAAAATGGAAACAACTCAAGAAATACTCCGGATGGTAAGAAAAGAATTCTCACAATCGAAAACAATTATGAGAGGATGGCAACAAGCTAGAACCACGCATCTTGAAGAGAATAGAGCAAGATTAACGAGAAACTCTTCTTCGGTCTTCAAATGATGAGAATGACAAAGAGAAACACCACCAAGAATTATTGAGGCACACCGGAAGAATCAAAAGCGAATAGGTTGAGCCAACTATGAAAAGAATTTGAAAGATCTTGGACAAAAGCATTTGACTGATGATAACTCATTCTTACGTCAAACTTGGAGAAGAATTTAGGATATCTCTGGGAAAATAGAAAAGTCAGGTAAGATCCTGGGAAAAGACCTGTGGGTTAGGGCCCACTCAAAAGAAAACACTGTTGAACAGATTTAAAAGAGATGTAGCACCGGTTGAATTAAATGACTTGAATGAGATACTAATCTCGAAAGAGCTTGAACGAATTGAGAATGGAAACACAAGTCTTCGAGATATCTTGAGCACTCCGGAATAACAAATAGCGAGAAGTAGAATGATAATGAGGTGCACCGGTATGAGAAGACATTGAAATGAGGAAAAAGGTATGATCAACAAAACTTGACTTGAATCCACCGGAGAAGAGAAAAGAATAAGGAATGACGAACTAGTAGAACATCTTCTTGAGAACCACCGGGTAAGAACATTGACGAAAAAGAATGGAGAGACTTCACATGATTAAATGGATACCTGATTAAGAAATCTGTGTCCTTGAAGAAAAAGGGTGGGTGGGCGGAAAACAAAGACAACTTGGGACGGATGAAACAAACACCGTTGAGAAAACTTAGATTTGATCTTGCGAATGGGAAAAATGATGGGATCCACTTGAAGAGAAGCACACCGGTTGGAAAGGAGTTGACATGACAAAATCAATGATCAAAAGGATTAGTATTCGCATAGCAATATGAGAACACCGCTTAGGAAAGGTATGGATTCAACATTTGACTTCAAGCAACTCAATACCACAAATAAACACAAAACAAAGGATCTGGCTTGCGTATAAGCGGAACAAACATATGATAGAGATTTCGTCCGAAGTTTTCGTGGTGGGGCCTACACGGCTCAATCAGACAGCACCATCATGTACAAGGCAAGGCACATGACATACGGAAGCGTCCCCCGAAGTCGGCATAGCCAAGGACTCTTTAAGACACAACGAGACCATCAGAAACCAACCGTGAATAGGCGGACCACTAGACGTCGAACCCCAATTTCATATCATACATCCGCCGGAAAGATATCCTAAGAGCTACTTGAATTCCCACCTATGAAACTCCCGAAATTTTCTCGTTATGCAATCTGTGTTGGGGATACAGGGAGCAATATATCTCACTCAAACTAACAATCCCTACATCCATTTGTATCCATCCACAACACATAACCAAGAAACCTTCGAAATCGTGTACCTCAACCTTCAAAAGCATCCGTTATATGAAGTCATGGCAATACTCCCGCACTCACCTCAAGATCGGGTTAGCGGGGTTATCTCACCAACAACCGCATAAAAGAGATTTTCGATGTCGGCTTAAACTCGTATTCCAATCGCAACGATAAAATTATGGCGACAACACCCTGAGCTCAACTCCCGGACACCGCCACAACCCCTAAATGTCGAGGCAACCAAGACAATGTTGTCATCATAAAACCATCGAACGATTCTAAGATACCCGCGTGATCCTAAAAAAAAATTTTTAGTGAAATTTGAGAAGAGAAGAGTCAAAACTCTATGTCGATACCTCACCGTAAGGTCAAGGACCGGGAGTAAAAAGAATTCCTAACTCTCCGATATATATAATCCTAAATGACTCAAAATATTTTTCTAGACACAACTCGCCACTAAAAACGATCAAGCAAAGGGGGCTCCTAAGGTCGGGAAGGCTCGACACTAACTTGAACGCCTCGATGCGGCTATATCTCCCACGTGTCGGCAACGACTTAGAGGCATAACCGCATAGAAAGCAATGTCGCAAGTGAGGTAATCTTCGCACAACCCATGTTATACATAAGGAAAGAGATACATAGTTGGCTTACAATCGCCACTTCACACAAATACATGAATAAAGCATTACATCATCCAGATACAATCAAGGTCCGACTACGGAACCAAAATAAAAGAAGAACCCCAAATGCGATAAAGGACCTCGATCGACCCTAACCGGGCTCCACTCATCGATCAACTAGAACGAAACAACACAAAGGGCAAGATCTTCATCGAGCTCCTCCTTGAGCTTGGTTGCGCCACCGCACGGTAACATCGGCACTGCAAACTGGTTTTGAAGTATCCGTGAGTCACGAGGACTCAGCAATCTCGCACCATGAGATCAAGACTATTTAAGCTTATGGGTAAGGTAAAGGCATGAGGTGGAGCTGCAGCAGTTTACTAGCATATATGGTGGCTAAACATACGTAAATGAGAGCGAGAAGAGAAGGCAAAGCACGGTCGATAAAAGTATGATCAAGAAGTGATCCTATAGCAACCTACGCCAAACATAACTCCAACATCAGTGTTCACTTCCGGACTCACGGAAAGAGACCATCACGGTTACACACACGGTTGATGTATTTTAATTAAGGTCAACTTCAGGTTTTCTACAACCGGACATTAACAAATTCCCATCTCGCCACATAACATGCGCACGGCTCTCGAAAGTTTATACCTGCAGGGTGTCCCAACTTAGCCCATGACAAGCTCTCGCGATCATCGGCGAATAGACCTTCACCCAGACACTCCGATCGACTCGCATCCCGGTACATCAAGACATTTCGACAATGGTAAAACAAGACCAGCAAAGCCACCCGATGTGCCGACAAATCGATACGAGCTGCACATATCTCGCTCTCGTGGCACACCGGATGAGCAAGACGTCGGGTTGGCATAGACCACGGTTGCCAGGCGCCGGACATCGCTTCGAGTTGGACCAACACTTTCGAAGCACCGCCCGGGGTTAAAATAAAGATGACCCTCGGCTCCGAAACCCAAGGGAAAAAAAGGCTAGGTGAGGCAAATGGTAAAAGTCAATGTTGGGCCTTCTTTGGACAAGTTTTATTCAAAGCGAACCGTCGGGGGTCCCATAAATCACCCGACCGCGTAAGGAACGCAAAATCCGGGAACATAACACCGGTATGACGGAAACTAGGGCGGCAAGAGTGGAACAAAACACTGTGCATAAGGCCGAGCCTTCCACCCTTTACCAAATATATAGATGCATTAATAATATAAGAGATATTGTGATATCCCAACAAGTAAACATGTTCCAACAAGGAACAACATCTCCATGTTCCAACGAGGAACAAACTTCATCTTCACCTGCAACTAACAACGCTATAAGAGGGGCTGAGCAAAGCGGTAACATGGCCAAACAACGGTTTGCTAGGAATGGTGTCAAAGGTTAGAGGTTTGACATGGCAATTTGGGAGGCTGACAAGCAAATGGTAGGCATCATAGCATTGGCATAGCAAAAGAGCGAGCAACTAGCATAGCAAAGATAGTAGTGATTTCGAGGGTATGATCATCTTGCCTGAGATCCCGCAAGGAAGAAGAACGATTCCATGAAGAAGACAAACGAACGAAGTCGAACGGATCCTCACAACTCCGAACGTAAACCGGTTAACGAGAGAAAGCACCGGAAAGAAACAAACAACATAGTAAACAACCATCACATAAACATGGCATGATGCGCAAACAAGTATGATGCATGTCCGTTTAAAGAGGCGTGGCATGGCAAAGTGCACCAAACAAACTTACTAATTAATGGAGCCCAATATGCAACGGAGTGGCATATTGAAGAAAACACCACATGACTTATTTAGTTCTCTCTCGATTAAGAACACAACAATATTAAATGTTGGTTAACATGGCAAGTGGTGAAGCATAACAAAAACTATACCATCTAAACAATTTAAATGGGGCCGGATATAAAACAACACATCCGGTAAATCCCCATATGCATTTAGCAATTTGAAGCAACAACAATTTTAAGCATTTAAATGTTGTTATCATGATGCGGATGACATGCACAAGTTTTATGCAATTTTTATGAAAACGTTGACATGAGCATGTTATGAAGCATTTGTCACCATGGCGAACGAAAGGGTGCCACGGCAACAATAACGAAAATGGTGCCACGGCAACGATAATCGAAAATGGTGCCACGGCAACGATAATCTAAAATGGTGCCACGGCAACGATAACGAAAATGGTGCCACGGCAACATTCCGGCGATCCGATAACTCATTGAGATACCGGCACGAAGAGCAAGTGTGCGGATGCGCACGGATGGTGGGTGATCCGGATACCGGTTCCCACGGACGACGGCATGGCCAACAAGGCGGAACGTGCATGAAGCAAACGGGCCCGGTGCAAACAAGGACAACTCATACAACATGCATTCATTCACGGGCGGTCGCCATCTCGTTATACCTTCAGCGTGCATTTCGAGCGGTCGAGTTCAGAGAGGAAGTAGAGGAAGTAGTCGTTCTCGGGCGTCCGAGGGAAGTAGTTGTTCTTGCAGCGGTCGAGTGGAAGGAGTTGTACTCATGTCGTAGTGGGAAGTAGTGGTGCGCGCGGCGGCGGTAGTGGTACACGCCAGAGATGTTCAGTCGACGGTAGTTGAACTTGGCCATCCGGAGAGGGTACTTGCCGACAACGGCCGTCGTGGTACTTGGTGCTAGTAGTTGTACACGATCGAGACGCTCGGTCTTCGCTAGAGGGACTTCACGCATCACCAATCAGACAAACATGAGGGTCTTGCCGAATCCGAAGGGACTTGGCGACCCAAACTTGCTCTGCTCGGGTAGGTAACGCGACAACAGCCGAGGTCGAGGCCATGGCGCCAAGGATGTGCGGCGCAAATGAGGCAGAATCTGGCGAGCTGGGGACACCGGGACCCGCAGCAGAGAGCGGGCGCCCCCGGCAGGAGGAACTTGAGGCGCAGGGGATGGCGAAGCCCAGCAGATCCGGCCGGCGGGTCGCGCAGGCGGCGCGCCAGACTGCAGGAGGCGAACGGCGGAGGGAGGCGATGGCGACGCTGGGAGAAGGAAGGGCGAGGTGGAGGCGGAGCGGTGCAGAGCAAGCAGCGGAGGCCGAGGCCGGGCGGAGGAGGGGAGGCTGCAGCAGCTGCTCCGAGGAAACCGGGCGAGCCGCGGGCGGTGCCGAGGTCCGCCGACGCCACAAACGACGCGAGGAAGGAGAGGCCGGCGTCGGGTGCAGAGGTGAAGGCCGGCGCCATGGAGATGCAGCGAGGCGACGGGAGGAGGAGGGGACGCGAGGAGGAGGAGCAAGCGGGGGGATCGAGCGCGCGAGGGGAGAAGATCGATGGGTGTGTGGGTGGCGCAGAGGCGAGCGTGGGGGTCAGGCGGCGTAAGGGATCGGGAGAGGGTCGATCGCGCCTCTCCTGGCGATGTGTGTGTGGCGGCGCGAGGAGGGACGAGAGGAAGAGATGGGCGCGTGGGCTAGGGTTAAGGGCGGGAGGGGTCGGTGGGCCTTGGCTGCTGACTCTGAGGCCCAGTGGTCGGGCGGCTCACTGGCTAGAGGCAGGCTGGGCTTCTCTCTCTCATATATTTCCTTTAGCGTAAAAACAATTAAAGAGAAGAAAAGAAAGAGAGGGTTAGGGAAAGGATTTGTGATGGGGACAATTTTCCTGACTCGCAAAAAATATGCTCGCTCCAAGAAAATAGAAAGAGGCATGATTGAAAGATTTAAATTCAAACTCATTTGAATTTAATTCAAATGGGTTTGAACTAGGACTTGGTTTTGAAGTGTCCAAAATGTTGAGAATTTAGGAGGAGTCTCGATAAATGGGAAAAGAAATGTTGACAAAGTTTGGGGACCAAACTTGAAGTAGAAAGGAGGGGATTTTTCAAGTGTGTTCTGGTGATTCCAAAGAATGGATTATTTAATATAGCTCCCTAATATTGGGAGGATATGTTATAAAGAGAATCACCACGTGAATTCCCTCGAGTTAAATAGATCAAAAGATCTATGCAATTTAATTGGTTGAGTTGCAAAAGGTTAATGACATGATGGCATGATGACATGATGCAATGCAAAAATAAAAGAGCAAGCAAAATGAAACACACGGCGAAACCCTAATATATGGAAGTCTTCCGAGCGCCGGTCTCGGGCATTACACAACCGATGCAATGGTTCTCGACTTGTTCACTTTCTTCAGCGCACCACTAGTGTATGCCCCGCAATTTCAGAGCGGCCGAATGGAGTCATCAGCCCCGCACTCTCATTGTCTTCATGAGTTGATTGTCATCACGGTGATGGCATTTTCTTCAAGAGTGAGCAGATGCTCACTGAGTAACTTCAACATGCACAGTGGAGCAAGATTTGAAGTGAATCTCTTCGCCGATTGATTTAAACACACCTTGGCGCCCTTCCAATCAGCATAATAATGATCAAATTCATCGCTCAGTTGCTTGATTTCAGCTTGCAAGGCAAGAAGCTGATGAGGGGTGAGAGTGAGGACATTTTCCTTGAGGTAGCGTTGTTTCTTGTACTGCGCTTTCTTCAGACTTCTGCCTTGTTCAAATTTCCATTTCTCTTCCTCAATGAAGGCAATGAGGACATGGCTTTGACCAGGAGTGAGGTTCAACTCTGGCAAAGGCGTGTTGGGGTCCTTGTGCCATAAGTCAATGAAATCAAGGATCAGCTTGGGATCCAACATCAGTGGCACATTGCTGCCTTTGGCTCTAGCGGCCCCGGCTTGCACTGCTTCGATGATTTCGCAAGTTCTTCATCATCAGCCTCATCATCATCGAAGGTACATGGAAGGCTACCGCTTCTTGTGAGGACTTGGGCGAGTGCCTCGCCCAAAGAAGGGGCCTTTTCTTTTTGCGAGAGGGACCAATGAGGAATTTCGAGCAGCAGAGGAGCTTGCATATGCTCCTGGGGCAATAGAGAAGCCTTGGGTCCTTTGGCACGTGGCGAGATGCACAGGTGCCGAGGATTTTGTGGGAGCAGCTGAAGACTTTGTCAGAGGAACTGAGGACTTTGATGGGGTAGGCTGAGGAGTTTGCCGTGAGGGCCTTGAGGAATCTGGCCTTGATGGCATAGCAGAGGAGCTTGGCCGTGAGGGCATTGAAGGTGAAGCACTGGACTTGTGCGCAGGCTTCTTGTGCATTGCCTTCTTTGGCTGACTAGCAGAGGCTTCAGCAGAGGCAACAGCAGCAGCAGAGTCTGTGTTGAATTTCTTCACTGCTTGCTTTGCTAGTTTGGCTTGGTGCTTCGCCCATTCATCAGGATAATCCTCACCGCGCTTGAGGCTAGTGGGATCCGCCAACTGGCCTGGTGCCAATGGAGGTCTTGGGCATGGAGGGTTGAGTGCGAATTTCTTCATGTACTTGGGTTACATACCTGTACTCCCTCCATTCCCGTGCCCATCTCCTTTCAATCCTCTGTATGCGCACCTTGCGCTGATTTTTGTTCTCCTTGCCAAACTTGGCTTCATCAGGTGTGCAATAGCCAACATAAATGTCCTCAGGGATCTCAAACGCAATCATGACCTCAGGCTTCTTTCCTCCCTTCAGTGGCTTCTTACCATCTGCCATTTTCTTCAGTTGAGGAATTTGAACAATTGAATTCTCTAAAGAAGTATGCAACTTTTCTTCGAGGAACGCTGCAAATGAGTTAAGTTGATGAGAACCTAGTGATTCAGCAGCGGACATTTGTACCTGTGAACAGAGTGTAGTTGCGAGGAATTTGGAGAGGTCATATGCGTTCTCAAAGGGTTTTTCAAAGAGAACAAGTTTGAGGAATTTGACCAGATGAGTCTTGAGGAATTTCACTAAGCGTTCTTTGTCTTAGGTTCCAGAGTTGTATAGATTTAAAATCGACACAATTGAGGAATCTTGAAGAAAATCATAGCTTAGAGAAACGAATCAAGAACAGATGACAAGTGAGGTGTTTATGTGTGTGAAGAATTGAAGAATAAACACCTTTGAAGATTTTCAGGAAAACTTGAGAATCAAAGCGAGCAGTTAAAGTAACTTCTAATTACCCAAAGTGAAGAACACGACGAACTGAGAAGAACAGTTGTGAAGTTCGTCAAGTCAGATCTTCCACGCCCTAACTTGGCAGAGGAAGACGGCTACGGCGGCGGCGGAGTGAAAATTTCCGCGGCCGGCGCGAGTACGACGGCGACGAGGTCGAGGCAGTGAAGCTCTTCCTCACCGGCGACGATGGAGTAGCAGTGGCCCTAGGGTTTGAGAAGCTCAAGAGGGAGAGAGAGGTCGAGCGGAGTAAAGGAAGTGAGGAAAGGATGAGGGGGTGTTTATAGTCGAAGTGAAAAACTATTTGCCCGAAGATTTTGGACGAACGTGCCCCTGACCCTTCTCATTCGCATGACATGTGTCACCCACGTATTGTGAGGTGGAGATCGTGTAAGATCGTGGGTGAATAGATAAATATATCGTGGGATGCGGAACGGTTTGAGTGGCAAAGCTGAAAATTCAGATAAGATAAGTTTTAAAGTTCCGTCCGCAATTTCTTCAGCTGTCAAGGACACAGTGAAGAATTTGAACGAGTTTCAAATAGAACGCATATGAGGAATTTGTGAATAGACTGGGTTGAGTTTAGCATAGAGGGGGAAAGTGTCCGACCACATTCACTTAGCATAAGAAATCAACTTTGAAGAAATAGCAATAAGTGAATGTTGTAGAGGACTTAAAACTCATATATATATATTCGAATGAAGAACAACACCGGAAAGAGTGAAGACAATGCAAAGTTGAAGAATTTGAAAAACTGAGGAATTTCAAAAACGAAGAAAAACTCAAATTGAAGATTTTCAACTTCGGTTGGTGGCGTAAACCATCGTATAAGAAAGCTGATTTTAGACACCGCATACAATTGTCGTAGGGCTCTGAGAATCAATTTCTTCACACTTAGAGGGTTAGTCTTCATTGACTGAAGAAAAACGTCACTTCATGTGTTGTGCATCTAAGTCATCAAGTCAGCATAAGTGTTAGGATGTGTGTCCATTTCAGAGAACATTCGAAGATTCTAGGATATTTAGCTCACACCGCAACTTGCTAAATCTCTTCTCATCCAAGGGCTTTGTGAAGATATCGGCCAATTGATATTTAGTGCTGACGAAGGAGATGTCGCCCTTCAACACATTATCACGAAGAAAATGATGACGAATTTGGATGTGCTTGGTCTTCGAGTGCTGAACTGGGTTATGAGCAATATTGATGGCACTCTCATTGTCACAGTAGAGAGGCACATTCTTCACGTTGACGCCATAGTCCTTGAGTGTTTGCTTCAACCATAGTAGTTGAGCACAGCACGATCCAGCAGCAATGTACTCAGCTTCTGCAGTGGAGAGGGATACGCAGTTCTGTTTCTTCGAGGACCAAAAGACCAAAGATCGTCCAAGGAAATGACATGTACCGGATGTTGACTTGCGGTCCACTCGATCTCCAGCATAGTCCGAGTCTGAATATCCAATGAGATCAAAAGTGGAGCCCTTGGGATACCATAATCCAAGTGTTGATGTGTGAGCTAAGTATCGAAGAATATGCTTCACAGCCTTATGGTGTGATTCCTTCGGTGTAGCTTGGAATCGGGCACACATGCAAACACTAAGCATAATATCCGTCCTAGATGCACATAGGTACAATAAAGAGCCAATCATGGAGCGGTATACCTTTTGATCAAAGTCTTTACCATTTTCATCAGTGCACAGATGGCCATTTGTGGGCATTGGAATTTTGACCCCTTTGCAATCTTGCATGCCGAATTTCCTCAATACGTCCTTGAGGTATTTCTCCTGAGATATGAATATTCCATTGCATTGTTGACGAATTTGAAGACCTAAGAAGAATTTCAACTCTCCCATCATAGACATTTGATATTCTTCACTCATCATATAGGCAAATTCATCACTATATCGTTGGTCAGTACAGCTGAAAATGATATCATCAACATATATTTGGCACATAAACAATTCACCATCATAAGACTTAGTGAAAAGAGTAGGGTCGAGTGAACCGGGTTTGAAGCCATTCTTCACGAAAAATTCCTTCAAGGTATCATACCACTCCCGAGGGGCTTGCTTGAGGCCATACAGGGCCTTGTTGAGCTTGAAGACTTTATCAGGATTCTTTGGATCTTCAAAACCTGGGGGTTGAGCAAAATATACTTCTTCCTCAATCTTACCATTGAGGAAAGCACTTTTCACATCCATTTGTTGTAAGATAATATCATGATGGTTAGCGTAAGCAAGTAATATGTGAATAGCCTCAAGTCTAGCAACATGTGCAAAAGTTTCATCGAAGTCAATTACTTCAACGTGTGTGTAGCCTTGAGCTACAAGTCGTGCCTTATTCCTCACCACAAGGCCGTTTCATCTTGCTTGTTGCGGTAGATCCACTTTATGCCAATAATGTTGTGCTTGCGAGGATCTGGATGTTTGACTAGTTCCCAGACGTTGTTGAGCTCGAACTAATGTAATTCTTCTTGCATAGCTTGAATCCACTCAGGCTCCAGAAATGCTTCATCTACCTTAGTGGGCTCTGTGATAGAGACAAAAGCGAAGTGCCCACAAAAGTTAGATAAATGTGAAGCTTTAGAGCGTGTGAGAGGACCTGGTGCTTCAATGTCATCGATGATCTTCTCAATTTGCACTTCATTTGCAATACGAGTATGAGCGGGTTGTCTTTGAGGAATTTGATCCGCATTTTCTTCAGGAGCATTTTCCTCAGCACCATTTTCTTCAAAAGGCCACTCGATGTTCATCACGTTCGAATGAACTCTTCAACAGATTCTTGATAGGAATGACATCCTTAGTGGCTTTGAACTTGATAGAATCCTCGGTGTTGGTTCATCTATCACGAAGGTAGGTGCTCTCTTTGCGAGCCATTAGTTTCATCGAACCGACATCTACAGCTTCAACAACCTTGTGAAGAACGCTGTTGAAGACTCAGTAGGTGTCGAGTCCTTTCAGTAACCAAGCATGAAACCCTCATGTGCTTTGGTGCAAACTTAGAATTGTGATGAGGATCTCTAATCCAGCATTTAGCAATCAAGACTTTGAAGTAACTTACATTGGGTTTCTTGTCAGTGAGGAGTTCATAGGCAGTCTTCTTAAAGAATTTGTGAAGATATACTCTGTTGATGATGTGGCAAGCTGTATCAATTGCATCAATCCAGAACCGACGAGGTGTCTTGTATTCATCAAGCATAGTGCGTGCCATTTCAGCGAGGGTTCTGTTCTTGCGCTCCACGACGCCATTCTGTTGAGGAGTATAGGGAGCAGATAACTCATGAGTAATACCAAGTTCATCAAGATAGTCATCAAGACGGAATTCTTGAACTCAGTTCCATTGTCACTTCTGATGTGCTTGATCTTCACGCCAAAGTTGGTTGAAGCCCTCGAGGAAAATCGTTTGAAGACTTCCCGCACTTCATGATTGTAAGTAACAATGTGTACCCATGTGTAACGAGAATAATCATCAACAATAACAAAGCCATATAGAGATGCATCATTTGTCACAGCAGAATAATGATTAGGACCGAAAAGATCCATGTGAAGCAATTCAAATGGTCAAGTGGTAGTCATGATAGTCTTCGCTGGATGCTTGGCCTTTGTCATCTTTCCAGCTTCACAGGCTCCGCATAAATGATCCTTGAGGAATTTGACATTCTCAATGCCAATGACATGCTTCTTCTTCGCGAGCGTGTTCATTCCTCATGCCAGCATGACCAACTCATCGATGCCATAGCCAGCCTTCTGAATCTTTTGCAAGTAAGCACACGGCGAGTTGTGGTCTGTAGAGAAATCAACAATGTACAAGTCTCCTCTCCTAAAGCCTTCAAGACTTTGGGATTGTCAACTTCCATGATCACAACACAACGATACTTGCCAAAGACAACAACCATATCAAGATCACAAAGCATTGAGATGAGACATGAGGTTGTATCCTAAGGACTCAACAAGCATGACTTTGTCCATGTGTATGTCCTTAGAGATCGCAACCTTACCTAGACCCAATACCGACTTTTGCCTTTGTCGGTGAAGATGATATGCTTGAGATGTGACGGTGATAAGGAGCATCCATCAAGAGATTCTTGTCACCAATCATGTGATTTGTACATCCACTATCGAGGACCCACTCATTTGCTTTGGGTTGATCATCCTGCAGATGAATTAGTGCAGCTTACAAACTCATATACTTCATCACTGAAGAATATGACATCAGTATCATCAGGTCAATTTCATCAAGCAATGTAAACAGATAATCGGCAGGAGGACGTGTGAAATGAAGGTTCATTTCGTCATGATTAGCCTGCGTCCTATCAGGCACTGTTCAGGTCTCCAGCAATTTTTTTAGTCATTTTGAGCACGACTGGAGACCTGACCCTACATAAGAGATTAGTTCTTTTTCTTCACCACCCACATCTCGAGGGGTGGCAAAGAATTCATCACTCTGCGAGCAGCATATGAGAAAGGTGGCATGGACGCCAGTCTTCGTTTCACATAAGATGGGTTAGGGTAAGCATATGAATAAGCAGAGAAATTCTTCGAGGACTTATGAACATAATGATTTGAAGAATAATGCACATATTCATAACCCTTAGCTCTACCCTGCGAAACAGATGGGTTAGCACGATAATGATCATATGAGGACTTTGATCCTTTTGAGGAATTTGATCCACGTGAGGAATTTGGTCCACCTGAGGACTTGGATCCATATGAAGAATTTGGTCCATATGAAGAATTTGATCTGGAGTTCCTTTTCTTCACAGGTGGTGTCATGAGGACATTCACCTGAAGACTTTCGAGGCAACTTTTGGGAACCCAGATTTTCTTCATAGGGGAACCGTTCCTGCAGTTAGTCCCAACATATGTAGCAAATACTTCACCATTCTGATTTTTGAACAGTTTATAGTTAGAGTCAAATGACACATCAGAAGAATGATGAGATTCACATGTAAAGCCAGATAAGTTGGATGGATCAACTGGAGGTCCCTTTGCATCAACCCATGAGGTTTTGGGGTACTGCTCAGGCTTCCAATATGTTCCATCAGCATTGAGTTTCCTCTCAGGCAATACCGTCTTTCCTAGGGTTTCTGTTGAGGATCGCCTTTTTGAGCACATCACAAAGAGTTATGCCTTTGAGGCTTTTGTACATGCCTGTCATGTACAATTCCTTCAGCCCTGCATCATCAGTGATACTTGCATTGTCCTCAGATGAGGAATTAGTGACAGCAGAGACATATGAAGAATTTGTTGCATTAGAAGCATTTGAACATTCAGGTGAAGAATTAGCAGTTTCACGTTCAATGCACTTCAGACATGGAGGAAAAAATTCTTCCTGTGTAGCGCTGATTTGTTGAGCAAGTAATGAATCGTGCTCCTTCTGAAGATCTTCATAATCCACTCTTAGCTTTTCAAGATCTTGCTTTCTTTGAAGAAATTCATAAGAAAGCTTCTTGTGATCAGATAAGAGAGTGTTATGATAACCTTGAAGATTGTCAAACCTGGACTGAAGTCTCTGAAGATTTTCAGTCAAGGTTTTAGTGCGATCCATTTCTTCACCCAACATTTCATCACTTTTGTCTAGCATGTTTTTGGAACTTTTTCAAAAGCCTTTTGTTGTTTCACAGAAATTTTAGCAAGTTTAGAGTAGCTTGGTTTGAGGTTTTCATCAGATTCATCCTCACTTGAGTCAGAGGAGGCGTATTTAGTTACCTTGGCACCCTTTGCCATGAAGCAATAGGTGGGAGGGTAGTCATCATTGCCTTCGTCAGCCTTGTTGGTGGAGTTGTTTTCTTCAGAGTTGAAGATAGACTTGCTGACGAATGCAGTAGTGAGAGCTAGGCCCGCCACACCAGACTCTGACATGTTCCTCAGATTCAGCCACAGAGTCCATTTCCTTGCCAATGAATGCCTGAGCCTTCTTGGAGCTGCTCTTCTTGTGAGATGAAGACCTCGAGGATTTTGATGATGAAGACTTTGAAGATTTCTTCTTCTTCTTTGCGTCATCAGAACTGTAATCCTTGTGTTTCTTCTTCTTTGATTCCTTATCCCACTGAGGACAATCTTGGATGTAGTGACCAGGTTTCTTGCATTTGTGGCATAGCCTCTTCTTGTAGTCACTGGATGAGGAATCATTGCTCCTTGAGGGTTTTCCAAAGCGACCACGTCTTGAGAACTTCAAATTTCTTCACGAGCGGTGCAAGTTCTGGCTCGATTCTTGAGTGGTCACCAAGGCTGCTAGCGAGTCTTCATCTTTAGACTCAGAGACTGCCTTGGCCAACAAAGCACGTGATCTGCCATAGCTCGAACCGTAGAGATCTCTCTTCTCAGCAAGCTGGAACTCATGAGTGTGTAGCCTCTCGAGGATATCAGCTGGATCAAGTGACTTGTAGTCAGCACGCTCTTGAATCATCAGTGCCAGAGTGTCAAATGAGGAATCTAGCAATCTCAGCAATTTCTTTACCACCTCATGGTCGGTGATGTTAGTGGCGCCAAGCGCTTGAAGCTCATTTGAGATGTCAGTGAGGCGATCGAAGGTTTGCTGAACATTTTCATTGTCGAGTCTTTTGAAGCGGTTGAAGAGATTTCGAAGAACGTCAACATGAGAGTCACGTTGAGTTGAGACTCCTTCATTTACTTTGGACAGCCTATCCCAGAAAAGCTTAGCAGTTTCCAAAGCACTCACTCTTCCATACTGTCCTTTGCTCAGATGACCACATATGATATTCTTCGCTTGAGAATCGAGTTGCTTGAATCTCTTCACATCAGTAGCGCTCAGAGAGGGTGAGACTGTGGGAACACCATTTTCCACAACATACCAGAGATCGTTGTCAATTGCCTCAAGATGCATTCACATCTTGTTTTTCCAGTAGGGGTAGTCCGTTCCATCGAAGGTAGGACACCCAGCAGAGACCTTGATCATATCTGCGGTTGACATAACTAAAACTCCAGGCGGTTAAACCAAAATCACACAGAACAAGGGAGTACCTCACTCTGATACCAATTGAAAGTGCGTTATATCGACTAGAGGGGGGTGAATAGGCGATTTTTTATGAATTCTTCACTGAGGAATTTGCTGGTGAGGAAAATCCTAACTGAAGAACTACTAGAAGCGGAATAAGTACTCAGAAGTAAACATAACAGAATACAAGCATAGTCATGATGGCGAGATGAAAACAAACACAGAGTACAGAAAGCGTAAAGACGGGATAACACAAGAAAGAAGACGGACAGACTGAAGAAGTTGAACTGAGGAAATTGAGAAAGTCTTCATTCAAAGTCTTCAAACAGATATGAACATGCACACAACAACAAACATGAGGAAATGGAAGAGTTGAGGAAATAGAACCAGGAGGCTTGGTGAAGACAATGATTTGGTAGACCAGTTCCATCTTCTGTCTCAGTTGTACATCTGGTTGGAGCGGCTGAGTATTTAAACTTGAGGACACCCAGTCCCGGACACATAGTCCTCACCGTATTCTCCTTGAGCTAAGGTCACACAGACCTCGCCCAATCACTCGTGGTAAGTCTTCAGGTGACTTCCGAACCTTCACAAACTCAGTCACTCGACGATCCACAATTCCTCTTGGATGCTCTAGACCTTGACGCCTAACCGTCTGAAAGAAGCATAGTCTTCAAAGGTAACAAGCGTCGGATCCACGCAGGCTCAATCTCTTCAGTGATGCTCAATCACTTGGGTTTGTAGGTGTTGGGTTTGGGTTTTCCTCACTTGATGATTTTCGCTCAAAGTCCTCGGAGGATGAGATGCTCTCAATTGACAAGTGTCAGTTTCTCTCGGAGCAGCCAACCATGTAGTGGTTGTAGGGGGCGACTATTTATAGCCTCGGGAGCAGCCCGACATGATAAGACATAAATGCCCTTGTCTGATATGACCGTTAGGTGGGTAGATATTTTGGAACCGCTAGCGCATAGCACAACAACGGTCGGAATTTTGACTATCAAAATCCTCAGGGCTATCATGTTCCTCACTGTGTAGGCAATTCACACTGGTGAATTCCTAACTCCTAAGTCGAACAAATTCCTCGAGGACCGTAAGAACTTCGTCTCTATCATCAAGAATATGACCGAATCTGTATGAGATTTCCAATGGCTTCACTCGAAGGGATTGGTAGGTGTAGGATTTTGAGTTGAGCATCACATGGAAATTTTTCCTTAGTATTTTCTCGACCCCCTTTAACAGTACGGTGTTTCCAATGACTCAAGAAAGAGAAAATGAAACTACGAAAACAAAAGTCTTCACGCTTCATGTTCCTCGAATGAATACCAAATCTTCAAGGTCACACCAATTTCTTCACTTTCAAAGTCTTCAGAAAGTCTTCAGATATCCAAAGTCTTCAGACGAAGAACTTAATTTTTAGGGGTCGACTTTCTCTGTAAATATCAAACTCCTAATAGACTTATAGACCTGTGTACACTCACAAACACATCAGTCCCTTAACCTATAAGTCTTCAATACACCAAAATCACTAAGGGGCACTAGATGCACTTACAATACCTATGATCAAGGGTTTCAGTTCTAGGTGACAATGTTGTGCCTGCGCATGGAGGAGTGACAACGATTGCACAGTTCATCCAGTTTCATCATTAAATGCGTGATTGAAAAACTCACATTCAGCTGGAAAATGAGGCAAATTTGACAATTTGACCTGTGGATGAAATCATTTCACAAAATGAACTGCCCTTAAATTTTTTTCACTCAGATGACCTTTTTAAGTGGCGCCCGACACGAAGGCGCCACACTACACTGTGCAGCGCCTAACTGACAGGCGTTGCATGCCTAGCCAGTGTCGCATCCATGTGATCCGAAAATTACTAAGTCAGTGTGCAGCGCCTAGCTTCTAGGCGTTGCACTAGTGGTTGCTTGATTTTTTAGTGCAACGCCTTGAAGCTAGGCGCTGCACTGTATAGTATTGACGCCTAGCTCTTAGGCGTTGCACATTGACTTAGTAAATTTTAGGCAGTCCGGGGTGCGACACTGGCCAGGCGTGTAGCGCCTGTCGGTCAGGCGTTGCACAGTGTAGTGTGGCGCCTTCGTGTCGGGCGCCACTCAAAAAGGTCAGCTGAGTGAATATTTTTTAGAAGCAGTTCATTTTGTGAAATGATTTCATCCGTAGGTCAAAATTGTCAAATTTGCCGCAAAATGATTTGGTTGAGTATAAGTGGGCTCATTTTGGCAACCAATAGATGTATCTTTTTTTAAATGTATATGAGACAATTTAATTTTTATTCGTCTTGTAAACTATGATATATTAATTTGGGTTGTGGAACTATACTATATTTGTTTTCTTGTGAAACTATGCAAAATATGTGTATATTGGTTGAAAAACGACGGCAAGCCGACCGCGCGGGCAAATATGAGTTAGTGCGTTGGGCGCACTGCCAACCCAAACCAAAATAGAGCGGACGCGTTCGTTTGGATCGGCGCGTTGGAGTCGCTCTTAATTGATTAAGACCGAAGAAAAATCTCAATCTCGACCGATTGAGACCTAATAAAATCGTAACACAGATATTCGTAAGACTGTGAAGGGGAGATATCATCATCACTATATGGTTACCGTTACAAAAGTGGATGACCGGGGACCCGACGGAGACGCGGCATTCCCAAAGCTTTGAAGCGTCAACGCGTGGGCCTCGTCAGGTACACCCACATTGTTGGCTAGCTAGGCTGGTGCAGGCATGTACGTACCGCAGCGCAGCCTTCGCCCCAGGTCGTGGAGCAGCGCCGGTACACCGGTACGATCTGCTGACGCGGCCCCGGCTACGCGTGCCTGCGCTTATCTAGAAAATCTCCTCTCCTCCTCGTGCTCCATCTATGGCAGGCCAACCAGTACGGTACGAGTACGGGTGAGAAGAAAAGTAGCCATCAGGCATGACGGTACTTGCCGCAGCGGCCGATGCATCGTGCGAGGCAGCGGCGGATGGGCTCTGTGCATTGCCTGCCGCGATGGCTTAAATCTGAAGTTCCTTTCAGGTTTCTATCGACGCGGCGGAGGTTCAGCTAGATGTGCCAATAGAGTATTGATGTTGGAAGTGACGGCTGCAGCAACACGTTGCATCGGCGGTTGAGAGAGAGAGAGCGAGAGAGGCGATCGAGACCAAGAGAGAAAGGGCCGAGCGCGTATGCACTGGAGTGGGGCTATCTCAGCTTGGCGAGACAGTGACGCCGTAACGGTGTCCGTCGATCCAGGTGTAATGGTCTTAATCGAGCAGTATAAAGGCTCACGCTGCCTGTCAGCCGACTGTTTTCTCTTATGAATTACTCGACTGGTTTCTCCCGCGAGCAGTCAGATGGGTCTGATCGAGCGGCCCTTAACGCATCCCTCTTCCAAATAAAGCCGATTTTATAGCATGCTGATCCGGAGGCACGCGGATTCTGTGTCGCCGACTTGCGTCAAGATTGCGAAACCGGTTATGTATACACAAAGTTCGATTTTCGTTTTTGTGTGCAATGCATTTGTATATCATGCAGATATACATGTTGGTTTCGGGTCCGATACATGTTCCGTGGGGTCGCTTAACAATGAAAAACATGATCGGGCATACAAATATACAGCGAATGAGCAAAAAGATCCATTATGTCATTGTTGTTCTATTCTTCTTAATTCATGTTTCTTCTTATCTTTCCTTCCCTCGAAAAAGCACATACATTTTTAAGCATCATTTCGGTTGGAGAAAGAAAAGTGATCATCTTCTGTCCTTAAAGATTGAAGGCCTTCAATGATATCAACATTCACAACAGTATATTTGCTGCAAAAAACCTACAAATTATGTCGAAAAGCTTCTTTCTTATATATTTGGTTAACAATCATGTTTCTTAATGTCTCGTATAGTCATCTTGGATGTTTGTCTTGCTTCTCTTTATTGTTGTACTCACTGAATTTTCTGGTACAACTTTGTGTTTGACATATTCAGTCTGTGGAATATGAAATCGTATGAGGCACTAGATTTATGTATCTAAAAGTTTTCAAATAAGTTACAGCTCGTGAAACTTGATGTTATGAAGGTTAAATGGCAAGTTACTTATAATCAAACGTAACGTGGTCCTTGTTTTTATTTATTTATTAGTTTAACTTCATAATTAGTCCTTGCTTACTTATTAGTTTAACTTCATATTAGTCATGTCGTAACGATTGTGACGTGCGAGTCTTTGGACTCGTTCGAATAATAACTCTAATACCACTTGAAATTTATTGAATGTTTAGTGTACTCGTTAGTGTTGTCGACGCTAATATTACTTGACTGTTTCTATTGTGGTATTGTTGGAGATATTGAGGTTGTGTATAATGCAATATTATGATACGGAATATTATAACAGAATTAAAACAGTGGTAGTACCTTTATTTATGAACAAAGAGTTGACTGAAGTTACCCGGTCTCAAATTTAATGTTGTAGAAGTGAACCATCAACAAAATGGAAAAGAAAATTAACCAGTTAGTCAATTGATATATTTATATCTTAAACAACATAACTACTAATATTAAAACAAACTTGATGTGTAATTATACTGATTGAAGCGCACAATGATTTTTTTTTTAAAATAACTATGTTGAGTGATCGATAGTGAAATTGGCTTTGAAGGTGAATTTTTTTAAAACCACAATGTTTGCACCGAAAACATAGTGTATCGGGGATGAGGATTCATTCAATATAAATGGAAATATGAAAAAAACTGAAGTCATTTCAATGTATCAAAGGTAATATTTATTGTAGCCAGCTTTTTGTTGTGTCTTTTACTCTAAATTTCTTTGAGATATTCTTGGTATTGCAGATAAAGATTCTCGAACTAGGCTTTCGCCCTGTTTTATATATAAAGCAACAACCAAATAAAGTACAAGGCCGAACGATACAAGGTGATGAGGAAGCCATCATATAAAGCCGATCCAGGATAGCCAGATCACGCGTAACGCATGTGTCTATCCTACAAAAAAAAGCATAGAAAGAACTGATTACAACGCCACACTATGCCCTATAATACCTAAGCTCCACGACAGATCCCCCAGGAGGGAAAACAACGCTAAGCGTCATCGCTGCTGAGTGATTAGTCCCTTTAGTGATCCAGTAAAGGAGCACAAAGGATTCTCTCATTTTTTTTCCATAAGTGACTGTAAGTTATTGAACCCACGAGAGGAAGGCACCCTTAAAGTCAGAGGTTTCTACCAAGTTTTTGCAAGAGTATTAATTCCAGCTTTTGGCCCGATCAAAATCAAGTTCACACTTCAGACACTCATAATAAAAATAGGCATGGGTATGAGGACTTATTCTTACAACCATATATTTGCAAACGGGGTCATCATGCTATTAATTTGTGCTCTAGAGCCATCCATAGATATGTGCTTGCAATACTCGAAGTGGAGGATGTGTCCAAATTACGTCTTGACCGGAGCGCGTTCTACATCAAGAACCAATTGTCCAAACGAAAGGCACTATCCGTCGTGCGGGGTCGCCTCGGTAATTAAGATAGAAATCAGATAAAAACATTTGGGCGCTTAATGACTACACCTCTTGTATGTATCCCCAAGGATAAGACTCGTGTCAGCGTACTAAACCTTTCTGTCGTTGGTGTTCAGGATAAGACTTCACAGTCTCTCGCGCTTAGCCTCTTTGTAGCTCGCTCTCCATGATCTTGGGTACTTGCAGGTACGAAGAACGCGAACGAGACAAGAGACAACTACGAAGCAATTTTGTGTTACATATATGAGACGTTAATTTAAAGTACTTTCATCAATCTCTCTAACAAAAACATAGGGTTGTAGGGCTATGCCTCAACCCATGACCTTACCGAACTACTCACACATGGATCATAAGGAGAAACCATTGAAGAACACATCATGAAGATTGATTGATTCATGATATGTCTTACAATAGTTGCCGGATGTGATACACGATTACAAGTATGGCTACTTGGCTGAGTGCTACGGTGGTGGAGATGGTGGCAGCTATGCAGATGGAGATGGCAAATGGCGGCTGCTAGGTTGCTGTTGATGACGAAATTGGACGTTTCAGTGATGTTCTATTTCATATTTAACGTTGGCCCCTGATACGTCTCCAACGTATCTATAATTTTTGATTGTTCCATGCTATTATATTACCCCTTTTGGATGTTTATGGGCTTTATTTTACACATTTATATCATTTTTGGGACTAACCTACTAGCTGGAGACCGAACCCGTATTGCTATTTTTTTGCCTATTTCAGTATTTCGAAGAAAAGGAATATCAAACGGAGTCCAAACGGAATGAAACCTTCGGGAGCGTGATTTCTGGAACGAACGTGATATAGAGGACTTGGAGTGCAAGTCAAGAAGCAATCAAGGCGACCAGGAGATAGGAGGGTGCGCCCACCCCTGCTGGGCGCGCCCCTGTCTCCTGGACCCCTCGAGCGGCCACCGACGTACTTCTTCCTCCTATATATACCTACGTAACCCGAAAACATCCAGGGAGCCAACGAAAAACAATTTCCACCGCCGTAACCTTTTGTATCCGCGAGATCCCATCTTGGAGCCTTCGCCAGCACTCCGCCGGAGGGTGAATCAACCACGGAGGGCTTCTACATCAACACCATAGCCCCTCCGATGAGTTGTGAGTAGTTTACCACAGACCTTTGGATCCATAGTTATTAGCTAGATGGCTTATTCTCTCTTTTTGGATCTCAATACCATGTTCTCCCCCTCTCTTGTGGAGATCTATTTGATGTAACTTTTTTTGCGGTGTGTTTGTCGAGATCCTACGAATTATGGGTTTATGATCAAGTTTATCTATGAGAAATATTTGAATCTCCTCTGAATTCTTTTATGTATGATTGAGTTATCTTTGCAAGCCTCTTCGAATTATCAGTTTGGTTTTGCCTACTAGATTGATCTTTCTTGCCATGGGAGAAGTGCTTAGCTTTGGGTTCAATCTTGCGGTGTCCTTTCCCAAAGGATGTTAGGGCAGCAAGGCACGTGTTGTATTGTTTCCATCAAGGATAAAAAGATGGGGTTTATATCATATTGCTTGAGTTTATCCCTCTACATCATGTCATCTTTCTTAATGCGTTACTTTTTTCTTATGAACTTAATACTCTAGATGCATGTTTGATAGCGATCGATGTGTGGAGTAATAGTAGTAGATGCAGAGTGAAGTCGGTCTACTTGTCGCGACGTGATGCCTATATACATGATCATGCCTAGATAATCTCATAATTATTCGCTTTTCTATCAATTGCTCGACAGTAATTTGTTCACCCACCGTAATACTTATGCTATCTTGAGAGAAGCCACTAGTGAAACCTATGGCCCCCGGGTCTATCTTTTATCATATTAGCTTTCAATCTACTTTTATTTGCATCTTTACTTTTTGCATCTATATTATAAAATACCAAAAATATATTTATTTATCATACTATCTCTATCAGATCTCACTTTCGCAAGTGGCCGTGAAGGGATTGACAACCCCTTTATTGCGTTGGTTGCGATTTCCTTGTTTGTTTGTGTTGGTGCGTGGGACTTCTGAGGAGCCTCCTACTGGATTGATACCTTGGTTCTCAAAAACTGAGGGAAATACTTACCCTACTATTGCTGCATCACCCTTTCCTCTTCAAGAAAAACCAACACAATCTCAAGACGTAGCATGAAGGATTTCTGGCGCCGTTGCCGGGGAGGTCTTAACTCAAGTCAAGACATACCAAGTACCCATCACAAACTCATCTCCCTCGCATTTACATTATTTGCCATTTGCCTCTCGTTTTCCTCTCCCCCACTTCACCCTTGGCGTTTTATTTGCCCTCTCTTTCCCACTCTCCTTCTCTCTTTTTTCGCTTGACCTTTTCTGTTTGCTTGTGTGTTGGATTACTTGTTGCCATGGCGCAAGATAATACCTAATTGTGTGATTTCTCCAATACCAACAATAATGATTTCCTTAGTATTCTGATTGCTCCTTTTAATGATGTTGAGTCTTGTGAAATCAATACTGCTTTGCTGAATCTTGTTATGAAAGATCAATTCGCCGGCCTTCCTAGTGAAGGTGCCGCTACTCATCTAAACAACTTTGTTGATTTATGTGATATGCAAAAGAAGAAAGATACGGATAATGATATTGTTAAATTGAAGTTATTTCCGTTTTCACTTAGAGATCGTGCTAAAGTTTGGTTTTCGTCTTTGCCTAAAAATAGTATTGATTCTTGGAACAAGTGCAAAGATGCTTTTATCTCTAAGTATTTTCCTCCCGCTAAGATTATCACTCTTAGGAACGATATTATGAATTTTAAACAACTTGATCATGAGCATGTTTCCCAATCTTGGGAAAGAATGAAATTGATGATTCACAATTGCCCTACTCATAGTTTGAATTTATGGATGATCATACAAAAAATTTATGCCGGTTTGAACTTTGCTTCTAGAAATATTTTAGATTCGGCCGCGGGAGGCACGTTTATGGAAATAACTTTAGGAGATGCTACAAAACTTCTTGATAATATTATGGCTAATTATTCTTAATGGCACACCGAAATATCTTCTAGTAAAAAGTGCATGCTATAGAAGAAATCAATGTTTTGAGTGGAAAGATGGATGAACTTATGAAGTTGTTTGCTACTAAAAATACTCCTCTTGATCTCAATGATATGCCTTTGTCTACTTTGATTGAGAATAATAAATCTATGGGTGTGAATTTTGTTGGTAGGAATAGTTTTGAAACAATGCTTATAGAGGAAACTTTAATTCTAGACCGTTCCCTAGTAATTCCTCTAATAATTATGGAAATTCCTACAATAATTCTTATGGTAATTTTAATAAGATGCCCTCTGATTTTCAGAATAGTGTGAAAGAATTTATGATTTCTCAAAATAATTTTAATGCTTTGCTTGAAGAAAAATTGCTCAAAGTTGATGATTTGGCTAGGAACGTTGATAGACTTTCGCTTGATGTTGATTCTATTAAACTTAGATCTACTCCTCCTAAGCATGATATCAATGAGTCTCTCAAAGCCATGAGAATTTCCATTGATGAGTACAAGGAAAGAACCGCTAGATTGTGTGCTAAGAAAGATTGCTTTGTAAAGGCGTGTTCTTCTAGTTTCCATGAAAATAATGATGAGGATCTTAAAGTTATTGATGTGTCCCCTATTAGATCTTTGTTTTGCAATATGAATCTTGATAATAATGGGTCTGGATATGAGTCAACTTTAGTTAGAAGGCGTCCCAAGAATTCGGAGTTTTTAGATCTTGATGCTAAATTTGGTAAAAGTGGGATTGGAGAGGTCATGACTTTAAATAACATTGAACCCACTATCTCGGATTTCATGGAGTTTGATTCTAATAATTGTTCTTTATAAGGTTGTATTTCCTTGTTGCATTCCGTTGTTAACTCTCCTCATGCTTATAGTCAAAATAAAGCTTTTACCAAACATATCGTTGATGCCTCGATGCAATCTTATGATGAAAAACTTAATTTGGAAGTTTCTATACCTATAAAACTTAATGATGAGTGGGAAACTACTATAAAGATTAGAATTAAAGATCATGAGTGTTTTTCTTTGTGTGATTTGGGTGCTAGTGTTTCCATGATTCCGAAAACTTTATGTGATATTCTAGGTTTCCATGATCTTGATGATTGCTCTTTAAATTTGCACCTTGCGGATTCCACCACTAAAAAGCCAATGGGAAGGATCAATGATGTTCTCATTGTTGCAAATAGAAATTTGGTGCCCGTAGATTTTATCGTTCTTGATATAGATTGCAATCTTTCTTGCCCTATTATTCTTGGTAGACCTTTCCTTAGAACGATTGGCGCAATTATTGATATGAAGGAAGGGAATATTAGATTCCAATTTCCATTAAAGAAAGGCATGGAGCACTTTACAAGAAATAAAGTCAAATTACCTTATGAATCTATCATATGAGCTACTTATGAATTGAGTGCCAAAGATGGCACTACTTAGATCTATCTTCGTTTTATGCCTAGCTAGGGGCGTTAAACGATAGCGCTAGTTGGGAGGCAACCCAATTTTATTTGTGTTTTTTGTTTTTGTTTCTGTTTAGTAATAAATTTTGCATCTACCTTCTGTTTAGATGTGTTTTTATGTTTCAATTAGTGTTTGTGCCAAGTAGAACCTATAGGATAACCTATGGTGATGGTTAATTTGATTCTGCTGAAAAACAGAAACTTTGCATGCACACAATTAGTTTTGTTATATCACAGGACTGTGCTTTTGCGTTGATTCTTTTTGCTGATGATCAATAGACAAATTTCCCAGAACTTCCTATTTTGGTAGGATTTTTATAGTTCCAGAAGTTTGCGTTAGTTACAGATTGCTACAGACTGTTCTATTTTTGACAGATTCTGTTTTTCGTGTGTTGTTTGCTTATTTTGATGCATCTATGGCTAGTATTAAGTGATATGAACCATAGAGAACTTGGAATAGAGTAGGTTTAACAACAATATAAATAAAGAATTAGTTCATTACAGTACCTTATGTGGTGGTTTTGTTTTCTTTCACTAACGGCGTTTATAAGATTTCCTGTTGAGTTTTGTGTTGTGAAGTTTTCAAGTTTTGGGTAAAGATTTGATGGACTATGAAAATAAGGAGTGGCAAGAGCCTAAGCTTCGGGATGCCCAAGGCACCCCAAGATATTCAAGAATAGCCAAAAGCCTAAGCTTGGGGATGCCCCCGGAAGGCATCCCCTCTTTCTTCTTCGTTCATTGGTAACTTTACTTGGAGCTATATTTTTATTCGCCACATGATATGTGTTTTGCTTGGAGCGTCATGTATTATATTAGTCTTTGCTTTTTAGTTTTCCATAATAATCCTTGCTGTACACACATTTTGGGAGAAGCCCACTTGATTAGAATTTATAAGAATACCCTATGTGCTTCACTTATATCTTTTGAGCTTGATAGTTTTTGCTCTAGGGCTTCACTTATATGTTTTAGAGCACGTCGGCGGCTAAATTTTGTAGAAATTGCTAGTCTCTCATTGCTTCACTTATATTATTTTGAGAGTCTTTTAGAACAGCATTTGCTATGGTTATAAAATTGGTCCTAGAATGGTAGGCATCCAAGTTGGGTATAATAAAAAACTATCATAGGAAGTGAATTGGATGCTATGATCAATTTGATACTTGATAATTGTTTTGAGATATGGAGGTAGTGATGTTAAAGTCATGCTAGTTGGGTGATTATGAATTTAAAGAATGCTTTTGTTGAAGTTAGCAAGTCCCGTAGCATGCACGTATGGTTAAAGTTGTGTAACAAATTTGAAACATGAAGTGTACCTGGCTTGTGCATCCTTATGAGTGGCGGTCGGGGACGAGCGATGGTCTTTTCCTACCAATCTATCCCTCTAGGAGCATGCGCGTAGTGCTTGATTTTTGATGACTTCTAAATTTTTTCAATAAGTATATGAGTTCTTTTGACTAATGTTGAGTCCATGGATTATACGCACTTTTACCTTTCCACCATTGCTAGCCTCTTCGGTACCGTGCATTGCCCTTTCTCACCTTGAGTGTTGGTGCAAACTTCGCCAGTGCATCCAAAACCCGTGATACGATATGCTCTATCACACATAAACCTCCCTATATCTTCCTCAAAACGGCCACCATACCTACCTATTATGGCATTTCCATAGCCATTCCGAGATATATTGCCATGCAACTTTCCACCGTTCCGTTCATCATCATGACATACATTACTTTTGTCATATTGCCATTGCATGATCATGAAGTTGATATCGTGTTTGTGGCAAAGCCACCATGCATAATTTTTCATACATGTCACTCTTGATTCATTGCACCATCCTGGTACACCGTCGGAGGGATTCATATAGAGTCATATCTTGTTTAGTTTCGAGTTGTAATTCATATGTTGTAATCAGTGAAAGTGTGATGATCATCATTATTAGAGCATTTCCCAAAAAAAGGAAAGGCCAAAAAAAAGAAAGGCCCAAAAAAAAGAGAAAAAAATAAGAAAAGAAAAAAAGAAAATAAATAAAAAGGGGCAATGTTACTATCTCTTTTTCCACACTTGTGCTTCAAAGTAGCACCATGTTCTTCATGTAGTGAGTCTCATATATTGTGCTTCAAAGTAGCACCATGTTTTTCATATAGTGAGTCTTGTATGTTGTCACTTTCATATACTAGTGGGAATTTTTCATTATAGAACTTGGCTTGTATATTCCTATGCTGGGCTTCCTCAAATGCCCTAGGTCTTCGTGAGCAAGAAAGTTGGATGCACACCCACTAGTTTTCTTTTGTTGAGCATTCGTTCATAGCACTAGTGCATCCGTTGCATGGCAATCCCTACTCCTCATGTTAACATCAATTGATGGGCATCTCCATAGCCCGTTGATTATCCTCGTCAATGTGAGACTTTCTCTTTTTTTGCCTTCTCCACACAATCCCCATCATCATATTCTATTCCACCCATAGTGCTATATCCATGGCTCACGCTCATGTATTGCATGAAAGTTGAAAAAGTTTGAGATTATTTAAGTACGAAACAATTGCTTGGCTTGTCATCGGGGGTGTAGAATTTGGGAACATTTTTGTGTGACGAAAATGAAGCATAGCCTAACTATATGATTTTGTAGGGATGAACTTTCTTTAGCCATGTTATTTTGAGAAGACATGATTGCTTTGATTAGTATGCTTGAAGTGTTACTATTTCTTTTATCAATATGAATTTTTATTTTGAATCATTTGGATCTGAACATTCATGCCACAATAAAGAAAATTACATTGATAATTATGCTAGGTAGCATTCCACATCAAAAATTCTGTTTTTATCATTGACCTACTCGAGGACGAGCAGGAATTAAGCTTGGGGATGCTTGATACGTCTCCAACGTATCTATAATTTTTATTATTCCATGCTATTATATTACCCCTTTTGAATGTTTATGGGCTTTATTTTACATATTTATATCATTTTTGGGACTAACCTACAAACCGGAGGCCCAGCCCGTATTGCTGTTTTTTTGCCTATTTCAGGATTTCGAAGAAAAGGAATATCGAACAGAGTCCAAACAGAATGAAACCTTCGTGAGTGTGATTTTTGAAACGAACGTGATCCAGAGGACTTGGAGTGCAAGTCAAGAAGCAATCGAGGCGGCCAGGAGATAGGAGGGCGCGCCCCTGTCTCCTGGGTCCCTCGAGCGGCCACCGATGTACTTCTTCCTGCTATATATACCTACGTAACTCGAAAACATCCAGGGAGCCAACGAAAAACAATTTCCACCGCCGTAACCTTCTGTATCCGCGAGATACCATCTTGGAGCCTTCGCCAACGCTCCGCCGGAGGGTGAATCGACCATGGAGGGCTTCTACATCAACACCATAGCCCCTCCGATGAGTTGTGAGTAGTTTACCACAGACCTTTGGTTCCATAGTTATTAGCTAGATGGCTTCTTCTCTCTTTTTGGATCTCAATACCATGTTCTCCCCCTCTCTTGTGGAGATCTATTTGATGTAACTCTTTTTGCAGTGTGTTTGTCGAGATCCGATGAATTATGGGTTTATGATCAAGTTTATCTATGAGAAATATTTGAATCTCCCCTGAATTCTTTTATGTATGATTGAGTTATCTTTGCAAGTCTCTTCGAATTATCAGTTGGGTTTGGCCTACTAGATTGATCTTTCTTGCCACGGGAGAAGTGCTTAGCTTTGGGTTCAATCTTGCGGTGTCCTTTCCCAATGACAGCAAGGGCAGCAAGGCACGTATTGTATTGTTGCCATCAAGGATAAAAAGATGGGGTTTATATCATATTGCTTGAGTTTATCCCTCTACATCATGTCATTTTTCTTAATGCGTTACTCTGTTCTTATGAGCTTAATACTCTAGATGCATGCTGGATAGCAGTCGATGTGTGGAGTAATAGTAGTAGATGCAGGCAGGAGTCGGTCTACTTGTCGCGGACGTGATGCCTATATACATGATCATGCCTAGATAATCTCATAATTATTCGCTTTTCTATCAATTGCTCGACTGTAATTTGTTCACCCACCGTAATACTTATGCTATCTTGAGAGAAGCCACTAGTGAAACCTATGGCCCCTGGGTCTATCTTTTATCATATTAGCTTTCAATCTACTTTTATTTGCATCTTTACTTTTTGCATCTATATTATAAAATGCCAAAAATATATTTATTTATCATACTATCTCTATCAGATCTCACTTTCGCAAGTGGCCGTGAAGGGATTGACAACCCCTTTATTGCGTTGGTTGCGAGTTCTTTGTTTGTTTGTGTAGGTGCGTGGGACTTCTGAGGAGCCTCCTACTGGATTGATACCTTGGTTCTCAAAAACTGAGGGAAATACTTACGCGACTATTGCTGCACCACCCTTTCCTCTTCAAGGAAAACCAACGCAAGCTCAAGACGTAGCAGCCCCTTTGCAATATTATTAAGTTTGGATGAGTGGACGCCACTAGCTGTCCATATGACCGTGTATACGAGCGCGTGTGATCGTATAGAACGACATCTTGTGCTCGGTTCTTCCTGCTACACCTCCCACTTGGTCTCCTCTATCTCCTCTTTACTCCTTTCCATGTATTATCTTGATTTCATCAATAAATATGCCATTTCATGTGGAAACAAAAAAGATAGGATATTTGCAATACTTTGCATTCATTAGTCATTAATAGCAATATCGAAACAAAAATATCTTGGGTTTGATGAAATATCTCAATTTAAGGTTTGATGAGCGTAAAAATAACACTCATCAACTCCACCAAGCTTAAACTTGATCGTCCTCGAGCAACATAAAGAGAAATCCAAATTGTAAGGAATTCAGTTGTTCAAACCCAAATAATGAGAAGGTTTTGGTTCACTGCACTACAAAAAAACTTTTGTTATGATACGTTTTTGTCATAGTAGGTCATGATTGCTTGTATCTGTGTTGGTATTTCCCTGAAGAGGAGAGGGTGATGCAGCACAGCAACGGTAAGTGTTTCCCCCAGTTATGAAACCAAGGTTATCAATCCAGTAGGAGATACAAGCAACACTATGCAAACGGTACCTGCACATAAAGAACAAATACTTGCAACCCAACGCGTAAGAGGGGTTGTCGGTCCCTCCTCGGTATTGAGATAGATTAAATTGTATGAGATTGGATAAATAGATCTAGCGAAAACACCAAATAAAATAAATAAAGAAAAAGTGCAGCAAGGTATTTTTGGGTTTTTGGAATAATAGATCTGAATACAACATGATAGAAAATAGACACAAGGGCTGTAGATTTCACTAGTGGCTTCTCTCGAGAAAATAGCATACGGTGGGTAAACAAATTACTGTTGGGAAATTTATAGAAGAGCAAATAATTATGACGATATCCAAGGCAATGATCATGTATATAGGCATCACGTCCAAGAATCATAGACCGACTCCTGCCTGCATCAACTACTATTACTCCACACATCAACCGCTATCCAGCATGCATCTAGTGTATTAAGTTCATGGAGAAATGGTGTAATGCAATAAGAATGATGACATGATGTAGACAAGATCTATTCATGTAGGAATAGACCCCATCTTTTTATCCTTAATAGCAACTACACATGTGTGCCTCACTACCCCTTCTGTAACTGGGTGAGGACACCGCAAGATCAAACCCATCACAAAGCACCTTTTCCCATTGCAAGAAAAATCAATCTAGTTGGTCAACCCAAACCAAAGTTCCATAGAAGAAATACGAGGCTATAACAATCATGCATATAAGAAGAAGACTCAAATAATATTCATAGATAGAACTGATCATAAACTCGCACTTCATCGAATCCCAACAAACACACCGCAACAAGTCATTACATTAAATAGATCTCCAAGAACATCGAGGAGAACATTGTATTGAGAATCAACAAGAGAGGAGAAGCCATCTAGCTACTGCTACGGACCCGTAGGTCTGTGGTAAACTACTCACACATCATCATCGGAGGAGCACCAATGAGGATGATGAACCCCTCCATGATCGTGTTCCCCTCTGGCACTCCGTGATCGTGTTCCCCTCCGGCAAGGTGCCAGAAAAGGGCCTAGATTGGATCTCGTGGTTCTGGAACTTGCGGTGGCTAGAATTGTGTTTCGTCGACTCCCCTAGGGTTTCTGGAATATTTGGGTATTTATAGTGCTGAGAGGCGGTGGAAAGGACCTCCGTGGGCCCCACCACCCATCTGAGCACGTTAAGGGCCTCTCGCGCGCCCAGGTGGGTTGTGGGCCCCATTGGCCTTCCCTCGTGCACTTTCTTGGCTCCCAAGTTGTCTTCTAGGCAGAAAAAAATCTTCAAAAAGTTTTGCTCCATTTGGAATCCAGTTGATATGGATATTCTGCGAAGTAAAAGACAAGCAAAAAACAACAACTGACACTGGGCACTATGTCAATAGGGTAGTCCCCAAAAAATGATATAATGTTGCTATAAAATGAATGTAAAACAACCAAGAATGATAATATAATAGCATGGAACAATAAAAAATTATAGATACGTTGGAGACGTATGAGGTCACGATTTCTGCCAGGCATGTACATCCGTGACGATTTTATGACAGAATCAAGATTTTCATACATGAGCTGTCGTAGAAGTGTTCCATGACAATACTCAAATTATCATCACGGAAGTGTCCACTTCCATGACGATATATGTCTTGTCATGGAAGTGTTCCGTCAAGGATAACTGACACGTGGCATCCACCGTAGCGGGTCTTCGTTAAGCTATTGGGTGCGGTTTTGGATCCGATAACCCATTAACGGTACTGACAAATGGCAATTTTCCATGTGTAAAATTCTCATTCGCCAATGTATCCACGTGTCAGCTCGGTGTTGTGACAGATGTAATTCATCCAATGAACGAGATGCGCCTATGATACATCAACACGTGGCATCACCCAACAGTGGCCCTTTTAGGTTAACAAGGCTGGCCCAATCAAAGTAGCGAGTAGGCCCATTAACAGCCTACTCGCACACGACCCATTTGTAGGTAAGGCCCGTAGGAATAGTGTCAAATCGGCTCGTCACCGGCCTGTTGTGGATTTCTCATCATTGCAGCCCATGGCCACTTTCTGGCCCGTTAACAGTCCACAATGTATTTGGGCCCAATTACGGCCTGGTGTGTTTCTGGCCTATTTAAGGTCCTGCTAGATTATTTGGGCCCATCTGTTGCCTGACAAAACTTTTGGCCCATAAAAAGACCATGATGAAATTGGGCCATTTTCGGTGAGGTCTGACTTTCGTCCTATTAGCAACCCATTCTAGATTTGGGCCACTTCCAACCCGTTGTGTTTTTTGGCCTCTTAACAGTCGACGCAACCCATGGGCCATATGTGGCCCGTCGTCACCTCAGGCCTATTAACGGGCCATATTCTCGTTGACACAAATCCAACTCCGCTCGCACTTTCGGCCTGTTAAAGACCCGTGTAGTAGGTCGGCGCAATTACGGTCCGTGATGACTTTTGGTTTGTTAATGATCCGCCATGTAAATGGGCAATAATGGACTGAGATACATTTCAGCCTGCTAATGAGCAGTGGGCTATTTGGCACATTTTAAGCCAAATCATCTTTTAGCCTGCTACAAGCCCTGGGTATATTCTGGCCCAATGAAGGCCCAATCTACGTTTCGGTCTGTTAAGGACCCATGTCATTTATGGGCCAAATAAGGCCTGTGAGATATTTATACATCTGAACAACGTATTATTACTATGGGCCCATATTATGTTTAGGCTTGTTAATCGCCCATTATGGTCATGGGCCTACCAATGTAATGCTCAGATATAAGAAGAGCTTACGCTAATTTAGGCCCAGTTATTTTCTATGGGCTACATGCCAATTACACCCCATATTCATTTTTAGCACCATTTGAGTTGTGGGCCACACGAATATTGGCCCTCTGGTCTCCTACGATGCTTTCGGCCAAAAGGAGACCGATGATACTGAATACATTACTAACGAAGGAGTCTCAACTCAACGTGACTCTCGAGTTGACGTTCTTCGCAATCTCTTCAACCACTTCAAAAGACTCGACAATGAGAATGTTCAGGAAACTTTCAATCGCCTCACTGACATCTCAAATGAGCTTCAAGCACTTGGTGCCACTGACATCACCGACCATGAGGTGGTGAAGAAATTGCTGAGATCGCTTGATTCCTCATTTGACACACTTGCACTGATGGTTCAAGAACATGGAGACTACAAGTCACTTGATCCTGCTGATATCCTCAAGAGGCTAAATACTCATGACTTGCAACTTGCTAAGAAGAGGTAGTCTCTGAATCTCAAGAACATGATTCTGGTAGCAGCCTTGGTGATCATGAAGAACTCAGCCAGGAGCTAGCAATGCTCGTGAGGAAATTCCAGAAGTTTTCAAGACGTGATCGCTTTAGAAAATCTTCAAGAGGTGATGATATGAGATCAAATTCCTCATCCCGTGACTACAAGAAGAGAACTTGCCACAAATGCAAGAAACCTGGTCACTGCATTACTGATTGTCCTCAGTGGGAGAAGGAATCAGAGAAGAAGAAATACAAGGATGATAGTTCTGATGACTCAAAGAAGAAGAAGAAGAAATCTTGAAAGTCCTCATTCTCAAAATCTTCAAAGTCTTTATCTCACAAGAAGAGCAACTCCAAAAAGGCTCGGGCATTCATTGGAAAGGAAATGAACTCTGAAGTTGAATCTGAGGAAAATGAGGAAGAAGAGAGATTTGAGGAGTCAAACTCTGGTCGGCAAGCCTAGCCCTCGCTACTGCTTTCGTCAGCAAATCCGTCTTCAACATTGAGGAAAATGACTTCCCCAACACGACTGACGATGACGACGATGACTATGCTCCCACCTATTGCTTCATTACAAAAGGTGCCAAGGTACTCAAATATCCCTCCTCTAAATCAAGTGAGGATGAATCTGATGAAAATCTCAAACCTAGCTATTCCAATCTTGCTAAGATTGCAGTCAAACAACAAAAGGCTTTCGAAAGGGTTCAAACATGTTAGACAGAAGCGATGACCTATTAGGTGAGGAAATGGATCGTACTCAAACTCTGACTGAAAATCTTCAGAAACTTCAGACTAAGTTTGATAACCTTCATAGTCATCATAACACTCTCTTAGCTGATCATGAGAAACTTTCTTATGAATTTCTTCAAAGAAAGCAAGATCTTGAGAAGCTAAGGGTGAGCTATGAAGATCTTCAGAAGGAACGTGATTCATTGCTCGTTCAACAGATCAGTTCTGCTCAGGATGAATTCATTCCACCATGTTTGAAATGCATTGAATGCGAATCTGCTAATTCTTCACCTGAAAGTTCAAATGCTTCTATTATTGCATATTCTTCAACTATCTCTGTGGTCACAAGTTCCTCATCTGAGGATACCACAAGCATCACTGATGATAATGCAGGGTTGAAGGAATTGTATGTGACAGGCATGTACAAAAGCCTCAAAGGGCATCAGGCTCTTTGTGATGTGCTTAAGAAGCAGATCCTGAACAGGAACCCTAGGAAAGAGGGTATTGCCTTTGAGAGGAAACTCAATGCTGATGGGACCTACTAGAAACCTGAGCAGTATCCCAAAACCTCATGGGTTGCTACAAAGGGACCTCTCGTTGATCCATCCACTTTATCTGGCTTTACATGTGAATCTTCATATTCTTCTGATGAGTCATTTGACTCCAACTATAAACTGTTCAAAAATCAGAATGGTGAAGTATTTGCTAGATATGTTGGAACTAACTGCAGGAACGGTCCCTCTATGATGAAAATCTGGGTTCCCAAAAGGTGCCTTGAAAGTCTTCAGGTGAATGTCATCATGACACCACCTATGAAGAATAGGAACCCCAGATCAAATTCTTCATATGGACCAAAGTCTTCATATGGATCCAAGTCCTCATACAGACCAAATTCCTCACATGGATCAAATTCCTCAAATGGATCAAAATCCTCATATGATCATTATCGTGCTAACACTTATGTTTTGTAGGGAAAATTTAAGGGCTATGAATATGTGCATTATTCTTCAAATCATTATGTTCATAAGTCCTTGAAGAATTTCTCTGCTTATTCATATGCTTACTGTAACCCCTCTTCTGTGAAACAAAGTGGACTGGCTTCTATGACACCTTTCTCTTATGGAGCTCGCAGAATGATGAATTCTTTGCCACCCCTTAACATGTGGGTGGTGAAGAAAAAGAACTAATCTCTTATGCAGGGTCAGGTCTCCAAATGAACTTGAACGTCTGATGAATTTGCTGGAGGCCTGAATATGCTTGAACGTAAGCAAGCTAATCATGAAGAAATGATTACTCATTTCTCACATCCTTATACTGCTATATCTGTTGTACTGCTTGATCAAAGTCAATCTGATGAATTTGATGTCATATTCTTCACCGATGAAGTATATGAGTTCGTAAGATACACTAATTCATCTGCAGGATGATCAACCCAAAGCTATTGAGTGGGTCCTTGACAGTGGATATACAAATCACATGACCGGTGACAAGAGCTTATTGATGGACATTGCTTTATCTCCATCGCACCTGAAGCATATCACCTACGTCGACAAAGGCAAAAGCAAGGTATTGGGTATAGTTAGGGTTGCGATCCCAAAGGATAAACACATGGACAAAGTCATGCTTGTCGAGTCCTTAGGATTCAACCTCATGTCTGTCTCAATGCTTTGTGATCTTGACATGGTTGTCATCTTTGAAAAATATCATTGCGTCGTGATCATGGAATCTGACCACTCCAAAGTCTTCAAAGGCTTTAGGAAAGGAGACTTGTATATTGTTGATTTCTCTACAGGACCACAGCCTGCCACATGTCTACTTTCAAAAGCTTCATAAGGTTGGTTATGGCATCGATGACTAGGTCATTCTGGCATGAGGAACTTACACACAATCGCAAAGAAGAAGCACGTCATTGGCATTGAGGGTGTAAAATTCCTCAAGGGCCATCTGTGTGGAGCTTGTGAGGCTAGAAAGATGACCAAGTCCAAGCATCCCTCGAAGACTATCATGACTACCACTCGTCCATTTAAATTGCTTCACATGGATCTCTTTGGACCAACTCACTATGCCACATTCACAAATGCACCATCTCTATATGGCTTTGTCATTGTTGATGACTATGCTTGTTACACATGGGTGCATATCATCACTTACAAAACTGAAGTGCAGGAAGTCTTCAAACGATTTTCCTCAAGGGCCTTGACGAATTTAGGTGTGAAGATCAAGCACATTAGGAGTGACAATGGGACCGAGTTCAAGAATACTGGTCTTGATGACTATCTTGATGAACTTGGTATTTCTCATGAGTTATCTGCCCCTTATCCACTAGGGTGTATAGCTCCTTCCAGTCCAACGTGCGCAACCGCCGAATCCGTGCCAAGATGAACGTGTGGTTGCCCAAGACTGTGAAGGAGCTATACACCCTAGTGGATAAGTGTTCCCGGATGGAGGAAGGGAGGAAGTTGCCCGGAGAGGAAGATTGCATTGATGTTGATTTGGAGGATGATGATGGATCCACCAGTCAGAAGAAGGCTAAGAAGTGCAGTAAGAAGCAAAGGGATAAAGCAGTATTGACTATTGAGGGTTCGGCACCCCTAGTGCTGGCG
Source organism: Aegilops speltoides (assembly GCA_021437245.1). Classification (NCBI taxonomy): domain Eukaryota; kingdom Viridiplantae; phylum Streptophyta; class Magnoliopsida; order Poales; family Poaceae; genus Aegilops; species Aegilops speltoides. The sequence continues at coordinate 443,989,488 of CM038144.1, forward strand.
AGATCGCCAAGACTGAGGCCCCCGGCAAGGAGGTTGCCGTGTGCGCCGATTGCCGGGAAGCTGTAGCTGCCGAGAAGGCCGGGAAGGGAGATGGCTCATACTGCAAGATCGATCGGACCAAGGGCCATGACCTTCAGGAGTGCTATCAGGTCGAGCAGTTGGTCAAGAGATAGAAAGCAGAATATGAGAATCATGATAAGGAAAAGGGTCAGAATGTCGCTGGCGGTAAGGGCCAAGGTGTTGCGGATATAACTACTCAGTGTAAACCGCCCAGGAGGGGCCGGTTCATGATCAACCATACTGAAGCCCAGGAGGACAAGAAGATGGCGCTTTACTGATAAGGCTTAGAGGCCCGAAGCCCAGAGGCGGTTTAGGGCCCATAGTGGTAAACCGTCATAGCTATATTCTTGTACTGTAAGTTAGGCCAACTCCACCGCGCGACCCCAAACGGACGTCCGTTTTGTCCGGTTTCTGTCCGTTTGGGTCGGGATTTGGGGTCGTGTCTGGGCCTGTCTTGGAATGCGGTGGCCGTGCACCCAGCGCGCGGCCGCATCCATTTGCCCCATCCTGTCCGTGAGGGCCAAAAATGCCTCAATTTGCATCAAGCTAGTTTCCAACCCAAATATTTGTCTGAAAATTAAAATAGTTTTACAACCCAATTGAAATTATCTTAAATAAAATAGTTTTACAACCAAATCGAAATTGTCTTGACTGAACATAAATTGGACCAATACATCTTTTGGTTGCCAATGTGATCCCAGACGTGCTCAACCAAGTCATTTTGAAGATTCAAATGAGTGTGCCAATCACGCATCTCACGGTGGAATTGGACAAACTGTTCAAATGTGGCCGGGTCTTGGTGCAGGGGCTCAATAATTTCACCTGGATAATCAAATCCTTGGTCGAAGATACTCTCATCACGCTCGTCCTTGATGATCATGTTGTGCATGATCACACAAGCAGTCATCACCTCCCAAAGCTTCCTTTCATCCCATGACAGTGTAGGGTTTCAAACGATACCCCACCGGGATTGAAGCACACCAAAAGCACATTCCACATCCTTTCTAACACTCTTGCATTTGGGCAAATCTCTTTCTCTTCTCACCTTGGGGTTTCGAGATTGTCTTCACAAAAGTTGACCACTGAGGATATATACCATCTGCTAGATAGTATCCTTTGTTGTATTGGTGGCCGTTGATCTCAAAGTTGACAGGTGGGGAGTTTCCTTCTGCAAGCCTCGCGAAGACTGGAGAACGTTGTACCACGTTGAATATGGTCGTGAACGACCAGTGCAGTCACCACAAGATCTTCATCATCTGACGATGAATCGTCCGATGACAAAGGAAGTGATGGAAGAAAAACTTGCCTCCACTGTCCATACCTTTGTTGGAAAAAGGTCGAACACCTTGCGGTCGCGGTGGCGAAGCGGCCACGATGATCACCTCGACGCAGCAGGGGTGGTTGCCGGCCGCCATTGCCGCCTGGAGCTCGCGGAATCTGCCTCGCCGCCGTGGTCCGTCGCGGCATCATGTCCCCTCCGCACCGCAACGACGGTGACGGCCAAACCTCCCCCGATAGACGACCAAAACTACGGCGGAAGCGCGGGCGTGGTGGCGGCCATGTCGAGACGTGGTTTGGTATGGACGGCGGGGGGCTGCACGGTGAGGAGGCGGCCGGAGAATAGGGCGGCGTCGGCGGCGGGGCGGGGCGGGGAGAGAGGGTGAAGCGTTGGGAGCGGAGGGACTGCTAGTGTCCCCGATAGGCGGGCCACCGGGGGCAAGGGCGTGCATCGCGGTCGTCCGCACGCATCCGTTTCACCCCAAACCGAGCGCAAGTTTGGGCCGGGGATGGGTCGAAAACGGACGGAATCCGAACATTTGTCCGTTTGAGGCCGTGCGCTGGGCCGCCTCTTTTGTCCCTTTTACCCCAAACGGACGAAGCCGGACAGGATAGGGTCGCGCGGTGGAGTTGGCCTTAGGGAAAGGGAGAAACCGAGCCGAACACTTGTATGAGTCGGCCTCGGGACTCTGTAAACCGGCCGGGCGTCAACCTGTGTATATAAAGGGACGACCCGGCGGCGGTTCAGGGACAACAGACAACAACTCGAGACTTAGGCAAAGCATATTTGCTCCATGGTCAACGAAACCACAATAATTCCATCACAACTAGACGTAGGCTTTTACCTTCATCGAAGGGGCCGAACTATTATAAACTCTCGTGTCCCTTTTCCGTTTAACCCCTTCAGGTTAATCTCATTCCGATGGCTCCATGACTAAGTCCTTCCGCTAGGACATCTGACGTGATATTTCCACGACAGTTGGCGCCCACCGTGGGGCTATCGCACGATGGTTTCAAGTTCTTGAAGGGCAGCTTTGAAGGACTCAAGGGGTACGTGGTCGGCCAGATGACCAAGAGTCCTCGCGGCAAGCTCTACATCGACGACGCGGGCTGGGGCCCCGAGGTCGGCTCAATCGAGTACAGGTACCGGGTCCCCTTTGGCGGAATTCACGTTTTCATCGGTAAGATCAGCGACCGGGCCCTGAGACGGACATCTCCACCGACCTCGTCGAGACGGCTCAGCATGCAAGTCCCGTCCGGGTTCGGCCTGCCGTGAAGCGTGCGTTCGTAGGATTCATCCACGGAGCAGAATCTGAACCGGTCTTCGATGGTGAGACGACCATCTACTCATATGGTGAATCGTCCACTAGCGAAACCGAGTCGCTATACCAACTGCACGATGGCCGGTTTGAGGGATACTCCGATGGTGACAGTATTCCGGGTCCCCTTTAACCGCCAAACCGGGTTGTGATCTTCATGGCCGGTACACAGCCCACTGTGCAATCTTCATCTACAGCTGCAATGGTCTCCGAAACGGCAGCCGCGGCAGGAGGCCCGGGGCGCTAACCGGCTCAAGTTCTGGCCGGTTTACTGGATGCCTGGACGACATTGTTGACCACAGTGGTGACTCCGGAGACTCAAGATCAGCATAATGCGGATGTAGCAAAGTTAAAGGATCAGATAGTTCAGGCCAAAGCAGACTTGGCAGCTGAGGAGGCCAGGATGGATGAAGAACGGGCCACTTTAGATGCCCGATCGCAAGAAATCCAAGCACAGAATTACCGGCTTATGTTGGACCAGAACGCATCAAACGAAGTTATGAGAAGGAAGTACCGGTCTCGACTGCTGCAAATTTACGAGGGTCTAAATCTCTTCAGCACACCAGGAGCTGGGCCTAGAAATCCGGCAGGAGTATACCGGACCGAGGCACCTGGGGCGGCGCCGGATCAGCCACGGGCGATGGACCCGCCTCGACGGACAGATAACCCGCCACAGTATGTAGCAACACCGCCGGTTCACTTTTCCAGCCCCTTGGATAATATGATTGAGGCAGCGTCACGTTTGGCGGCTATTCCAATGGAGGGTGATTCATTAGTAGTGATTGAGACTCGACGAGCTAGGGATCTTCTTCAAACCGCCGTTGTTCAGCAACAGGCTTATTCCTACAGCTGAGACAGAATACATTCAACCCCCCCCCCGTCCGAGCAAGAGTTATAGCAGGCACATAGATGAGCCGGCCGTGTCAAGCAGCGCGTGGCGTCGTGATGCGCCTCGAGGGGCTAATCTGGTGAACGGCGGTCGGAATGCTCAGGACGTGGTGGATAATGGCAGAGCGCGAAGGGAGGCCGCTTTAGCGGCACAGTACACGGGTCATCATCAACCCGCCCCGGTTCAGCCAGTGGCGTCAGTAGAACGAGGGACCAGGCTTGCTTTCAGCTCATGGTGAGAACCGTGTCTCATCCTGGCTCTCCGTAATGTGCGGTTGCCCAAGGATTTCAAAGGGCCTCGCAAGGTGCCTAATTATACCGCTGATCAACCCCCCGAGGCGTGGATTGAGAGTTATATGATGGCAATGGAGATGCTAGATGTAGATGAAGCGGCGTGTGCAAAGTACTTCACCATGATGCTAGAAGGAACGGCTCGTACCTGGCTGAAGAGCCTGCCTGCTAACTCGATTAATTCATGGGATGATTTGAAGGCCAAGTTCATAGAAAACTTCAAGGATACGTGCAAACAACCTATGTTCATTGTGGATCTAGATGCCTGTGTCCAAGGAGAGAACGAGTCAACGACTCATTGGGTGCACCGAGTTTCAGAAGTTTTGCATTCGTCGGACCGCATCAATGCTGACACGGCGATCGTAACATTGGAGCGTAATTTCCGGTTTAAGTCATTGAAAATGAAGTTGGGATGACTCAAGCGCCACTACAATGATATGGGAACCCTTATGGCGGCTCTGGTTAAGTATGTTGATTCTGATAATACCAAAGACCCTGATTCTGATGAAGAGAAACAGGAGAAGGGGAAGAAGAATGCCGGTTCAAAAGGACATCATAATCAGGCGGGCCAAGGAAACAATGGTAAGCGTAAAGCGGACAATTCCGATTTTGTGGCTAACACCAATGTGTAGGGTAATACGCAGCGTCGTAAGGGTAAACCGCCCCAGCACGGTGGAGGAATGAATCTGGAACGCCTGTTAAACCAGCCCTGCCCAAAGCACGGGACAAAGGAGGCCCCGGCCACACAGCTTTGGAAGGATTGCCACATCATGAGGGAGTTCAAAAATTCTGATCTTTTTCGGTATGATCAGGGTCCATCTGGTGGTTCCGGTCCAGGATTCCATGGGCCGGGTTACGGCGGTGGCGGTTCAAGTTCAGGGTTTCAAAATAATCAGGGCAATCAGAACAACCAGGGTGGTAACCATCAACATGGTAATCAGGGGAATCAATAGCATCGGGTTATCAGAGCAACCCAAAGCAGTTAAATGGTGGACAGTATCATGTCTTTACTATTAGCTTGTGCAAGCGCGATCAGAAGCTCCATAAAAGGGCAGTGAACTCTGTTGAACCGGCGGTGCCCCGTTATCTACGTTGGTCTGAGCAGCCTATTGTTTGGAGCAGGGAGGATCACCTGCCCCGGGTTGACAATCCGGGTCACCTAGCTTTGGTGGTTGCACCTCAGGTGGGAAGTTATAAGTTTACCAGGGTACTCATGGATGGAGGGAGTAGTATCAATATCTTGTACTATGAAACCTTCCAGCGTATGGGGTTGACAGACAAGAATCTTAGACCATGAAACACCGTTTTTCACGGAGTGGTGCCTGGTAAATCGGCTTACCCAGTTGGTAAGATAGCTCTGGAAGTGGTTTTTGGAGATGATCATGATTCAAGGTCCGAGACGCTGACCTTTGAAGTGGTCAAAATCAGAAGTCCGTACCATGCTTTATTCGGGCGGCCGGTTTATGCTAAATTCATGGCAAGGCCGTGTTATGTTTATCTGCAGCTCAAGATGCCGGGTCACAAAGGGACCATTATGGTTCATGGCAGCCGTAAGATTTCTCTGGAGTGTGAGGAAGGTGATGCGGCATATGCTGAATCGGTTTGTGCAACGGAGGAGTTAAAGTTCTATAAGGACACTGTTGATCCGGCAGACATGACTTCCTTGAAGAAGCCCTCTACAGAACATGATCCGACCCTGAAGTTCAAACCGGCTGATGAAACTAAAGTTGTTGATTTCGTTCCTGGCGATTCATCTACGCGGTTTAGTATCAGCACAAATCTGGATCTGAAATAGGAAAGCGCGCTCATCGAGTTCATCCGTGAGAACCGGGACATTTTTGCATGAAAGGCTTCTGACATGCCAGGTGTACCGAGGGAACTCGCTGAGCACACTCTCAATATTGATCCCAAGTTTAAACCGGTCAAACAGTTCCTTCGCCGCTTCAACGAGGAACGACGCAAGGCCATTGGAGAAGAGGTAGCCCGGTTGTTGGCTGCTGGTTTTATCATTGAAGTATTTCACCCAGAGTGGTTGGCTAATCCGGTGCTGGTACTTAAGAAAACGACACCTGGCGTATGTGTGTGGATTACACAGATTTGAACAAAGCTTGCCCAGCTGATCCTTTCGCCCTCCCTCGCATGCATTGATCAAATCATTGATGCTACGACGGGTTGTGAGCGTTTGAGTTTTTTGGATGCTTATTCTGGTTATCATCAGATCAAGATGGCAGTTAAGGACCAGGAGAAGACAGCTTTCATTACTCCCTTTGGAGCCTTCTGCTATGTGTCTATGCCCTTCAGGCTCAAGAGTGCCTAGGCGACTTATCAGCATTGTGTGCAGAATTGTCTTCATACTCAGATTGGGCGCAAAGTTCATGCTTATGTAGATGACATTGTGGTAAAGTCCAGGAAGAAGGAGACATTAATAGAGGACCTCAAGGAGACCTTTAACAATCTTCGGGTTTATAAAATGATGCTCAATCTGGACAAGTGTGTTTTTGGTGTTCCGGCAGGCAAGCTCTTAGGCTTTCTGGTGTCTAACAGAGGCATTGAGGCTACTCCGGAAAAGATCAAGGCGATTACATCCTTGGCTAAACCGGCGTGTATCAATGATGTTCAGCGACTGGCGGGTCGTATTGCGGCTTTGAGCCGGTTTATCAGCCTGTTGGGAGAGAAGGCAATTCCTCTGTATCAGATGTTGAAGAAAACAGACAATTTTGTCTGGAGTGACGTGGCTAATGTGGCGTTTGAGGACTTAAAGCGGCAGTTAGTTGAACCACCGGTTCTTGCTGCTCTGGTTGAGAAGGAGCCACTGCTGTGATAAGTGGCTGCTAATGCCCGGGCTGTCAGTGTCGCCATTGTGGTGGAGCACAAGGAGGCCGGGAAGGAATATCCAGTTCAAAGGCCAGTTTACTATATCAGCGAAGTGCTCATTGAGTCAAAGCAAAGATATCCGCATTGGTAGAAGCTGGTGTATGGGGTGTTTATGGCAAGTCGGAAGCTTAAACAGTACTTTCAAGGTCATCCCATCACAAAGGGTCGGCTTCGCTCTTTGGGGGATATAATCCGTATCAGGAGGCAATCGCCAAAGTTGCTAAGTGGGCTATCGAACTTGGGCCACACGGTTTGAAGTATATGCCTCGCACAGCCATCAAGTCCCAGGCTCTTGTGAATTTCATCAATGATCGGACCGAAGTTGGTGCACTGTAAGAAAACCGACAAGACATACTAGACTATTCAGTTTGACGGGTCCAGGCAATTGGAGGGCTCGGGGGCTGGAGTCGTCCTTACTTCCCCTCGAGGTGATAAAATTCATTATGTTCTTCGCTTGATGTTCCCTTGTACTAACAATGTATCTGAGTATGAAGCTTTACTCCATGGTCTTCAAGTGCCTAAGAAGATGAACTTAAGCCGTGTATGATGCTTTGGAGACTCAGACTTGGTATCCCAGCAAGTTTCAGGTACTTGGGATTTCAAGGATCCACTCATGGCGGCTTACCGACGAGAGGTGGATATTGTGGCTGGTCACTTTAAGGGTTATCAAGTGGAGCACATCGATCGGCGCAAAAACGAAGCAGCCGATGCTTTAAGCCGGCTGGGGTCTCAGCGTAAACCGGTGCCACCCAATACCTTTTTGGATGTCTTGCATAACCCGTCAATTCAACTACCTACAGAGGAGGACCTCACTATTCCTGATCTGGAGGCACAGTTGGTGGCTGCTTTACATATCATTCCGAATTGGACGGTTACATACTTGGCATATATAAACCGGGGCGAGCTACCAGATGATGAAATTTTGGCCAGACAGATAGTCCGGCAGTCCAAGTCCAAGGTTGTTCACAATGGCGAGTTACACCACTGCAGTGTTTCTGGTGCTTTCCAGCGCTGTGTTTCTCCTGAAGAAGGCCGTGAGATTCTACGTGAGATCCACGAAGGAGACTGTGGTCATCACGCCGGTTCAAAATCTTTGGTTGCCAAAGCTTTTCATCATGGCTTTTATTGGTTGACGGCTCACGCTGATGCTGAGGACTTGGTCAGACGGTGTGACGGCTGTTAGAAATTCTCAGGGCGAGCTCACGTTCTGGCTCAGAAGCTACGGATGATTCCTATCACCTAGCCGTTTGCAACTTGGGGGCTTGACATGGTAGGGCCTTTCAAGCGATCAAAAGATAAGAAGACCCATCTGTTGGTGGCGGTTGACAAGTTCATTAAATGGGTTGAAGCGGAGCCAGTAAGCAAGTGTGATGCAGCCACAGCGGTTCAGTTCATCAAAAAGGTGATCTTTCGTTTCGGTTTTCCACATAGCATTATCACTGATAATGGCACAAACCTATCCAAAGGTGAGATGGAGGATTTTTGTCAACGAGAGCCCACCCGGCTTGATGTAGCATCTGTGGCTCATCCCCAATCCAATGGTCAAGTTGAGCGAGCTAACCAGGAAATTCAAAAAGGTATAAAGCCCCGGCTTATGGTCCCTATGAAGCGGACGCCGGGTTGCTGGGTGGAAGAACTGCCATCTGTGTTATGGAGCATAAACACCACCCCAAACTGGTCTACAGGTTATACGCCTTTCTTCATGGTTTACGGAGCAGAGGCAGTACTTCCCATTGATATTCGTCATGACTCACCTCGAGTTGCCAGTTATGTTGAAGCGGACAACGAGCAAGCACGTCAAGAAGCACTGGACCTGTTAGATGAGAAGCAAGATATGACTTTGGCTCGTTCGGCGGTTTACCAGCAAGACCTGCGGTGTTATCACAGCCGCCGGGTTAAAACAAGAACCTTTCAAGAAGGCAACTTAGTGCTCCGGCTCATCCAGAATCATACCGATATGCACAAGTTATCCCCACCTTGGGAAGGGCCCTTTGTGGTCAGCAAAAATCTGCACAACGGATCATACTACCTCATTGACGTTCGAGAAGACTCATGCACTTCTGAGGAGGAGACCCGGCGGCCGTGGAACATAGCTCTCCTTCAGCCTTACTACACTTGAGTTATAGACTCTTCTTATGTACATATTATGACAATGTATATATTATGATCAATATAATAAACCGGCATCCTTGCTACAAGCAGGGCCTCTGCCATTTTTTTTCCAATATCTCTTGGTTACAAGGGGGCCTCTGCTTCCAGAGCAATGACCCGTTTTATCCATTAAACCGGCTATTACGCCATCATACAACTTGGGAGCTTCACACCCAAGGGGCCAAAGAGAGATCTGTTGCTATAATCACGACTCAAACATAGGCACCCATTGAGCACAGCTCACAAAGTTACTTGGGGGTTCTTTGTGTAAAGTAACAAAGAGTTTGAAAGGACCCTTGTAATTGGGTATCGACCCACGGCTTGGAAGCCTGGTGTATTCACCTAAAACCCTGTGTTAACTCGCCTCCATCAAGTAAGCCACCCTATCCGTAATCCGGCATGACCAATAACGCTTGACAGTTACTCTCATTGAGACCCTGAACTTGTCAAAGTTAAAATGACGATTGGTTAGTTGGAGGCCCATCTTAAAAGACTTTGTCAAATGGTTTAACTTAGCGGCCTGGCAGCCCACGAAAAGCCTCGAATTTGGGCCTGGCAGCCCTCGAAAAGCCTCGACTACAAGTTTTTATTTGCTTTGCTTTTTACAACTTTTATCTTTATTGATCAACTTTTCAAGCAAACCGGCGTCTTTTGACCCGGCCAGACTATATGTCTTCATTTCAACCCGGTGTTTCTTAACCCGGTGTGGCTTGCAGTTATCATCTGTTCAAGCATATAATCAATGGTGAACCGTCATCTTTCAATCCGGTCAGGCTTTGACTACATGTCGCTCGTATGATCTTCCGATGTTCATCACAACCCGGTTTTACTTCATACATATCAGCACTGCATGGTGGAAGTTGGGTATTCACCCTTACTACAAATAAGTTGGTAGACCAACAACATAATTTCATATCACAGATCTTTTTATGTAGGCATAGGGATTGCATAATATTATGAAGGTATACAAGCTAGCACTGAAATGATCATGGCGGATCAAACAAAGTTATATCCCAGTGCACGATGGCAGTAGATCAAAGTATTTCAACTAGCCTATTACAAGGCACTTTAAAGGCCCAAAATAAGTGATTGTTCTTTACACAAAACACAATCTGTGAATATCAACCCAGTTGCCGGGCTAAGACTCATTGCCAGGTTGACGAGAAGTTGATGGATCTTCTGGTGTCGGTTCAGCCTCCTCCTCCCCATCCAGTGGATGGAAGTCAACGGTGGTCCAGTCAATCCGGGTTAAAGCTTGAAAGACAGCCTCTTCACTTATAAGTTTGGACGGATCAACGTCAGGGGCGTAAGTGTGCTTACGGATTGGCTGGATAAGATTTTGCACTTCCTTCACAGCAGTGTCAATCCGCTGGTTGTTGGCATCATAGAAGATCGATGAACAGTCAAATTAGCCTCTTCCGCCAATTGACTCGCCAAAGGACGCATCTCCTTAGTCAGGGCTTTGAGGGCTTCATTATCAAATTCTGCCCCGTTTTCTTGTTCGCCGGGATAGCCCTTGGCAATATCAACTGGATCCAGGTCAGCTATCCATGCTTTTGCTCGAGTAAGTGCCAACAAAGCGCCAGCCCTGGTAGCGGATCGCTTCATCTCTTCTATCTGCGCCGGCGCCTGTCGGGGCGCTCTGTGGCCTCGAGCACCTATGGGGCACTGAGGGCCCCTTCTGGTTCGGCAAGGGAGCGGGGGTCGTGCGCAGAGCAGATCGAGGTCGAGCGCTGGGAGACGGGCGATTTTACTCCAGCTTCGCTCTCCGGAGAGATAAAACCCCCATCGCTGCCTTTTTGCTTGTTATTTGATCTTGCTCGAGCGCATGAAATGCATGGTGGTGTCCTGGGTATCGATGGATCGAACCCCTTCTACGCGCATGGGCCTCCCTTTATACTCAAGGGGGGATCCACAGTGGCAGCAGAGAAGAGGGGTAGAAAGGTAAAATTATGGGTTGGTACAACAAGCAGACAACAAAGCTCCCCTACCTAACTCGACGACAGGGGACAAGGGCATTAAATGCCCGTCCGTCGCCCCCAAAGGCAGGAGGAGGATCATAAGTGAGCCACCGGTTGCCACGATGGCATCTCTCTCACTCCGCTTACACCTGTTCGCATGGTTGCGAGTGCCCCGCCACGTGCCCTTGGGATGGCCTTGTGATGACACGTCATTGGGTGCGCTGGAGTTTGGTGAGAGCCTTGCTGCAGTGTGCCTTGCCGCTGCCCTTCTTCTTTGTTGTGCCGCAAGCTTGCCGGCCGTCAAGCCTGCTGGGCGCTGGGCGCCGGGCAAGTCTTCGGTGATGTCTCGGTTGGCCTTCCCGCAAGCTCTTCTTGTCAGCCTTCGCTTGGTTAGTACTTTGTTCTTGAATGGCGTAATAAGGAACGGCGGAGGGCCTTGGCGGGCGCCCTGCAAGCCTTGCCGGTGCTCGCGATCGCTGCAGACAAGTTCGGGTACTAAGGTACTTTACTTTAGTACACCGACAGAGCCCTCGGCTCGGGCCATACACGTGCCGAAGGCGTTGGGCCAGGCCCAAAACAGGCACGGCACGCTGGGGCCGGGTCCGCACAGAATCGGGCTCAGTGTTCACCAAGGCCTCGCAATCAAGACGCTGCTGATTGCGGCGCTGTGGAGACGTGGGTGGCGCTTAATTCCAGAGAATGCGAACGCTCAGATCTCTTTGTTTATAAGCGAGGAACGGGCCGTTTCACTTTCGCCACTTGCGGTTCCTTCCTCCGAAAGCTCCGACGCCTCCGCCTCCGAATCGAAAAAAAAACAGCCCACCGCCCATCGCCGCTGCCGCCGCCGCCGCTTTCCCCCGCTGCTTCGCCATGGCCTCAAGGCCGAAGGCTACGAAGGCAAGGCCGAGAAATCGACCGAGGCACAAGAGCTCGAGGCGCCGCGAAGGGCTGGTCCCGTGGTCGAGGATGATCCGCTAAGGCGGCGAAGATACATCTGAGACCACTTTGACGGACCCGTCCTTCCTCAGAGCAGCTCCCAAAGACAGCCCCATCGTGAGTGTCTCGACCACCTCTGGCCGTGGGGCGCGATGGTCGCTTCTTCTTCCGCCAATATCTTGATTATTGGCTCTTTTGTATACAGGAGAAGAGCAGGCTCACCAGAGCAGCCGAGGTCGATGCGGAGGTGTCGCCGGCCCGACCACGCCATCGAGGGCCGACTCCCGATGTGGGAGCCGCCTCGCAAGGAAGGGGTCCCCGCAAGGGATGGGATCGGCGAGCCCCGGCAGCGGAGCCCGTGATCACAGAGCCCAACAGCAGTGAGCCTCCTTGTCGGGATTTCCCTTGATCTCGCCGATCTCCCTTTTCCTTCTTCTCGGTATTTGCTTGACTATCCCTTTCTTCCTCGCTTTCAGATCCTCCCTTGGGGACCCGATGGAGGCCGAGGTCGCCGGGCGAGGAGGACGGCCGCTGCAACACCGAGGATGTCACTGCCACCAAGGAGGGGTCGGTGCGAGGAGCCCACCGTGACGGGCCGCCGGGTCACTGCACAGGGCCGACGAGGTCTCGTGACCGTGCCGACGACCCGAGGACACAGGGCGCAGGCGCCTCGATCACTGATCCTCCGCCATCGATGCGGGCGCCGAGCCCGAGGAGCCCCAGCCCGCGCTGCATTTGAAAGCCGGCAAGGGCGTAGAGACAAGCTCCCCGCATCGAGCCCAGGCACCAGCTTGAAGGAGAGGAATTTGACGGGAGGTACTTGCCTCTCGCTGGGCTGGCGGTGGTCGACAAGCCAAGCAGAGAGGGCGAAGTCCGAGGAGGAGCAGCTATTCAAAGCTGGTGTCACTTATCATATCCGCAAGCGGCTTGAGTCCCGGAAGCGCTTGTCGCAAGCGGAGTTGACATAGAAAAAGCATGCGCAAGAACTCAAGAGCCAAGAACCAAGAGGCCTCCGTCCATTGCCGAGGAGAGGGCGCAGCTCGATGAGGCGAAGAAGGCGTCATCCCGGAGAAGGTCAAGCCGAGGAGCAGCATAGGCTTGCCGCCGAGGAGCTGTCCTGCCGGACGGCGAAGCTGATACAAAGGAAGGCGATGGACAGCCGTGACGAGGAGCTCGCCGACCGAACAATACTTGGCGGGCGCCAAGGAAGCGAAGACGCCGCTGCTGCTGCCGAGGCCGCCAAGAAGGAGTTGGAGGAAAAAGTGACGAGCCGAGGCCGACGCGACGAGGAAGAACGAGGAGCTTGCCGCACTCCAACAAGCAATCATGAGAAGGATGCGCACGCCACGGCAACTGCAAGCCCAACTCTCCGAGAAGATCAAAGAGCTAAACGCCGCCAAGGACCGGAGCGCCGATCTAGAGCCGAAATCGCCACCTCGACGGAAACGCCGATGCCGCCAAGAACGAGAAGATACCCCGAGGAAAGACCTCAAGGACAACGAGGAGTTGTTGACGAGGGCCGCCGAGGCTCGTAACACCCTTAAAACCACGGTGGAGCTCGACGGAAGGCCTCGCCAACATCGCCGCCATTGACGAGGAGTTGGTGGAGCTGACTTGACGGGCTTCGGTATTCCACGGGTTTAACCTCCAGCCCAGCGCCAAGCTCACGCTTTTCTTCAAGGATGTGGTGACGGCGCCTCGCAGCTCCGGAAAGGATCCCGGCAGCTTGGTCGCCGAGTCGCGCCAAGGTCTGCTACTGGGTCCCGGAGAAGGTGTTGGTGAAGGTCCTCTTCCATAACCCGCATCGACCTCTCCCTGCTACCAAGAAGCTGCCGGAGGGTGCCGATGTTGAGGAGCTCAAGGCCATCGCCGCACCCATCGTGGACAAAGTGAACGAGGTCGAGGCTCATGGCGAGCGCGTGGATTAGGCTGCTCCTCTTCTCCCCTTTTCTTGCCGCTGCCATTTTGGTTACGGAACAATTTCAGCTTAGTGCCATAATAAGTCATTCTTGTAATATAACTTAATTATGGATACCGCTTGCCGTATATTCCCTTTATTCTGCTGCATCCCTTGTATGCTTTTTACCCCACGCTGCCGAGGGACCTTGCCGCAGACGAGCACACTTGCTGAGTGCGGAACATCAGCAGCCTATGGCGATGCCGCTCCGCAAGAAATCTTGTCGACTAGTTACAGCCACCCGCATTGTTGAGCGGGCTCGAAACAACGCAAGGGCGTTAACTTAGCCGCGAGTCGATTCCTCCGCATGTGTTCTCCATACAAGGCAGGAACGCTCAAGGGATATAACTTGAAATTTAAACTTAGCTTTTCTGTCTTCTCGCATCCCGCAAAGCTAGATTCTTTGAACGACGCCGTCCACACTTTATTTTCTCCCCTCCCCCGTGAACTTGTGGGCGGAGGAATCTTCTGCTTCGAGCGTAAAGAAGAGAAAATAATGGTATGGAACCTTCAGTTCACTATTGCTTACCGTGGTGAGTGCCGCACAGAGTGTCGATACCGATGCAAAAGAAGAAAATGCATTAAATTTGACAAGACGCGGGCACACAAAGTTTATTTATGCACGGCTGGCGCCCGGCTTTGTACAAAGGGTTACATGCGACAAATGCAAGGCTTTGTATAAAAGGTGGTTGCCGAATTGAGTCCTAAGAACCGCGCTTTATGGGTAAAACTTGCTAAGATTGCTCTATGTTCCGTGAGTTGCTCACCGATGTCGCCTTCTTCGGTTTCAAGGCGACAGCGGCCTAGTGACTCGCTTTTACCCGATAAGGGCCTTCCCACTTCAAGCGCCAACTTGTTTGAATTTGGCGGATTGAACACGCCAAGAACAAGGTCGCCTCGACACTTCGGGCGCTAACCTTGCGGCTATGATAGCGCGCAAAGCTTGTCGGTAGCGAGCAGCTCACACAAGAGCCGAAGACGATCCTCCTCGAGGAGCAGCGCATCATCTTGCCGCAGCCGCTTCTTGCTCAAGCTCATCATAAGCGAGCACTCGTGGCGATCCGTGATACGAAGTTCCGTGGGGAGAACTGCCGCGCCCGTAGACAAGAGCAAAGGGTGTCCGGTCGGTGGCTCGATTTATACGCCGCCCCGACGACCAAAGAACCACCGGCAATTGCTCGATCCAATTTCTTCAGACTTGTGCAGCCTGCCGAAGTTCTGGTCTTGAGCTCACAGAAGATTTCAGCTTTCGCCTTCTCCGCTGACCGCTGCTTCTGGATGAGCAACAGAAGCTTAAGCATCTTGGTGCCAAGATCTTGGGCGATCGCATGAAGGTGTGGCTCAGAACTCGTGGTACCATTGTTGGTAATGATCCCGTTAGGGATCCCAAACGGCAAACAATTGACCTAAAGAACTTGATCGCTGATTGTGTTGTCACCTTCTCACTGCTCCACTTCAAAGCCACTTTGTGAACTTGTCGATTGCAATGTACAAGTACTCAAAGCCCCGACAGCTTGGGGAAAAGGGCCGAGGATGTCGAGCCCCTGCACCAAAATGGCCAGATAAAGGGATTGTTTGGAGAGCTTGAGCTGGTTGGTGAATCTATTTGGAGTGGAACTGCATGCTTCACACTTGTTTACTTGTGCAGCTTGATCCTCGAGGGCTGTCGGCCGTAAGAAACCTTGCCGGAAAGCCTTGCCGCTAAGTGTTTTGGCGCCTAATGTGGTGACCACATACACCTCCGTATCTCCGCCAACACCGCCGCCCATCTTCCCGGAAATGCACTTCAATTTCACTCCGCTGAATCTTTCTTCTCAGATAAAGATGTCATCGACAAACCGGTACATACTTGATTGCCGGCTACTTTCTCCGCTTCTTCTTGTTCCTCGAAGTTCCCCTGCTTGAAGGAAATGGACGATCTGTTGTGTTTCACGCCGGAGCCTCGAGGCTCGACGACAAGGACTAAAGGCGCAATGTTGCCAAGGAACATCCGCTTCCACGGCAAGGATCTCGATCCGCCGAGCGTGATGCTCCCGCAAGCGTGTTCGACACAAATTTTGTCGGGAGCGCTCGCTTCAACGAACAGTTCGGGCTTGTCGGAGCAGATCGCTTCCTCAAGACTTTCGTGGTTGATTCTGGGACCTTCTTGGCGGCAGCTTCGGGAGCTCTTCCGAAAAGTAGTCGCTAGTAACCAACTTTCTTTTCTTGCTTTTTCCAGTTGATGGTGTCACAGATGGCTGAGTCAGCTTGAGCACAAAAATCCCTGGTTCCACAGTAACTTGAGGCGGGCGACTTTGACAAAGCCATCTGCAATGTCATTCGAGCTCTTGGAACATGTTCCATTTGCAGCCGCCAAAATGCTCTTCTAGCTTTCTACTTCATCAATGTATGCTTCCATCAATGGACTCGATAATCTTTGTTAACTTGGCGACGACGAGCCGCGAGTCACCCCCGATAATAAGCTTCCCGATCCCAAGTTCGCCATGATCTCGAGTCCGCAAGCAAGCCCTCATACTGCAGATTGTTTGTTGCTTGCTCCTTGGGAAAGTGCATCCGACCACGATTTGAGGTGCCTCCTGGGTGCGATAAGTAGTATGCCCGACCGGGCGCTTTGCAGCGAGAAGGCACCATCAAAGTACACGATCCATTCTTTGTCCGCTCGACGGGATGCTCCTTTCCGAGTTTCTTCATCGGGTGTTGGCGCCCACTGCTATAAATTCTGCCAATGCTCGCTCAGATAGTTGAGGTACTCTCAAACTTGAGGCCAAACTTGACAGCTCTAGTGCCCACTCGACAATCCCGCTCGCTGCTTCCGGATTCTCGCAAGATCCTCTTCACGGAAAGCGAGTGACAACTGTGATTTCATGCGCTTGAAAGTAATGGCGCAGCTTCTCGAGGCCATGAGGAGGCCGAAGCAACTTCAGACGCCTTATAGTACTTTGATCTAGCCTCGCAGAGGGAGCCGACAGTAAACCGGGCGCCGCACCATCTTCTTCGCTTTTCCTTCCGCAATCAGACAGATCCGCCCTTGCCGGAGCCGTAACTTGTCGGAGAAGCCCTCGCTTGTCGCTGACTCGCTTGCCAAGCGGTCGCCGACTCATCATCCGCCCCCCTTTCCGCAACTTAACGCAACACTAACCACTCGATTGGTCGCCGCCAGATATAGCAAAGAACTTCTCTTGTGGCTTTGTGCGATAAGCGCCGGAGTGGAGGATAGGTATCTCTTCAAGTCTCGCAGCGCAGCCTCCGCCTCGAGTCCATTTCATTGACCCGCTTTTTCAAGATTTTGAAAATGGCGGTATGCCGCCAGCAGACTTAGAGATAAACCTACCGAGAGCAAAGAACACAAGAAAGTTAGCCTTCGCACGCCTTTTGACGCGCTTTTGGTGCTTCAACTTGCTCGATGGCTTTGATCTTGTCTGGGTTGGCTTCAATCCCCTCTCAGGATATAAAGAACCCGAGAAGCTTGCCGAAGGAACTCCAACACGCACTTCTCGGGTTCAACTTGAGATTGACCTTGCGCAGATTTGCAAAGGTCTCGCCCAAATCTTGGATCGTAGTCTTTGTCTTTGCTTTTGACCACTATGTCATCCATGTAAGCTTCTACATTTCGCGCAACTCGTGGCTCAAAAGCATGGCTAACTACTTGCAATGTTGAACCAGCATTCTTCAACCCGAAAGGCATCCGCACGGCAAAGACGTGCTACACGGAGTAATGAATGCGGTTTTTCCTCATCCTCTTCCGCCATGAAGATCCGATGATATCCCGAGTAAGCATCAAGAAATGAGAGCAGATCACATCCCGCCGTGGAGTCTACTAATCTGGTCGATGCGGGCAAAGGGAATGGATCTTTGGGACAGCTTTATTGACATCGGTGAAGTCGATGCAAAGCCTCCACTTCCCATTCGCCTTTGCGCATTTACTCACCGGGTTAGCTAACCATGTTGGATGCAAGACTTCTGACCAGGCCCGCCGCTTCCAACTTCCCGATCTCCTCTCGCTATGAACTCTTGACGCCTATTGCTTGCTTTCTCGACTTTTTGCTTGACGGGTCGCTGTGAGGGCGCACGGCAAGGTGGTGCTCGACATTTCGAACGCCGGATGTCGATGGTTGCCATGCAAACACATCGATTCGCCTGCAGAAAGCAACGAGCCGCTTCCTATTTAGGATCAAGCGTGGCACTAATGGTGAAAGTACCACCGCTGCCGCCCTCCTTGGCGGCCACCTTCTTGGTCTTTGGCGAGGTTATTTTTGCCTTCAGACACTTGCCGGGCGGAGCTCGATGGCCCTCTCGACGGGCAGCGCAGCCCGGGAGGTGCGCTTGCCGGAGGGGCACCAGAGCTATCCTTGCCGGACTTGGCCTTCTTCTTCCCCGGGAGCTTCAGCGCAAGTGGCTCAGACTCGCTGGGCCGCCGCTTCCCGGTAGATCTTGTCGGCGCAGATGAGTGCACCCTCTTGTCGCCTTTGGACAGAAATGACGCCATCGGCCAGGCATCTTGAGCACATTGTATGCATGGTGAGAGGCCGCCATGAACTTGGCGAAAAGTGGGGTCGGCCGAGTATCCCGCTAGGGTAAGGGATATCAGCCACGCCAAACATGACCTCTCGCCTGGTTCAATTCACGTCGAACGCCACCGCAATGTGATCTTCCCTTGGGTTGGCTCCTTCCAGGATTTATCCCTTGAAAGGTGCCGCCTCAAGCTCATTGTCAGATATGAAGCTTCTTGAGTACAAATGGGGAAATCGTTCAGGCCGCCCTCGCTGCCAACCAGATCTTCGCGGACATTGAGGTTGCGATTGTTGGTGAAACCAACATCGGCAAGCACCCGACCGCAGTTGACGCGATCGGTGGTCCTCAACGTCAAGACGGCGGGCGGCGGTTGACCACTTCAGAGGCTTGCACGCCTCGACGGACGGCTCAAGGGCGCTCACCTCTTGCACCCATTGCTTGAGTTGGCGGTGCGAGGTGTGCAGAGAGGCGCCACCGATGCACAACACCTCCGCTTCTTCCTCAAACTCTTGGTCATCGGGCCCATCTTCCTCCATCTCATCATCCTCATCTTCATCTTCGCCCATGTCGCGCCGCTGAGGTTCGCTCCTTGCCGCTGCCTTGGCCTTGCCAGCGTGGCTCTCTCCCAAGGGAAGCTTCTTGTCGGATCCTCCGCCACCTCCCCGGCTTCTCCTTGTCGCGCGCCAGATTCAGCTTTCGCAGATCCGCCATCTGCCCACTTTCTTGCAGTTTGAGATCATGGCCCTTGGTACGGTGGATCTTGCAATACCGCTGCCGGAGCTTATCCCGCTTGTCGGCGGGTACCACAGCCTCGCCGAGTCGCCGGTCTTGGCCTTGTTTGAGCCACCTCCGCTGCCGAATGCTCAACAGCCAGCACATCCTTAGCCTTTCTTCCTATTGTTCCGCCCGGTTCTTCCTTGCCGGGCGGCGTCCTCACCGCCGATTCTTCTCGCCTCCGCAACCTCTTCGGGATTTTCCTCCTCCTCACCGCAGCACACTTGTCGCCAGAGCGTAGAGCTCACCGACATCTCTCGATTTTGCACATCGCCATCTCTCCTCATCCCCGCGGTTACGCATGTTCTCGATGAAACGCGCTAATAACCGCAGCAGGTGGACGCCCGGATGTTGCGCCTGTACCGGCTGAATCTTTGTATATACTTATGCGCAGGGCTCCCCTCCCTCCGACGAAAGCAAGTGGAGGTCACTCTCCGCCATGAGGCTTGTGGCCACCCGTGAAGGCGCCGACAAACCGATGACACAGTCCGCCCATGAAGAGATGGAGCCGTCCCAAGTGCATGAGCCAAGACCGACGTTAGGCTTGAGTACCAGGCTGAAGTAGTTGGCGAGATCTTCGCCGCCCTCCGGCAGCTCGCACCGCGATGGTGTAGATGCCGAGGAACTCCGACGGATGTATCCTGCCATCATACTTCTAGGCACGCCCGCTTGAAGTTCTTGGTTTTGGGCCACCGGACTTGCCGAAGTTCGCGGGTGAACGCAGGTAACTCGCCGTGACACGGCAAGTTGCCCGGTTCCCGTGCGGCGCGCATCGACGGCGGGCTCAGCTACTCGGTCGATTAGGCGCCGCTTTCTCCGCTGCTTCGGCGCGAAAAGAAGCGTTTTCGCGGTTGCCGTTTGGAGAACGCGGGCGCCGATCACGGCGAAGTTTGCGGTCGACGACGCGGTGGAGTCGGCGCTAAGGTTGGTCCGACGAGCCGGGCGATCTTGGCCTTTTGGGCTTGGGAGCGCACGGCTGCACCCCTAATGGTCCTGCTGGGCGCCGCCTCGCACCGGGCGTTTTGCCGGGCCTCGACTCGCGGTCGCCGGGGTTTGCCGCCGCTGGGCGGCCGATGAGGTCAGATATGGTCATACTCATTGCCGATCTTGTGCGGCGCCGAGGGTAATCTAGAAGCAGCTGGCTCGCCAGCGCTTCCTCTGCCTTGGGTGGCGGCGGCTACGAAGCGCGAGGAGCGGATGTGCTCGACTCAACCGATTGGGAGGAGTAACACTGTCCGGCGCATCAGACCACTTCTAGGCCAAAGATGCGGCATGCATGTCGACTCGAAGGCCCCGCGACCCACTGCTTGGCCTTTGCTCCAACGCGAAAGCACGGTGCTAGGAGCACCGGGCGTTGTTGACCTTGCACCTCTCGGGAAGGGTGCGGCGCTCGCACCGCCGCCGACGCTATGGGCCTTGTTCTTGATCCGGTGACGACGCGAGACCCACCGGCTGCACCTCGCCTTCGCCGGCTGTTCACCTCACCGCCTGCTTGCTCCGGGCGGTGGTGGTGGAATTGATGTAGACGGAGCGCCACCTCCGGCTTCTTCTTCGATGGCATGTTGACGATGACGCTTATGTAGCGTGGCGCGGAGATCGATCGATGCTCACGACCGACGACGTTCTCTACTCGGGCGCGCCTAAAGATGTCGGGCGCCTGCGGGCTCGAGCACCTATGGGGCAATCGAGGGCCCTTCCGGTTCGCAAGGAGCGGGGTCAGGCGCAGAGCAGATCGAGGTCGAGCGCTGGGAGACGGGCGATTTTACCCAGCTTGGGCCTCCGGAGAGATAAAACCCTCATCGCTGCCTTTTGCTTGTTATTTGATCTTGCTCGAGCGCAGAAGCGTATGGTGGTGTCCTGGTATCGAATGGATCGAACCCTTCTACGCGCGCATGGGCCTCCCTTTATACTCAAGGGGGGATCCACAGTGGCAGCGTAGGGAAGAGGGGTAGAAAGGTAAAATTGCGGGTTGGTACAACAAAGGCACAACAAAGGTTCTCTACCTAACTCGACGCAGGGGACAAGGGCATTAAATGCCCGTCCGTCGCCTCTAACAAAGGCAGAGGAGTGACTGCTATGAGCCACCGTTGCCACGATGGCATCTCTCACACTCTGCTTACACCTTGTTCAAGATGGTTGCTGAGTGCCCCGCCACGCGCTCCTTGGGATGGCCTTGTGGATGACACGCCGCTGGGTGCGCTGGAGTTTGGGTGGCAGCCTTGCCGCTGCAGTGCCTTGCCGCTGCCCTTCTTCTGTTGTGCCGGAAGCTTGTTGTCCGGGCCTTTGCCGGGCGCTGCGCCGCGGCAAGTCTTCGGTGATGTCTCGTTATCTTCCCGCAAGCTCTTCTTGCCGGGCCTTCGCTTTCTTGGTTAGTACTTTGTTCTTGAATGGCAGTAATAAGGAACGGCGGAGGGCCTTTGCGGGCGCCCGCAAGCCTTTGTCGGGTGCTGCGATCGCTTGCAGACAAGTTCGGGGTACTAAGGTACCCCTACTTTAGTACACCGACAACGCCATTGATAACCTTGCTAGTGTGTCCTTGATCAATGTTGGTGCCGGTTTGTTGTATCAATGTTGGGCACCGTATACGCTGTTCTATCAACAGATATGTCGCTTTCACTTCATCCGCATGTCAAGACCCGTGATGAGCTTATTAATGACCACCTATAACGGTTTAAGATATTGATGTTAAACCGGCAATTTCAAAGATGGTTATTCAAGAGATCTTGACAAGAGTATTTACCAAATATTGTAGAGGTCATGGCATTTACTTGGCACTTCAACCAAGTTAGTTCTTCCGCCACCGGTTTAAGAGCTGACTCGGCGTCCTCAGCCTGCTTCAACAATGTTGTCTTCTCTGTTTCCTAGCTGGCACGATCATTCTTGAACCCTTCTTTAAGTTGTTCCATGGCTGCCAAAGCGGTTTTAAGCTCATCCTTGGCCTTGGAAGTCTCTGATTGCTGGGATTTGATGTTCTCTTGAAGATCGGCAATTTTGGAGTCTTTGTTGTTTATATTGGCCTGCACAGATAAGATGATGATGATATTTTTTCTCAAAGTCCCAAGCATATAACCAGTTATACACTTGGCACTTGGGGGCTAATGCGGAATGCTTTCATCTTTTTGATTATTTAAAAAGTCCCAAGGATCAATACAAGTATGAATCTTGGCACTTGGGGGCTAATGCATGTTTGATCAAAAAGCCTACAGGCAAAAGGAGATGGCAAAATGAATATTGAGTCATGAAGTCCCGATTCACCTTGACAAAGTTAAACCGGCCCTTGGGGGCTACTTAGTTGAAACATGCTTTATTCACAAGTACCGGTTTGTCTTCAAGAGACAAACCGGCCCTTGGGGGCTACAATGCAGTGAATATACAGAAAAAGTAGGATTAAAGTGTTTGGAAAGTTACCTCATAGCGCTCCTTCATCATGTTCACCAAACCGGCCTCAAAATCTCGGCTTGTGTACAAGCGTTCAGAACCGGAGTGAAGCCCTCGCGTAAAGGTTGACATAATCGACAAATCTGTTTTCCCTTTCCCTGCCCATAGCAGCAAATTCTCCTTCGTGGTATGCTTCGATAAGGCAACCGGATTGCTTAGGGCGGTATAAGCAAAGGTCAGGATGATAATAACATCATCGCCACCTTTTGACGGCTCGGCTGATTGACAATATCTCCGGCCGGGTTTACGGATTAGCAGCTGGACTCAGCGGATCAGCAGCTGGACTTGGAGGCGTAGCACGTGGGCTTGATGGATCAACATGTGTGGCCGGATCAGCTTCCGGCGGATTAGCATCAGTGGCTGGATCTTGTGGGGTAGAGTCATCCATAACAACCTCAGTGTCTCTACCTGCGTCTTCTGGGGTCTTCTCCAGTTCAACTTCATCAGTGGGTCCACTGGTCTTGGCTTTCTTGCTCAACCGGCCCTTGGCACTATAATATCAAAACAGAAGATTAGCACGGTAAACCGATGCACGAAGGAAAAAGTTAAAGGGCAGTATGCTTACCCAGCGACGGTCTTGAGGGGAGGCAATTGTGTGGTTGATGAGTCGCCAGATGAAGAGTTAGAAGTTACCTGATAATTTGAATCAGACGGATTACGTGGGTAGTGGAAGCAACCCGCGAAGGGACAAGGTTTATTAAAAGAGGAAGAGACCTCTGGACGACATTTCCGAGTTGGAGTGTCTGGTAAACCGGAGGAAGTAACCTGTTGACCACTATGCCGGGTTGTGCGATGACCTTCATGTTGCTGTGTCTTCAAAGAAAATTACGGATCCAAATAAGCAAGAGGGTGAGAGCGTTTTACTTTCCGAACTGCACGACGAAATTTTTGAACCGGCATGTGATCTAAACCGGAGGAAAGGGAGATTACCTCAACATGATCAGCACGGCTGGCTTCCACATCGTCCTGACAACAATCATTGTTAATAAGGTGCACAAAAAAATAAGCCAAGAGAGTCAAGTTCTACCTCTTGGTCTGATTCTTCAATATCTTCTATGGATCAGCCAGATTCACCGGTCTTCTTTTGGCTGCCGAAAGTGAGTCCTCGACTAGGGGTGTCCGGACAGCCGACTATCATTATCCGCCGGACTCCAAGACTACGAAGATACAAGATTGAAGACTCCGCCCCGGTCCGGATGGGACTTTCCTTGGCGTGGAAGGCAAGCTTGGCAATACGGATATGTAGATCTCCTACCATTGTAACCGACTGTAACCCTAGCCTCCTCCGTGTCTATATAAACCGAGGGCTTTAGTCCGTAGGACAACATACATTACAACAATCATACCATAGGCTAGCTTCTAGGGTTTAGCCTCCTTGATCTCGTGGTAGATCCACTCTTGTACTACCCATATCATCAATATTAATCAAGCAGACGTAGGGTTTTACCTCCATCGAGAGGGCCCAACTCGGGTAAAACATCGTGTCCCTCGCCTCCTCGTTACCATCCGCCTAGACGCACAGTTCGGGACCCCTACCCGAGATCCGCCGTTTTGACACCGACATTGGTGCTTTCATTGAGAGTTCCTCCGTGTCGCCACCGATAGGCTTGATGGCATCTTCAACCAACAACGCTGTCCAGTGGTGAGACTTTTCTCCCCGACAGATCTTCAGATTCGGCGGCTTCCAGATCATGGGCCAATTCACTTGGCCATCCGAGCAGATCGAAGCTACGCCTCGCCGCTAGGTCGATTCGAAGCTTAAACTTCACGGCCGATGTCCGCGGAGACTTGATCTTCGACGGATTCGAGCCACGCCGCAAGCCGCGCAGATCAGAACGATGGGCATGATCTAGCTCGCCACCAACAGGCCTTTGGTGGTCGCGACACGATCCGCTTCGCCATTAGCCCGAGCCGATCGCTTCAGATCGAGGGCCGGTGGATAGACGCCACCGGGGCTTCAACATCCACGGCGATGGAGCCGAACACTAATCTTGTCCCTCGCGAACTCGTGATTCCGAGGCGCCGACTCTTGCCGGACCAACCTCCCGCGCCTCTACCAATCGATCCGATTGGGCGCCGTTATGGAATTCACCGCCATGACATCTTTCCAACACTCGCTTTTGGCGATATCCTGAATTCACTAAAGCATCTCTCGCTATCGAGAGTCCTCGCCGGACTATGGCCGTGATGGTTGGGGTACGGACGACGAAGAAATTCAGAGCCCACCCACCACCCACTTTGTAGCCACTGCCGACGATCTAACCGACATGTTAGACTACGACCAAGACATCGACGCTATGGACGACGATGTCGGAGATTTAACAGAACCAGCGCCATGTGGCACCGGAAGACCACCTCGCCATATGACATATACATGGTGGACACCCCAAAAGACGGGACGGCGAAGAAGCAGAGAGGCGCACTTTTTAAAGAAGCAGCCCAAACGCCGCCGCCAACAAGGCGCCGCTTTAAATCCCGCCACAAAGAAGAATGGAGATTCCGCACAGAGATAATAATACTCCGTGAGAGTGCCGAAGACAATCCCTCCAAAGAAGACTCAGCGCAGAGGATGCGTAGCAAGCCCTCACGAGAGGGCGCATTTAAGAGGTTGAGGATCATAACTATATGCCTCCTCCAAGACGGGCAAGCCTCAACGATGATGAATTCGCTGCACTCCGAGGATCCCATCGAACAAGAGCGCTTCAAGCGCAGCTTATCGCCACAAAGAAACAGCCTAAAGAAAAAGCAGCAACAGCTTCAAGCTGATCAGACTCGCTGGCCGATCGATGGACCGAGGTCCTCGCGTCAAGAGTATAAACTCAACGCCCCTCCAAAAGTTACCTAAGACGCAAGCTGCTCCCCGATTAGAGGAGGAAGCATACATACCTCCATCACCAGCGACGATATATGGTCGATCGACCACCCCGTGGTCGTGATGTAGAGGCATCCAGTCCCCAGCCAAGACCATACCCCGCATCGCCCCAAAAGTACGGCCAAGAGGGAACGCTACGGACTTGCGTAGACATATTGAGGACAAAGCAAGGCAATCCAGATCCATCTATGGATCACGTGCGCCTCTACGACCCACGATTTAATACCGTCATACCGGATACAATAACCCGCCGGGCCGAAACACAGCAGATACGCCTCTCGAGCTGCGCCGCGATATTGCTCAATACAGAGGCGCCAGACACCCGCTATGCTTCATCGACGAAGTAATGGATCATCGATCCTCAAGGGTTTAAACCCAGAACATCGAATCTACGATGGCACAACAGACTTCGCGTTTGGATCAAGACTATCTTCTCCACATCCATATGGCCCGCGCGATGATCTCCACGCCATCAAGTACCTCCCACTCGCTTAAAGGACCAGCTCGCATTGGCTTAACAGCTTGCCCGCAGAGTCAATTGGTGTTAAAGACCTCGAGGCCGATTCCTTGATAACTTCCAAGGCACATATGTGCGACCACCGACGCCGATGACCTAAGCCACATCATTCAAAGAGCTGACGAATCGCCGCATAATTCTCGACACGGTTCTTGACAAAGAAAATCAAATCGCCGATCGTCCGGATGCAGAGGCCCTTGCAGCCTTCAAACATAACATCCGGACGAATGGCTAGCCCGCACCGGGCAGTGAAAAGCCAAATCCATGGCAGCCCTCACATCGTTAATGACCCGCTTATGCGGAGAGGACAGCTGGCTAGCCCAAGCAACAATCTCCGTGAAAATTCGCAGTCCGGATACTAAGGACAACAACGGCAGTCACGCCGAAACAAAACAAGCGCCGCATTAACGGCGATTTATAAGGAGGATACGGCAGTCAATGCCGGATTCCGAGGCTCTAAACCCGTCACGGAAGAAGCCATTCAAAAGAACCACTCCGGTCCGTCCAATCTGGACCGAATACTCGACCGCTTATGCCGATACATGGCACTTCCGAAAGCCAGCTAACCACACCAATAGAGATTGTTGGTGTTCACAGGCCGCAAGTTAATTGTCAAAACAATGACAAGGCTAAACAGCGACGACGAGGAAGAGACCCGCCACCGAACAACAGAGGATGTATGGTTTTCCCCACAAGTGCGGACGGTGAATATGATATACGCGACCCACATACCCAAGAGGGAGAGGAAACGCGCACTAAGGGACGCCTATGCGATGGAGCCACCGCCCCAAAGTTCAATCCATGGTCCTCTTGTCCGATCACTTTCGATCAAGAGACCATCCGACCAGCATACGCCATGGCGGATTCGCCGCATTGGTTTTAGACCCAATCGCCGATGGATTTCACTCACGAGAGTCCCGATGGACGGCGGCAGAGCCTCAACCTGCTTTATCAGATACAAGGCGCAAAATGGGCATAGACCCATCAAGGATTAAACCTACAAAGACAACCTTTAAAGGTGTCATCCCAGAGGGAAGCCAATCAGACAGCTCACCACACCGAAGTGGTCTTCGATCCCCGATAATTTCCGAGCGAAGAGTTAATCTTCGACATAGTCCCGCTTTCAGCGGCTATCACGCCTCGCTTCGACGAACCGCGCTTAAAATTCAACGCGTGCCGCATTATGCATACCTAAAGCTCAAGATGCCAGCCCTCGTGGAGTCATCACGGTCAATGGAATACGGAACGCCCTCCGAACGGAGGAACATACAATGCTCGCGCAAGTACAGAGCAGCCTTCTAAGGCATTTCAAGTCCGCCGCTAAAAGGCCGGATACAAAGCAAACGCTACCGAGCAATGCCAACCAAGACCACCGGCGCGATCAGAGCATGCGAGAGTAATGCGGCCCCAACCTCGCCTCACAGATGATCGCGAAGAATAACACTCCGCAGACATCATTACGCTTTGAGATACCATGGGCGCAGGGAAAGGGGCACGATCACAATGGACCCAGAGTGCGGCTCGACCACACCAGGCTCGCAAGTGTGCCCCCTTTTTTTTTTCACTTTACTTTTTTATGTACACAGACTCTAAACTGTAAGCCCTGTCTGATGGCTAACCCGCCAACTCATGATGCAACAATCAGACTAAAGAAGGCCGCGAAACATCTGTGTGGTCTCAATTACGAGCATTAAATTCGATTATATACACCAAGTCCGCAGCTCATCCTCGGAGGGGGACATGTTTATTTAGTCCAAATCCCTTGCTTATCAAGACTATTTGTATCACCGCTTTACTAGCAGATTTTCTTTCATAAATAATGCAGCACCTTTTTATTGCAATTGCATTATCTTTTATATATATGTTCATTACATGACATCTTGCACCAGATATTTTGGTACGGCCAATACGCCAGGGCTTCGCCCCCAAATTATGGTGTGATAAAGTCCAACACTTTCACAAGTGCGGCACCCTAACTTATAGCATTATATGAATCGCTCCGAATCATGTCTTGGGTCAATAGTTGGGTTTGCCTGCCCCACGTTTTGGTGCCTTACGCCCGCTCGCGGCTAAGGTGGCACCGGAGAACCATCGCGATTGCGCCTGCTGAGCCGGGCGAGCGCCTCAAGGAGAAAGCTAAAACCGACGGCATGATAAGGCGAGAGACCGGTCGCTGTTCGAGAGGTTTTTTCGGTCCTTAAAGACTCACGCCGCCGAGCGAAGTTCGATAATGTCCGATTTAAGGCGTGGATAGCGCCTCGGATTCGGCTTCCGAATACTGTGGGCTTCACCAAATTTAAAATTATAGAATTCTATGGCTAAGGAGAGTGTTCAAGCATTATAAGTCCGGGCTGCTTTGTTCGCTGTGTTGAGCGCCTCCTAGATGGACCCAAAATGGGAACAAGAGTGCTCAAGTTTATCCCAACACCCCAAAGACTTGTGGCTTGGGGGTCAAGCCAACGACTTGCCATCTCTCGATTTTATAAACGGCCGCATGTAAGGTAATATTTTAAATTAAACAAGCGTTGCTCATGGCGATATGAACGAAGTTTTCAGCGCACAGATAAATACATAGCGAAGTTCACTCAAAGATTACATTTCGGAGCACTCATCCGCAATATCGCAGCTCCTTCAGACAATTTTATAATACTTCTCCCGTGGCGATACTCTCTGCCCGGCGGCGGGTCCGTGAGAAGCTTCTCCGCATCCAACTTGCCCCATTGCACCTTTGTGCGGCAAGGGCCCGACGAGCGCCTTCAATACAAAGGAGCGCTTGATGACATCCACCTGTGGGCATGCATCCACCACCACAGACGAGGCCAAAGTAGCTCCTGTGCATGGCCTGTCCAGCCACACCGGACTATGAGGCCCTTCATGGCCTCCTCACTACCTTAGGAGTTCGACCACCGCTTCACCGGTCGCTTGGGGCACTGATGGCCGCCCAGTGTACCGAGACCGAAGACCTTCTCCATCGAGCCCTCCTCGCCACGATAGAATGCGGCAGATCGACGCACTACGCGTGCAGATCCGCAAACGCCTCGAGAGCTCCAATGCGGTAAGTGTAAGTAGTTCACATTAACATGCCTCGCTTTGCATGAAAAATGCCTTACCCGCCGCTATCTTCTTTATGTCCTCAACCTCCTCAAGGGCCTCACCTTGGAGGATTTGGCACTTTTCGAGAGAGGCAAGCTCTGACTCTCGAGTTTTGAGTCACGCCCAAACTCTCATGCTTCTTCATGAGAGCCCGAGCTTTGCCGCATTCCGCCACCCGCGCTCTCCTGCTTTTCTCAAGACGTTTGCCTGCTCATGTCAGATCAAGCTGCTCGCCACGGACACAAGCCTCCTTCGTGGCTGCCACTCGCTAGTGGCCCCTGCAATACCCATATTATCCTTGTTTATTTTATTGCAACCAAATCCTTTTCTCAGAAGGTACTACCCAAAGTGGTGTCACCACCTTCTTTTTCCTCGAGCTGCCTCTTGGCATGGCCGAGCTCTTGCTCGACCGCCGAGATCCTTTCAAGACATCGACCTCCGTTAGTGCGGCAGAGGTCAAGAGCAAGCAGCCAAAGAAACCCATATTGACATATTTTTAGCAACCTCAAGATATCTTGTTAGATCCTCATCCGCTTTTCTTTCCAACACCGAACCGAGCATCGTGGGCTACCGCCTATGCGGTATTACATTACATAATTTTAACTTCTACCTCAAAGCCTCGTTAAAAGGTTGTCAGAAGCTTCGTCAACCCGCTTTTGAAGCTGAACTTTTGAATCACCGCACTCATGATAGTGCGGTGTTTTTCCTCGATGGAAGCGCCTTTAAGCGCCCAATAAGTTATCCGCGCCCGTTGGACGGAGGCCGCATGGCCACGGTCCCTACCCTTCTTTCGAGGCCGGTTGCCGACTCGAACCACCATGGTTCCGGCGTAGAGTCCGCGATAATGTCCGGAGGTTGCCCGACGGCGCCCGAGCCTCCTCCGATGGGTCCTCTCTCGATCCCACTTTGTCTTCGCCACGGGGTAGTGGCGGCCGAAGTGAGTCCACATCCGACGGGCAATGACCCGCTTTGATGAAGCGGAAGATCATCATCGCCGACTACGGACAGACGCTGCATTAGAAGGACACTACGCGACATAAAAGAAATTATACATCAAGGATCCGGATATTTACGATCTTGCCGGACGCCTCGCCCTTGAGGCCATTTCATCCTCGCCAACGCCGGTGTTGGCGAACCGTCTGGG
The DNA here is from genome assembly GCA_021437245.1 of Aegilops speltoides. Taxonomy (NCBI): domain Eukaryota; kingdom Viridiplantae; phylum Streptophyta; class Magnoliopsida; order Poales; family Poaceae; genus Aegilops; species Aegilops speltoides. The sequence continues at coordinate 444,019,553 of CM038144.1, forward strand.
GGATAGTTCTCCTCTGACCCTTCGCCTCCCCGATTGGGGAAGCCTTCCTTCTTCTCTCCTCCTCCGAGGGAATACCTCCTCCTCGCCTTCGGGGAGGAGTCCTCGCCGCCGCCAGACGCTCGATCATGGAACTCTTTTCGAGTCCCCGCGCCACCTTCTTTCCTTCTTTCTCCGACACCACGGCGGTGCCGAACCACAGCCTCGCTAAGCGGGCGCCCCATCTGGTCTTCGCATGGGAGCCGGGCTGATAAGCAGCTTGGCCTTTCTCCATCCATTCCCCGTGAAAGGAAGAGGCAGAATAAAACCTCACTAGAGTCAATTTAATTATCACAAGTGTCCCAGAATGGGGTTGAATCACTTACCTCGCCGCTTGATATCGCGAGCTGAACTCGCTGGTCTTCCGTCATGGATGCGGGGCTTTAAGCTTCTTGAACAAAGACCTCCAGCGCTTTCAGATGTTGTATCAAGAGCCCGCTTAGCGCCTCGGTGCTGTTCCGGATTAAACTCCCACAAATTGAATGCCCGTTTGGCATGGGAGGATCCGCCAATGAGCATGACTTGACCACGCCGACGAGCCCGAGCCTATTGCTCACCATCTTCTTGATGCAGGCTTGAGTCCCGCCACCTCCATCGGATTGCCCCACCGCAAGCCCTTCTTCCGTGAGGTGAGCTGCGGGGGATGCCAGATCTAAACTGGGGTCGCCGCCATGTAGGTTTGCACGCTTGGTGATGTAGAACCACCCCGATTGCCACCCTTGACGGAGTCCACAAAGGTCCTTCGAGCTAAGGGACGCTGGGCAATTTGCCCAACATGGCGCCTCAGATTCCTCTTATGCGTTCTTCACAACCTTCGCTTGACGTTGAAGGTCTTGAGCCACAGTCAAGTGGGGGCCGGATGCAGAGGAAGGTTTCGCATACCACGATAAACGCCGAGATGTTGAGGATGAAGTTCGCGCCAGATCGTGGGAAATCCAGCCGTAGTAAAACATGAGCCCCTGGACAAATGGATGGAGCGGAAAGCCTAGTCCGCGGAGGAAGTGGGGAGGAAGACGACCTCTCATGAGGCCTGGTAGGGATGAGCTGCCCTCGTCGGGCAAATGATGCGCGATATCGCCGAAAGGTATCCGCGCTATGCAGCTTGGTGAGGTCCTCCTCCTTAGCGGTGGAGGCTAACCATTTGCCTCCGCCTCCCGACATATTCGGAGAAGGTTGAGGCGAGATGCGCGAGCTGGGCTGGAGCTTGAGTTCATGGAGATGGATAAGCAAAGGAGGAAGAAGGCATAGGTGAGAAGGTGAATCTTATCCCTTATATATGGGCGGACGGAACTATGCGCCCCCACCAGCCTCGGTAAAACTCGCTATCTCCCAAGCGCCACCATCAATGGCGCTGTGGGTTACCCACGCACGCATTGATGATAATCCCGAATAAGGGGAACACGACCGCTCGACAAGACGCGTTAAGGAACCGCTTCGCTAAACGCGCCGAGGTGGTATGGTAAAAACGATTCAAACAAAGGCTTGGTAGCGGTGTGATGTCACGCCGCATAATACGCCGCAGATTGAACTAAGTGTACATTTTATTCTCTACGGTGGAATGTGGAATTTATTTTGCAGAGCCGACACTATCCCGGTGTTCATGATCTTCTCTCGGATTATTCAAGGAAGAACCCGCTTTGCAATGCCGAACATTATGCGCTACTGGACTTATTGTCATTGAAGCCTGGTTCAGGCTACCGAGGGAGTCCCGACTAGGGGTGTCCGACAGCCGGACTATCATTATCCGCCGACTCCAAGACTACGAAGATACAAGATTGAAGACTCCGCCCCGTGTCCGGATGGGACTTTCCTTGGCGTGGAAGGCAAGCTTGGCAATACGGATATGTAGATCTCCTACCATTGTAACCGACTGTAACTCCTAGCCTCCTCCGTGTCTATATAAACCGGAGGGCTTTAGTTCGTAGGACAACATACATTACAACAATCATACCATAGGCTAGCTTCTAGGGTTTAGCCTCCTTGATCTCGTGGTAGATCCACTCTTGTACTACCCATATCATCAATATTAATCAAGCAGGACGTAGGGTTTTACCTTCATCGAGAGGACCCAAACCTGGGTAAAAACATCGTGTCCCTCGTCTCCTGTTACCATCCGCCTAGACGCACAGCTCGGGCCCCTACCCGAGATCCGCCGGTTTTGACACCGACAGCTGCTTTCTTTATAACTTTGCTTTTGGCACGAGGAGCCCTTGCCAGTTTTTCTGAAGCCTTCCTTTTCCAGAAGGAGCTATTGGCCTGTAAAATTAAACAAAGTTTTATTAGAACAATGTTAAAGCGGAGGCGGATCAAGAAAACACAAGGTTAAAATCTTTACCGCTGGCGGTTTGTTGAGGAGTAAAAGGGCTAGCTCAGCTATGGCTGCATGCAAACGATCGGTTCATCTAACATCTTCTTCATAGATTCAAGACTTCATCATCACCATTTCTATCTCGTTAAACTGCTAGGGATCCTTGGTATTGCCGGTATACTGCGCATCAATCCGAGCTGCGTTTAAGGGAAGAACATGCCACGCAACCCAACAGCGAACAAGGTTAACACTACCAAACCGCTGGCTAGGAGAGCCCGGAGCTTGGCAAGTTGAGGTACATAAGCCTCGCTGCCTTGGCGGTGAGCCGTTGAGGCAGTTGGATGGCCATTGTTGAGCCGGTGAGCACGGTAATCCGCAAAGGATTTTCCAAACAGGGCGAGTTTTGACAATAGAATCTAGTTAAATTCCACTTTTCTGATGATCGTTTCTTTCTTTCTTCAATCGACGCACTACCAAGTTTAGTATTGGGGCCGCTTGAGAACCTGGGCCATGTTTAAGTCTAAGAAATCCCGGAAGAGCACAACAGTTGGTTCTTCTTGAAGGTAAACTTCGCAGAACACTTGGAAGTTGCATATATTGGACACAGAATTTGGTCCAATGTCCTGAGGATGGAGTTGAAAACTAGCAAGGACATCCCATAAGAACTTTGATCCGGGAGGGCTGAATCCCCGGTCTAAGTGCTACATAAATACAATCACTTCTCCATCTTGAGGTTCAAGAGGGCACTCAGGGCCAGGGACTCGCCAATGAAGGACATTCTTTGAGGCTAAAGCGCCAGTTACAATGTATCCATTGATTTGAGTCTGTGTGATCCGGGAAAGAGCCCACTTGCAAGCTGAGAATTGCTTAGTCATTTTGGAGGATAAACTGTAAAAAAATGCGAAGGCCGGTTTAAGATTCAAGGTTGAGGTGCTTTAAACCGGTGTTAAACCGGGAAATTCAAAAGGACAAATTTGAAAGTTGAACCGGATACTGCTATCCAAGTCAGAATGGTGGTTTAAGTGAGGGCTAATGGTATCTGGCGGATTACTAATTACTGAAGGTTAAACCGCCCCTAAACAGAAGAGGCAGAGTTGAAATCTACTAAGTGTTTACAGAAACAAGTTTCACAATATGACAATATAATTTTGGATCTACCATGGTTCAATAAGGAAAATTTATCTGAAGCCCTACAATGGCGCTAAGAGGAACAGAGAAGGTCCAGATGCGGTTTTTCTAGGAACAGCAAGGCGTTATGGTGCGACAAATTAAAGTTACGGATCTAGCCGCAAAAGAAACAATCAGGCATAGCTAGGTTCAGTAAAGAGGCTAAGGGAAAGATGGAGAAACACTAATGAACATCGATGAACACAGATGAACTCGAAGCCCTAATGGAGATCTAGGGTTACGGGAAGGAAGGCTTACCAGTACACGCAGCCGAATCGAGGAGTATCACAGAGCTCGTCCCCAATAGGTGATGCAATGCCTAGTCGACGCAGGTTCGAGGGTCGACGGCAGCAGCGGCGGCGCTCGAGTTCTTCGGGTTGCGAGGAGGAAGACGAGAGGCAAGGGGGAAAATGGAAAGACCCCCGGCCCTATTTATAAAGGCAAGAGGATAAAACGGCAGACACGAAAATCGAGGGGCCTGAAGCGGCAAAAGAGGACGCAGTTGTCACCTCGATCTTCATTAGCAATTAATGAAAGGAATATTTTTATACAGAGATGACATCATGACGATTTACTGCAATGACAGAAGATAACGTCACAGCGGTTTAACAAAATTTACAGGGAAACGGTAACATGGCGGTTTACAAGAATCATCAGAAGATGCCTGAGGGAGTCCTGAACTAGGGGGTGTCCGGACAGCCGGACTATCATTATCCGCCGGACTCCAAGACTACGAAGATACAAGATTGAAGACTCATTCCCCGTGTCCCGGATGGGACTTTCCTTGGCGTGGAAGGCAAGCTTTACGATACGGATATGTAGATCTCCTACCATTGTAACCGACTGTAATTCCTAGCCCTCTCCGTGTCTATATAAACCGAGGGCTTTAGTCCAGAGGATAACATACATTACAACAATCATACCATAGGCTAGCTTCTAGGGTTTAGCCTCCTTGATCTCGTGGTAGATCCACTCTTGTACTACCCATATCATCAATATTAATCAAGCAGACATAGGGTTTTACCTCCATCGAGAGGGCCCAACTGGTAAAAACATCGTGTCCTCGCCTCCTCGCTACCATTCGCCTAGACGCACAGTCCGAGACCCCTACCCGAGATCCGCCGGTTTTGACACCGACATTAGTGCTTTCATTGAGAGTTCCTCTGTGTCGTCACCGATAGGCTCGATGGCACCTTCAACCAACAACGCTGTCTAGGGTGAGACTTTTCTCCCGAATAGATCTTCAGATTCGGCGGCTTCGCGATCGCGGGCTAAATCGCTGGCCATCTAGAGCAGATCGAAGTTACGCCCGCCGCCAGTCGATTCGAAGCCTAAACTTCACGGCCGATGTCCACGGAGACTTGATCTTCGACGGACCCGAGCCACGCAGCAAGCTGCGTGCGCATCAGAAGCGATGGGCATGATCTAGCTCGCCACCGAACAAGGCCTTGGTGGTCAGACATTTAATCCGCCCGCCATTAGTCCGAGCCGATCGCCTTGATAGAGGATCGTGGATAGACACCGCCTGGGGCTTCAACTTCCACAATGATGGAGCCGACAATAATCTTGTCCCCGCGAATTCTGGATTCCGAGGTGCCGACTCTTGCCGGACCAACCTCCCGCCCTACCAATCAAATCGGATTGGGCGCCGTTATGGAATTCACCGCCATGACATCTTCCAAGATTTCGCTTTTGGCGACATCCTGAATTCACTAAAGCATCTCTCATTATCAAGAGAGCCTCGCCGGACTATGGCCAGATGGTTGGGATGCGCGACGGAGATATCCAAAGCCCACCCACCACCCACTTTGTAGCCACCGCCGATTTATCTAACCGACATGCTAGACTATGATCAAGACATCGACGGAATGGACGATTTATGCCGAGACGAACAAGAAACAGAGCCTATAGGGCACGGAAGGACCACTCTCACATGACATATACATGGTGGACACCCCAAAGGAGAGCGATAACGAGGATCAACGGGTCATGCAAGAATATAACCCCGCCGAGCAACGACAAAACGGCGGGCGCAGACGCTACCTAAGACCCGCCAACGACAACAATGCTCCAAAGGAGCTCAGAATACAGCAGGGCTCACAAATGGACAATGAACATGCAGATAAGCAACCGTCCGAACATGACGAGTCGATAATCAGTCCAGTTCGCGAAAACGACAGTCCGGACGATCTCATGTCGGATACACCACCAGAGAGCAAGAACTTTCGAAAAGACTCACAAGATCGCAAGAAGCTCAAGAAGGAAAATGGAGGCTCAAAACAGCTAAGACACACTCTAATGAGATGGAGCAAAGTGCTCAAAACCGCAGATAAATACGGCAATGGCCACCAATCAAAGAGCTACCCAAGCGCAAGTTGTTACTAGACCGACGAGGAGGCCATAGAGCCTCCACCGCCCAAAAATAAAGAGGCTGCCCGGTTGGATAGACGGCCGATGATAGGCCAAATTCGACAAATAAGCGCCACACATAAACCAACCAACGAATCTTGAAGGATAGATGGCCCAGCCAGGTCCATCTACGGCCAAAGGAGAAGGCCCCAAGAAGCAAGGCAACACGCCAAGTGTCCGGCGATAGCGGCACACACAAATACAGGGCGCCAGACACCCACTATGTTTCACCGATGAGGTGCAGAACATGCATTCCCAGCAGGATTTAAACCCATAAACATAGAGGCCTATGATGGAACAATGCACTCGGAGTCTGGATAGAAGATTATATAATCGCATATACACATGGCCGAGGAGACGATCTCCATGTCATAAAATACCTACCCTCAAGCTCAAAGGGCCAGCCTGCCATTGGCTTAAAAGCCTCCCTAAAACATCAGTTGGAAGTTGGGAAGAGCTCGAGGACGCGCTTAGAGCAAATTTTCAAGGACTTATGTCCGCCCCTGGATGCAGTATGATCTAAGTCATATAACTCAACAGCCCGAGAGTCACATGAAATTTCGGAATGTGTTTCTACCAAAAAGAACCAAATAGTCGACTATCCGGACGCCAAGCCTTAGCAGCTTTTCAAGCACAATGTCCGAGACGAATGGCTTGCTGCACCTCGGTCAAGAGAAACCGAGGACAATGTCCGCACTAACAAGCCTCATGACCCGCTTCAGGCGGGAGAGGATAGCTGGCTAGCAAGATGCAAAGCACCAACGACTCCAAGTACATCCGAGATAAGAGATGAACGAAAATCACGCGCAGAAAAGAGCAGCGCCGTAATAAAGAGAAAAGCCCAAAGAGCACGGCAACAACACCGGATTCAAAAGCTCATGCAAAAACAACAAAACACACCTCTTAAGGATGACAAATGATTTAATTGTCCAACTTAAACAAGATTTTGGGTCGGATATGTCAAATCCACAAGACTTCTAAGGCCCGCAAATCACACCCATAGGGATTGTTGGGTTTTAAACAATCCGACCGACTAAATGCCGAACACAAGGGCTCGACGCCAAGCTTAAGAAGATAAACCCCACCAACAGAAAGCACCGAAAACAAAAGACTTTCCCACAAGGGGTCAAAGCAAGAACTCACTTCATGTGATAATACGGAAAAATAGTGTGGCACTTTCTAAAAAGAGCTTCGCGGTCCAACCCAAAGCAGACTATAGAGATTGGATATCAAAGCCAATCACTTTCGACCACCGACTATTCCAGACGCTGCTCAAACGCTGGACGGACTTCGATATTGAATCCCATAATAGACGGATTACACTTACTAACGCCCTAATGGACGGAGGCAGCGACTTAAACCTCGTAGATTCAAACACAATCCATGGATGGGGATGGACCCTACCAAAATCCGACACAGCCGCACTTCCTTCAAAGGAGTGACGCTTAGGCCCTTACGCCAAGTGCACAGTGCTCCATATTACTAGAAGTCGTTCGATCGCCGAACAATTTTCGACGCTAAAAATTAATTTTTCACATCGCCCCATTTGAAAGTGGATATCAAGCACTCTTGGGACGAAAGGCTTTTGTCGCCTTCAACGCCATACCGTGACACGCTGCCTCTTACACTCAAGATGCCCGCTCCGGTGGCGCCATTTCAAAGGCGAGGTTCACTTTAAAGACCCCGGACTCGGATAGACGAATCCGGCTTCAAGAAAGTTAGGGGCTCCCTAGCCGCATACCTCTTCACACGGGTCGCCAAGATAAACAACCAAGGGTTCATACAAACCCCGCTTAATTATTTATATTTTTCTTTTACAAATATTTTCGCACAAATTGTTTTCAAACTAAACGCTCTCTCTTTCTACAGATGAACAACGGCATACCCATCCAGATAATGGCGCAACGGAGACACAGCGCAGACGCAGAGGGACCCGCCAGAGGATTCTTTTCAGATTAAGACCCCGCGTAACCTTTTTATCGCCTCTTGTTGTTATTCTCCTTGGTTTCTTCAGATAGCCAAAGCGAGCCCGACGCTTTGGCATCGTCGCGCCAAGACCATGCCCGCACTCGACACTAGGGGCTTAGGCGCCGTTTCGCCCATTATCATAAAGACCAACACCTTAGGGAGTGTTCGCATCTCGAGTTAGGCATTATATGCATCAGTCCAATCATGTCTTTGGTCAAATGTTGGGTTTGCCTGCCCTGTGTTTTGCTGCCTTACGCTCAGATCATCGGCTAACGCGCACCAGGAGAACTATCGCGATTGTGCCCCGCTCGGCCGGGCGAGCACCTCAAGAGAGAAAGCCAAAACCGATCGCTATGATATAGCGAGAGATGGTCAACCACTCGATCGACTACCGAATGTTTAGAATTTCGCTTTGACGAAGGACTGCTTCCGTCAGCACATACGCACTCGAATTCGAGATGTGCGGTGCCACCAGGGCTATATCGTAGCCCCCCTCGAGCTCCATCGCTAAGGAAAGTGATAAAGCATTATAGTCCGGATTGCCTCGCTCGCTACCACCTCCTTAAATAGGACCGAGACGCCGGATTATGTGAAAACGCTTTTTTGCGAACACCCCGCACCTTGTGCGTGGGGCCAGTCAAGACTGTAATCTTTCGTTATACAAATGTATACGTAAACGGTCAGACAGAGAAGTTTTACTACTTGGGACGACAAGTATAAAAAGCAGTTATAGCATAATCATTGTTTTACAAGCTAAACCGTTCATTTGACGTGATATTTTTCGAGCACTGTGACTCTATTACACGAGCACCACGCATAACTTCCCCGAAATAGTGCTCGGCAGGGAGCCGGCTTTCATCCGAACTCGGCGGCAACAATGGCATCCATCTCTCGACAAGGCGCTTTCACACGGGCAAGAGCCATCCGTCGCCTCGATGCAGGCCGACCGCTTCATCTCCTTTATATGCAGCACCGCCCAAGAAATTGCTGCAGAAGTCAAGTAGCTCGTCACCTTGGGCCTCTCGCCGCATATGGGCCACGATGTCAATCATGGCAAGTCCGAACAATCTATTTAGCTCGCCCATTCGCCAACCGGCTCGTCAACGAAAGTGAGCGGTCCGGACTATGGAATTGAGACCAGATAGCTCTTCCGCTTGTGATCCTCCGGCTCCGAAGTGCTCAACAAGATCACCAAGACTTGCAACTAAGTCCATATACGGATCCTCCGGACTCCACACCGCTAAATTGAGCATACTTTCCTCCATAAACCGGGCGAACAAAAGAAAAGGCTTGCCAGCCACGATATCTCCGCCCGGCGCAGTTCTTCCTCCTTTATAGCTCGCATTGCAGAGCGGGCATCCTTGGCTTCGCGGTGGCCTTCTTCAGTCTTCCGCTCCGATAAGTGCTCATTTTCAAGAGCCTCATTGCGGTCGGCAGATCCTTTACTTTCATGGCCAATTGCCACCTCTGCCCTCGCTAGGGCAAGGCGCAATTTCTTTCGGCTTTAACCTCGCCGCCTCGAGGCAGTCACACTCCTTCGGGCTTGCTCCTTAGCTCGAGCAAGTTCGCCCGGGCTCTCCACAAAGAGCAGCACCGTCTCGTATAACAGCATATAATTTATCGAGGAGGGCTTCACCCCTTAATAAAGCGATCAAGGAGAACTCATTTACCTTGCGACTCGCCAAGTCGCCGTTGACAAGTGCGATGTCCGTGATCCGCTAAGTCAAGTTGCCGATTTAACTCGGCAAACCCACTAGTCCGGCTAGCCCTCGACTATCCGCCACCGCATAGGAATGGCGGAATTCATTACTTTAGATTTCGATCCGCACGCATGTCGCTTTTCGACAACCTACCGAGTCTCGTGGGCTACTATCTATACAGGCGATTTTCATGTGCAAGCCTGTCAATAAACAAAGAGATGCGCCATTCTCGCACCTCAAACCCCCGCCAAAGAACTCATAGCGGCATTACGCAATCCGCTTTCGGCGGACGAAATCCTTCCGATCACCATACACATCAACGCACGTGATCTTCTCGAAATGGCCGCCTCAAGCGATTCTTCGCCTTCTCGCCGGATACTAGTGGGTGCCGAACTCTACGCCCCTCCGGACTCGGATACCCTCCGTGATTTACACTTCAGGCTCGCTCGCCTTATCTCGACGGCTGCAGACGGAGGCGTTTGACTTTCCATCATCTCCTAAGAAGGTCCTCAAGATGAACTCATCTGAGAAGGCTGCAGATCCGAACTGCAATATAAATATTTCGGCTACCCACAGAGATGAAGGTATTTCCTTACTAATTAACTCCCTTTTTCGTACTCACGGCTCGCTGGAGGGTTGATCCTTTGGCGATGATTGTGCGTCCGGATTCTTTCCGGATGCCGGACCCCCCGGTGAAGATCTCTTCCCACGCTTAGGGGCTTTGGCCTCCGGATCTTCGGAGGCGGTCCTCTTCTCCCCCCGGAGGGAGGGGTTCTTGATTCCCCTTCTTGACGCCTTTGGGCGAAATATTAGCTCCTCTATTTTCCCCTTCGTTCCCTTCGTAGGCGCGACCTCCAACATTCGACCAAAGACGGGCTCCAGTCGCGGTCTCTGGAGGGGGCCGGACACCTTATCAGCCTTTTATCGCGCCACCCATTCCCGTGAAGAGTAATGGGTCGAGGCGAACTTTAGAAAGGATATAAATGAATGTCCGACTCGAGCTATTTACCTGAGTATCCGGGCGATTGCGGCTTAGGCCTGCGTCCTCGGCTAATTCCGGACACGCCACCTACGGTCCGAAGAACAACTTGTACATCTCCACGGGTGTCGACCCATAAAGTGTTGGAGAATCCGAGGTCCCTCCGGGTTGAACTCCCATAGACGGAGAGGACGGCATTTGCAGGGCAGAAGATGCCTGATTAGCATAACCTGCATCACCACGTTCAGGTCGATCTCCCTCGCTTGGAGGTTGATCACCGTAACCTGCATAACCTGCAGGTGAGGGCACGTCTTCGGACGGCCCCCAATTGAGCCCTTGGTTGACCCACAACATCAGTTGGCGTGGAGGTCCCGGGCGGAATGAAGGCGGCGGCTTTTGCTCGCGCCCTTCGAGCGGTGATATAGAACCACTCCTGCTGCCACATCCGAGTTCCTCTTGAAGGAACCCTCGGGCCACGGGCATCGGCCTTTTGCTTATGGTCGCCAACAAGACTCGCTTGACGCCCCCCAATCATCTTCGGCTCCACCTTGAAGGTCTTTAGCCACAGGCCGAAGTGGGGAGTGACGCGGAGGAAGGCTTCGCAGACGATAATGAATGCGGAGATGTGGAGGATGGACTCCGGAGCCAAGTCGTGAAAGTCCAACCCATAGTAGAACATGAATCCTCTCACGAAGGGGTTCGTCGGGAAGCCTAAACCCCGATGGAGGTGGGATACGAAGACAACGAACTCACTGGCTCGAGGGGGCAGGCGGCCTGCCCTTAAGTGAGCAACTGTCTGTAAACCTCGTGAGGCTAGGTACTTGGCTTCAGCGCAACTTCAATATGTCCTCCTCCGTGATTTAGATTGAAGGCCCGGAGGTCGGAGCCGGACATGGTTGAGAATCCGAAGCGCTCGAATCTGAGGCTCGGTGTTGGAACGGGAGCGAGGAGGAGATTCGATGCGAGATTGAAGAACAAGGACAAGCCTTGGTCCTCTTATAAAGGGGAAAAAATACCAAGAGCCGTCTCCGTGACCGTTTGGGATTCACCTTCGATAGAGGAGGCGTGGCGACGGGAACGGTTGGGTTACCCACGCACGTATTGATGGGAATCCCGGAATAAGGGGGACACGATCTCTGCTTCGACAAGACGTGTCAAGGAAACCGCTTCGCTAAACATGCTGAGGTGGTGTAGTAAAAAATGATTCAAACAGTGGCTTGGTAGCGGTGTGATGTCACGCCGCATAATACGTCAGGAGATTGAGCTAGTGTACATTTTATTCTCTCTATGGTGGAATGTGGAATTTATTTTGCAGAGCCGGACACTATCCTGGTTTTCATGATCTTCTCTGGATTATTCAAGGGAGAAACCCGCCTTGCAATGCCGAACATTATGCGCGCCGGACTTATCGTCATTGAACCCTGGTTCAGGGGCTACTGAGGGAGTCCTGGACTAGGGGTGTCCGGACAGCCGGACTATAATTATCCGCCGGACTCTAAGACTACGAAGATACAAGATTGAAGATTCCGTCCCGTGTCCGGATGGGACTTTCCTTGGCGTGGAAGGCAAGCTTGGCGATACGGATATGTAGATCTCCTACCATTGTAACCGACTCTGTGTAACCTAGCCCTCTCCGGTGTCTATATAAACCGGAGGGCTTTAGTCCATAGGACAACATACATTACAACAATCATACCATAGGCTAGCTTCTAGGGTTTAGCCTCCTTGATCTCGTGGTAGATCCACTCTTGTACTACCCATATCATCAATATTAATCAAGCGGGGCGTAGGGTTTTACCTCCATCGAGAGGCGAACTCGGGTAAAACATCGTGTCCATCGTCTCCTGTTACCATCCGCCTAGACGCACAGTCCGGGACCCCCTACCCGAGATCCGCCGGTTTTGACACCGACAATGCCCATGGATTTTTTCTAAGTGTTGAAGATTGACATGAACAGGTTCAAATCAATCTGGGGACTAATGTTGTGGATATAACTACTGAGTGTAAACCGCCCAGGAGGGGACGGTTCACGCTCAACCATACTGAAGCCCAGGAGGACAAGAAGATCGCGCTTTACTGATAAGGCTTAGAGGCCCGAAGCCCAGAGGCGGTTTAGGGCCCATAGTGGTAAACCGTCATAGTTATATTCTTGTACTGTAAGTTAGGGAAAGGGAGAAACCGAGCCGAACACTTGTATGAGTCGGCCTCGGGACTCTGTAAACCGGTCGGGCGTCAACCTGTGTATATAAAGGGACGACCCGGCGGCGGTTCAGGGACAACAGACAACAACTCGAGACTTAGGCAAAGCATATTTGCTCCCTGGTCATCGAAACCACAATAATTTCATCACAAGTAGACGTAGGCTTTTACCTTCATCGAAGGGGCCGAACTAGTATAAACTCTCGTGTCCCTTGTCCGGTTTAACCCCTTCAGGCTAATCTTGTTGCAATGGCTCCACGACTAAGTCCTTTCGCTAGGACATGTGACGTGATATTTCCATGACACAAGGCGATGGAGGAAATCGCCCCGGCAAGCCCTTTCGGAACAAAGGAAAACCCGCCAAGGGCCAGGAGAAAAAAGTCTGTGATGAGGAGAGTGATAAAGGGGATGAAGAGGAAACCAGTGAGTAGGAGTTTCAAAAGGCCACGGATGCCTTGTGCGTTGACGGGGGTGCATCTCTGCACACCTCCCATCGCCAACTCAAGCAGTGGGAACGGGAAGTCAATGCTGTGGAACCAGCGCCAGAGGCCCGAAAGCCGCTCAAGTGGTCCCGCACACCCATCATCTTTGACGAGGAGGACCATCCTAGCGGCACCGCTACGGTAGGATGCCTACCTTTGTTGGTTTCTCCAACAATCCGCAACCTCAAGGTCACAAAGATGTTGGTGGATGGTGGGGCCGGACTGAATCTGATTTCACCGGCAGTTATCAGCAAGCTTCAAAAAGCAGAGGAAGAGCTAGAGGTTACAGGAACGTTTCAAGGAGTCAACCCCCGCAGGACTCATCCTAAAGGGAAGATTACGTTGCCAGTAACATTTGGGGGAGAGCTTAACTACCGGACTGAGAAGATTGTGTTTGATGTAAATGATCTCCCCCGGCCGTACAATGGATCCTTGGACGCCCAGCCTTGGCTAAGTTCATGGCGGCATCCCACTATGCCTACAATACCTTGAAGATGCCTAGGCCACTGTGGGTCCTCACCATCCCATCATATGACAAAGATGCCATCATTTGTGTGGACAAGATGTACAGGGAAGCAGTTGCAGCAGAGGCAGCAACGGCAGCGGTTCCCACCAAGGAGAGCAAAGGGAAGAAACATGATTGTAGGACCTCAGGCAAAGAGTCCGGGAAGCGTGCCCCCTCCAAGTGCATGACACCCGTTGACGACGTGCCAGAGTGTTCCAATAACAAGAGATCCAAGGTTGCTTCTCCACAAGTGAAAAAGGTCCCTGGAGGGCTGGCTGGCGTTGATGGTACCTTCACCATCGGCACCACCCTCGATGACAAATAGGAAAGAGCGCTCGTTGCCTTCCTGCGGGCGAATATCGATGTGTTTGCTTGGCAACCGTCTGATATCCCCAGTGTTCCTAGTGAGGTAACCGAGCACCACCTTGATGTTTGCCCACACGCCAGACCTATTAATCAGAAAGTCCACAAGCAGGACTTGGAAAGGCAGCAGTTCATTGCGGAAGAGATCAAGAAGTTTGAAGCAGCTGGTTTGGTCAGAGGAGTGCTACATCCCACTTGGCTAGCAAACCCAGTAGTAGTCCGGAAGGTGAACGGTAAAATGGAGGCTGTGCATTGACTTCATAGAACTCAACAAGGCTTGCCCAAAAGACCCTTTCCCCTTGCCGCATATTGATCAGATAGTGGATTCCACCTCAGGTTGTGATTTTCTCTCATTTCTAGACGCCTATTCTGGGTACCACCAGATCTTCATGTCAAAAGAGGACGAGGAGAAGACTTCATTCATCACTCTGTGTGGTACGTATTGCTTTGTCCGCACGCCATTCGGATTAAAGAGTGTCGAGTCCACCTTTGCATAGTGCAGTCCAGATTGGTTTTGAACCTCAGCTGCACAGAAACATTGAGGCTTATATGGATGACATTTTGGTCAAAACCCAAGATAGAGCAACTCTTATTCAGGATTTGGAGGAGATGTTTGCAAACCTGCGCAAGATCAACTTGAAGCTAAACCTTGAGAAATGTGTGTTTGGCATCCCCTCTGGCAAGCTGCTTGGATACTTTGTGTCTCACAGGGGGATCGAAGCCAATCCCGACAAGATCAAGGCCATCGAGCAGATCCAAGAGCCAAGGACAGTCAAAGATGTGAGGCGCCTAACAGGATGCGTTGCCGCGCTTAGCAGATTCATCTCCAAGTCTGCCGAGCGTGCCCTGTGTTCTTCAAGATTTTGAAGAAGACGGGTCCCATGAAGTGGACCCCTGAAGTAGATGCAGCTTTGCAAGATCTAAAGACGTACCTGTCCTCTGTGCCTGCCTTGGTTGCAACCAACCCTCATGATTCGTTGTTGCTATACTTGGTGGCAGCAAACCAAGTGGTCAGTGCGGGCTTGGTAGCGCAACAAGAAGTGGATGATAAAGAGAGTGAGCAGAGGCCAGCACGGCCAGAAAAGGACCAGGGCAGCAACGAGCACGGCAACGGTAACAACCCCAAGGCTGTGGCAAAGAAGAAAGTGGTGCAGTGCCCAGTGCTCTTCGTCAGCTCCTCGTTATAGGGGGCTAGGCCGAGGTACTCTGGTGTGCAAAAATTGTTCTTTGGCCTCATCATGGCCTCAAGGAAACTGCGCCACTACTTCCTAGCCCATGAGATCATGGTTGTTACTCGTTTCCTGTTGCAACGGATACTCCGAAACCCAGAGGCTACTGGCAGAATAGTGGAGTGGGCTTTGGAGCTATCCAGCATTGGTCTGAAGTTTGAGAGCACATCAACTGTCCAGAGCAGGGCATTGGCAGAGTATATTGCTGAATGGATGCCAACCCCTGATGAGGAAGTGACAGGGACAGTTATTCCCGACAAGGAATCACCCCAAGAATGGATTATGTATTTCGATGGTGCGTTTTCCCTACAAGGTGCCGGGGCTGGCGTGCTTCTTGTTTCCCCCTCCGGGGAGCACTTGAAGTACGTCGTCCAGATGCATTTTGCACGGGAAGAGGCTATTAACAATATGACAGAGTATGAAGGGCTCCTTGGCGGGCTCAGAATTGCAGCAGAATTGGGAATTAAGAAGCTGATCATTCGAGGAGACTCACAATTGGTGGTGAGGCAAGTTAAAAAGGATTATTAAAGTCCATTAATGGAGGCATACATCAAGGAAGTGATATGATTGGAGGAGTACTTTGATGGATTACAAACAGAGCACGTACCCATGCGGAAAACAACATAGCTGATCATCTATCAAAGTGTGTTGCGCAGAATCTTCCAGTGGAACCAGGAACTTTTGTTCTCCATCTTACTCAGCCCTCCATATCCCCAGCAAAAATGGCCCGGAAGAGGAGAAAGTTGGACACCGGAAAGCCTCTCCCGGTAGAGCCGTCCGCTCCTGGCAAAGACCTTGTTGGAAACAACTCCTCACAGCCTACCGGACCACCCCCTCCTACCCGGTCCATGGACCCCGCGCACGAGGCCTATGCTCCCGCAACAGAGGAGGTGCCGCTAGTCCTTGTTTCCGAGCCATAGGCTCCAACTTGGGCAAGGCACATTGTCCGCAACCTCCAAACTGGAGAGCTTCCCAGCGATCAAGACAAACCTGAAAGAGTAGTCCAGAGGGCCAGTATGTATCAGTTTTTCAATGACACTCTATACACAAGGAGGCCCAACGGTGTGAAATTGAAGTGTGTATGCCGGGAAGAAGGAAAGGAACTACTAGCTGAGATTCACAAAGGAATGTGCGGCTGCCACATTGGATCAAGGGCATTAGTTGGGAAAACAGTCCGACAAGGATTCCATTGGCCCACAGCCCTCTAAGATGCGATCGAACTAGTCACTAAGTGTGAAGCCTGCCAGTTCCATTCCAAGAAAACCCACCTGCCTGCCCAAGCACTTCAGACAATCCATCTATCATGGACATTTTTGGTCTAGGGGCTAGATATCATCGCCCCTTCCCCCGAGCAATCGGGGGCTTTGAATTCTTGTTCTTTGCCATTGACAAGTTTACAAAGTGGCCGAAAGTGACTGCCGTGAGAAAGGTGACTGCTCAGTCAGCTATCATGTTCTTGAAAGATCCCGTGTGTCGTTTTGGAGTTCCGGCAAGGATCATCACCGACAATGGCGCCCAGTTCATGAGCCGCGACTTCATGCAATATGTTCATGCCCTCGGATGCAAGATCTCATTCGCCTCTGTGGCACACCCTTGGATCAATGGACAAGCTGAGAGGGCAAACGCTGAAGTGCTCAACAGACTCAAGACAAGAACATTTCATACGCTATAGAAGCACGATAGGCGGTGGATCGAGGAGCTGCCGGTTGTTCTCCGGTCCCTCAGAACACACCAAACTGAGCTACCAGGCAGACTCCCTTCTCCCTGGTATACGGTGGCAGAAGCGGTTATCCCCACAGAACTCATTTACGGGTCACCTCGAGTACTTGCTTACGACGAGTTCGTGCAAGATCAGCACCGGCGTGACGACACTATGCTCGAGGAGATCCGTCTCCAGGCTGCTACGCGTGCTGCACACTATCAGCAAGCCTTGCGCCGCTATCATAGCCACAGGGTTCATGCCTGGAGTTTTGAGGAAAGAGACCTTGTCCTTAGGCACATTTAGTCCTCCAAGGGTACACACAAGCTGTCGCCAAAGTGGGAAGACCCTTACCGGGTAGTATGAGTCACCAGACCTGACGCAGTCTGTCTGGGGACTGGAGATGGCACTCTGTTGCAAAAATCATGGAATATTGAGTGTCGGTGTCAAAACCGGCAGATCTCGGGTAGGGGGCCCAAGCTGTGGAGAAGGGACACAATGTGTAGCGAGGTTTAGGCCCTCTTAATGGAGGTAAAACCCTACTCCTTCTTGATTATATTCGAGGTTATAGGGGTTACAAGAGTTGATCTACCTCGAGATCGATTCGTCTAACCCTAGATAGCTAGCCTAGCAATGTTGTGATCATGCCTCGAATCTACCCTCCGGTTTATATAGACACCGGAGGGGCTTAGGGTTGTACAAAGTTGGTTTTACATAAAGGAATAACATATCCGGACACCTATACTTGTCATCCACGCACACGGGAGTCCCCACCGGACACGAGAGGTAATATTTTGTCTTGTATCTTGACGGTCCATCAGTCCAGCCCACATCAATAGACCGGATGCCCGATGACCCCCTAGTCTAGCACTCCCATAGTAGCCCCTCAGCCAGTCTTCAATGATGATGTATTCGGCGCTCAGATTGTCTTCAGCATTGCAAGGCGGGTTCGTTGAAGAATACACATCGACTTTCCTCTATAAAAGAATTGTATCCAGCTTTTCATAATAATCACAACCCTTAGCCGCGGAGGCAGGATATATATATAAAAATAAGAATAGTGTCTTTTACTGACAACTTTTCCGACGAAGCGTTAGACTTTGGCCCTTTGGTATTTTGAACTGTTTTACTACCTAGCGTTATGTGTTTCGAGGCCACGCCTCATTGGCACGTCCCGTTAAATAGAGATCATGCCCATTTAATATGGGATTGCGTATCAATGATATTTGGGTAATCCAACCATTTGCATCGCACGACTTCGTTGGGAATAGGCGAGATTCAAGGCTTGAGTGGGGGGCGGTTGGTATTTTTTACTGCCTATAAGAGGGCAATGGACCCCCACTTTCCTACCCACGCCATCACATCTCCTCAGCCTTCCAATATTCCAAGCTCTCCGCGCTCGCAAAGTCTCCATCTTTCTCACCACCACCACCACCTACTCCGACCATGGCCGGAGCTGGCTCCAAAGGCAAGTGGGAGGCCTCCTCCGTGACAGAGAAGGAGATAACAGATCTCTGGTGTGCGGGGTACCTCGCCGCCGATATCATGCATCGGCTTCCCCCTGAAGGTCAAGTCATTCCCACTCTGTAGCCCGGCGAATGGGTCGTCTTCCTTCCCCACTTCCTTAGAGGTTTAGGTTTTCCACTCCACTAGTTCGTCCACGGATTCATGTACTACTACGGACTAGATTTCCACGATCTAGCACCAAGCTCATTCCTCCACATCTCAGCATTCATTGTCGTGTGTGAGGCTCTCCTCCGCTTCCACCCACACTTCGGCCTATGGCTCAAGGTCTTAAATGTGAAGCCGAAGGTGGTCGATGGGCAGCACGCGGACTACGGCGGCGCTATGATTAGCAAGCTGCCAAACACCACATGGCCCAAGGCGCATTTGTGGAGACCGTGAAGATCTGGCAACAAGAGTGGTTCTACATCACCGAGCCGCGCCACACTAAGTGGGCGGCTATTCCGGAGTTCAGATCAGGACCTCCCATGAGGCTCACCTCCTGGAATGCGAAGGGCCTCGACTGGGGGTCCCATACGGAGGTGCTGGCGCTGCAAGCATGCATTACCAACGTGTTGGGGAAGAACGTTGGTCTAACCAAAGTGGTTCAAATCATGCTCTTCTGCCGCATTCTCCCCTGCCAGTGTCGGACTGCCCCCATGTGGGAATTCAAGCCGGAGGAGCCACGGACGCTACATCACTTCCTCGGCACCACACACGAGGGAATGTGGAAGCTGCTTTTCAAGGCGCAGAAGAGAAGCTGGCCCATGCAGACTGAGGACATCGGCCTCCACACCGCGTATCCGGCCTCTCTAGTAAGTACTCGATATCTCCCAAGACATACCTACTTTATTTGATTTATGCCGAACTCATCAACCCATCTTTCATTACAGGGCTGGACCAAGAAGTCGGAGCGGATCAAGTGTCCGGCTCCACTGCCCGAAAACCCAGTCACTCCTCAGCTGGAGGAGATGCTGGTCCCAGTGCCTTATCAGCCACTAGAGAAGAAGGCCAACAAGAAGAGCAAGGTTCCCAAGAACGGGCCCCGCTGCAAAGGCCCTCCGGAATCTATGTCTGGAGAGACCGAGCCCGTCTCCTCTCACGAGGAAGATGAGGACGAAGAAGAGGAGGGAGAGGAGGAAGAGGATGTGGAGAGCGATTGCCCCCTCAAGATGAGGGAGGGGGAAAGGACAGCCTCCGAGAACATGGAGGGGGTGACGCCAAAGAAGGGGCGGGTGGTCCTCTCCGATAGTTTGGACTCGTAGTCCGAACACATCCCAGAGAGGGTCCAAAGGGAGAAGCCCCTAGCCGCAACGTAAGTGTCAGAAACTTACTTGTTTAATTATTGCTTTTAATCTGCCTCTTTAATACCCTATCCTTTTATGCTTTTTATCCCTACGCGTGAGATCCCGATCCTCTAGGGAGGCGGAGAGTGACGGCCCATCTCGCGCCCTTTCTCCCCTTCCATGGAGGACACCGAGGTGTCATCCCAGAGACCATCTTCTGGCCGGGGAGGGGTGGACGAGACCGTCCAGAAGGTGCCCGAGGACAACAGCTCGGACATTGTAGAGCGGGGCACGGTGACCCCCATGACCACTGAGGGTGGGGGGCTTCAAGAGTCCGGGCCTCCACCGAACACCGTCCCGGAGCCTAGTACGGCTCCGGGTTCAGACCATCATCCCCCTTCGAAAGAGGGGGGAGGAGCAGGAGCTCCGTCAGGGCCCTCTGTCAATTCGGAGGTCGCTGATACTATGCGAGAGGCACTGGAACGTGCTTCAGTTGTAGAGGAACACCACACCCTTATGGGTGCAGCTATGGAGAAGGTTAAGTCTGCAAAGAGCGGACTGACTGAAGCTTTCCACAGCCTACTGACAGGCTTCGAGGTAAGTGACGTAATATTCTTCACGAGTATTCTGTGTATATATATGTGTGTGTGGCGAAGCCCATGTGTAGACAGTAGCCCCTGAGACTCTGTCCGGATTAGAACCGAACATAGGATCATCAACAAGTATATAATGCATTGTATTTTTGTATTTGACATGCTTCTAAGTGGCTGGCTCTTGCCAGTTGCGAAATTGCGAGCTCAATCGAAGCTTGACTATCAGATGAGAACTTCGGCCGTGCCAAGCGGTTCGTGAAACCCAAGGCATGCAATATTTTAGTATATCCAAAAAAAATATTCATGTATAGTCGGTTTTAAACTGACTAAGAATGTTATGAATATACTCGCAGTTGGCGCAGCCGAGGTCAAGTCCCTCAAGGGCGCCCTTGCCAAAGCCAAGAAGGAGGCAGAGGCGAGCAAGGTGGCCACGGAAAAAGCGGCCAAGGCTTTAGAGGAAGAGCAAACCACCCGCTGAAAACACGAGGCGCGGGTGGGGGAAGTAGAGAAGGAGCTCAAGGACGCCATCGCAAGGTGTGAGTCCTTGGAGCAGAAGAGTTCAGAGCAGTCCTCCGAGCTCACCAAAGCTCTTGAGAACCTGAAGGAGGCCCGGGTTAATGCCCAGGGCGCTCGCCAGGAGATACAAGAGGTGAAGCAGGTTGCTGCTGGTAAGGCCTTTATCATGCAGAGTAGATATACCAGTAAGAGATATATTTTACTGACCAAAGTTTGGAGTTCTCCAGGCGCCTTTGCCGATCTGCCGAGGAGTATTGCGGATGCCGCCGCATTCTTCTGATCTGAAGAGGGGAGCTTGACGGAGAAGTTATTCTGGTTGTAGTACCTTGCGCCAGAACTTCCAGTGCCCCTAAGCGACCAGCTGAAGCAGCTGTCCGAGCTGCACAGGGTGGCCGGACTGGCCATGAAGGATATTATAGTATGCTTGTGGCCGGCCGACTCCATCCCTAACAGTCACTTCGGACTCGTGAAGAGGCTAGTGGAGGCGCTTCCTCGGATCGATACCCTCAAGCAGTCATCCTGCATTGAAGGTGCCTGGATGGCCTTTGCCCGTGTCTAGGTGCAGTGCGCAAAGATGAAGGCCACCAAAATTGCTACCACAGGGCCGCCTGAAGGGAAAGAGCACCGTCAACCGGAGAAGTACTTTGACAAGGTCCTCGAGGGAGCCCACATTGTGGAGGTCTAGTGTTCGAAGGACGTCATCTTTGAGTAGTTGAGTCCGGTTTGTAAGAGTCATGTAATGAACTCATAGTGTATGATAGTTATGATTATGCTTTATTATTAGTTTATCCTCCTATTTTGCTATTTATATATGCGAAAGTTTACGATTAAATCGGCTTCATTTACGTAGATATTACAGGGGTGTTCGGGAACGTATGACCACACTTTATCCAACGTATTGGTCCGATGTAGGGGGCGTCTTGCAAAGTGAAGTAGGCAATCAGACTATGCGGCTTTAATACTTTCACTTAGCCATAAGAGTCCATTGGTGGCGCTAAGTACTAGCCCCTCGTTGCATGATCGGCAATCCAGAGTGCGGCGCCTTTGCAACGCGGCTGGTCAAAAGACCCAGCCCCTTGTATAACACGTCAAAAATCGCGAATGATTCTTTGTACAACACTAAGTCACCGGATCGCTGACCTGCTCTCGCCTACCATGATAGTTAGTTTTCGGCTTTTTCTACTGAGGTACTTAACCAGACGAACCGGAAATACAATCGCAGTAGTTCTCCATTTACTACCTAAGCAGAACTTGCGGAACGTAAGGTGGCAAACACAGGAGTCGGGAAACCCAACTATAGACCAAAGACATGATTTGGAGTTGATGCATATAATGCAATATTCGGGACACCGAAGAGTTCCCTATGAGTGTTCGGAATTTAAGAATTTTGCGGGACCGAATACAACCCCTGGTATGAAGACCGTGTCAAGCCACGTATGTCAGTCGAACGTAAGCCACGTATGACAAGGAAAAAATCCAAAACCCAACCAAGAAGGTGATAATCTTCTGTGCCCTTTATATCTTTATTGATATGTCGATGACAGGCAATGTCATTCAATATTAAGGTCATATTACATGCCCAAAGATAAAAGAAAAGATTTTACATAAGGGAAAGTCTAACACAGGGCCTAAAAGAATAGTTCAGAAAAGAAACTCCAATGATGCCCTGCCGCACATCTGCGCCTTTTCTCCTCAGTAGTGAATCCTTTGAGAGGACTATTTGATGGTTCAAAATGCGCCAACCTTAAAAGGATTTCCCGCGACAACAATCTTGTAAGTAGGGCTCTTGATGAACCTGCGTTAAAAGGAAAAAAATATATGCGGTCCAATTATGGTCGAGACATACAATGGACCTCTTCTGGAGTGTGCCTCCGGCGCCGCCCAAGGTATTTTTAGTGCGTAAGTATGTACGCGCGAGTGGGGCGATCGGCAGAGGCCGAACTGCTAATCGAGGTTTGGATTCGTTGACATATCGCTATTGTGCGTGGACCGTACTCATTTGGATACGTCGTTGGCTTTATTGGCCGGTGAACTGTTCGGCTTGATAATGCCACCATATACTTCAGCTGCATGGGCTGCAGTGTGCTCTTCAGTATGGAGTGAGTGCTCCATATTACCATTGATTGTAATAACGCCGCAAGGTCCAGGCATCTTAAGCTTCAAGTAAGCATAGTGCGGGACTGCATTCAAGCGGGCGAACGCGGTTCGTCCGAGCAGTGCATGGTAGCCACTACAGAAAGGGACGATGTCGAAGATTAACTCTTCGCTATGAAAGTTATCTGGGGAGCTGAATACTACCTCCAATGTAATGGAGCCTGTACAACGGGCCTCCACTCCTAGTATCACACCTTTAAAGGTAGTGTTACTAGGCTTGATTCGTGATGGGTCAATCCCCATCTTACGTACAGTATCTTGATAGATCAAGTTGAGACTGCCTCCTCTGTCCATAAGGACTCTAGTGAGGTGGTATCCGTCAATGATTGGATCAAAAACTAGGGCGGCTGAACACCCATGACGGATACTGGTTGGGTGATCCCTGTGATCAAAGGTGATCAGACAGGCTGACCATGGGTTAAACTTGGGAGCGACAGGCTCTACGGCATAGACGCCCCGTAGTGCGCGTTTGTGCTCCCTTTTGGGGATATGGGTGACATATATCATGTTCACTGTCTTCACCTTGCGGGGCTTTTGACCCCCGGTGTTCAGCTGGCAGGGCTCATCATCGTCTTCACTTGGAGGACCTTTTCCCTTGTGTTCAATATTTAACTTACCGGCTTGTTTGAATACCCAACAGTTCCTGTTGGTATGATTTGCAGGCTTATCAGATGTGCCATGAATCTGACAGGGCCTCTCGATGATTTTATCTAAGCTGGATGGCCCGTCTTTGTTGCCTTTAAGTGGTTTCTTCGACTGATCGAACTTAGGACCGCTAAATACGGCATTGACTTTCGTATCGTCTGCATCGTTGTTGCTATTATTCCAACGTTTGTTTTTATTGCGGCGAGGCTTAGCATTGTCGTCCCGCACTTTGGAGGTGTTGGGGTCGCTTGAGCTGTTGCTTCTATGAGCCAACCAGCTGTCTTCGCCCGCATAGAAGCGGGTCATGAGTGCCATTAAGGCTGCCATGGTCTTTGGCTTTTCCTGCCCAAGGTGTCGGGTGAGCTGTTCATCACGGGCGCTGTGCTTAAAGGCCGCTAAGGCTTTGGCATCCGGACAGTCTACAATCTAGTTCTTTTTAGTTAAGAATCGATTCCAAAGCTTGCGAGTTGATTCGCCTGGCTGCTGAATTATGTGACTCAAGTCGTCAGCATCCGGTGGTAGGACATAAGTGCCCTGAAATTTAGCCCTAAAAGCATCTTCCAAGTCTTCCTAGGTTTTTCTGGGAGGCTGTTTAGCCAGTGCCATGCTAGTCCTTTCAGCTTTAGAGGAAGATAATTAATGGCATGGAGATAGTTTCCTCGAGCCATATGAATGTGAAGAAGAAAATCTTTGATCCAGACGGCCGGATCCGTCATTCCATCGTACTGTTCGATGTTTATGGGTTTAAACCCTTCCGAAAATTGATGTTCCATGACCTCATCAGTGAAGCATAGGGGGTGTGCGGCCCCTCTATATTGTGCAATGTCACGGCGAAGATGGGTTGACATCTGAGTTTGGTTATGATCCTGAACATAGTAACGGTCGTTGCGCCGGGCTTCATAGCCATTGTCTCGTGCCGGGGCATGGCCCCTTGATCCGTAGATTGATCTAGTCTGACCAGCTTTATTGGCTAGTTTACATTGTAAGTCGTACGTGTATCCCACTGCTGCTATCTCCCTACCTCTTCAGCGAGGAGGTGCGGGCTGGTGTTCGGCTTGATATGCCGCTTTGTCCCACGACATGGTGGTTGGTCTGGTTGATCTGCCTGATTGTATTTCGATGGTATTAGTTCAAGGACTTCATCGTCGAATTGAAGCAGGAGCTTGCGCCTAGGGTAACTTTTGACAGGTCACTCTTGGTCGTATTCCTCGGCGGCCATGACCTTAGTCCACCTTTCATTCAGTGTGTCCTGCTCAGCTTTGAGTTGCTACTGCTTCTTCTTCAGACTCCGAGCTGTAGCAATGAGATGTCGCTTAAAGCGTTCTTGGTCGAGGGGTTACTCTAGGACAATGAAGTCTTCGTCATCGAGGCCAACCTCCTCTTCGGATTCTGGCATATAGTTGTTGTCCTCCTCATCTTTGTTGTCAGCGCGTTCAGGACTATATTTACCCTCTTCCCGCTCGTCCTGTTCGGATGTGGGCTCGATGGGGTATTCGAGATCTTCGACACCATCGGGTTTATCATTGTCTCTGGTGTCGGTATTACTATCCTTCGCCCGGCACAATTGTGAGTGGTGCCGCTAACATCGGCGCTTTGGGGGTTTATCGACGGGTTTTGTCCTCATCTGGGACGGGGTTATCCTCGTCGTTCTTCGGAGTGTCTACCATGTATACATCGTAGGTTGAGGTGGCCGTCCAACGCCCCGTGACGGGTGGGGCTTGGCTTGGTTCGGCGTCGGCATCGTCGTCCATGTTGTTGGTGTCTTTGGACGCATGGTCCAACATGTCGCTTAAGTCCTCGACAGTGGCTATTAAGTGGGTGGTGGGTGGGGCATAAAATTCCCCTCTCTCAGCCCCTAGTCCGAGCTGGGTACAGTTCAGAGGTAAGGCCTCCGTGATGGCGAGCGACTGCATCCATCCCAATGCTTCGTCTAAGAGCAGAAGTGGGACCGGAAACTGCGGATCTGCTGGGCTAAGTTCGGCATGGGACACCAGATCGGACCCGTTGAGTGGAGACATCTGCAGTTCAAGATGATTGCCCAGAGTCGAGCCTACAACTGCATCTGGGTCTTCGATCGGAAGTTCCACAAGGGGAACAAGTCTGGCGGGGCTCATGCTCCTGTCTTCAGACGATGAGACCTGCCCCGGATCTAAGGCCAAGGCGGGTGTTGATGTCGACCCTTGGGCGGGATCTGATAGGGGATCCGCAGAGTCTTCCCAGCGGGGACACAGAGTTGTGGCCAAGGCCGCGAACCCGTCAAAGACTACGTCTCCTCGAATGTCAGCAACAAAGTTCAGGTTCCAAACCTGATCTGGTGGACGGGGGCATAACTATCGACCTGCTTGAGGCGGCCGATCGAGTTGGCACAAAGCACGAAGCCACCAAACACAAAAACCTGCCAAAGGAGAAAATTTTCCTTGGATGCAGCATCATTATTGATGAAGAGGTGAGCCATCGATCCTTCTGTCGATGATACAGCGAAGCTCTCAATGAAAGCACCAATGCCTGTGTCAAAACAGGCAGATCTCGGGCAGGGGGGCCCAAGCTATGCGTCTAAGGATCAATGGTAACTGTGGAGAAGGGACACAATGTTTACCCAGGTTCGGGCCCTTTTAATGGAGGTAAAACGACTGCTGGTATATATACAATTGTGAGTGATTGATGAAATCATCACCGACGGGTTCCATTGTTTAGTTCATGTGCGATGTGATTTGCTCTATCTACAGAGCATCAACACATATATACTTAAAAAGACAGCATTGCATAACCAAATTAAGCATACAGTTACACAAGTGACTACACACATAACATTTTCATACACAAAAGTAAGCAATTACATGCATACTAAACTAGGAGAAACGAGGATCTAATCATCTACTTCTTGTTGCGATGAGCTTGCCATTGCTCTGCTTCCGGCTGGATCCCTGGTTGTTTTGGGGAAGGAGGCACTTCCTCATGTCAATGATCCGCCTGTACATGTCGTAGCACGTGTACGCCTCCTTGGCCGCGTACACGAAGTGAGCTTTGTCAAGTTTCTCCATCCAGGCCGAGTGCTAGGCACGCTTGGCTTTGTTGCAGGAATCTTTCATGTCTTTGTAGTTGGGGTTGATGATGCCCTCGGCGAGGTGAACCAGTGAGTCCTTCTCATGCTCCTTGCTGCCCCAGATCTTGTATTGGCCCTAGACATCGACAAGATTCTGGCAGGCGATGCCCGAATTCTTGAGCACCTTGACATCGTTGGTGATGTCCACCGTAGCGAACATGTAGTGCAAACCTGGCGAAACACTCGCAAGGCTTGTGGCCAGGCAGTAGTGGTAGACGAGGACGTGGTTGCGCACGCCTTGAAAATCACTCTGGGACCCCAAAATAGTGAGTAATAGTCCACGAAACGGGTCAGAATTAGCCAAAATTGTGAGTGTTGATGACCAACATGTAAGCGCACCTTGGGTTCAACAATTATGGGAATCACTTCGGGACCCCAAAACGGTGAGTAAAAGTCCACGAAACGCGTCAGAATTGGCCAAAATTGTGAGTGTTGGGCGACTGTGACCTTGGGACGAGATCCAGCATGAGTGTGGCTGTACTCGAGGTCAAACCCGACCAGCTTGTACTTCTCCTCGGCAAGCAACAACTTCATGATGTGGATGGAGTGCTCCACCCAGACCGGCTTGTTGGTGTACACCACTGAGAGCTCCGTGAACCTTCGGTGGGTGTCCACCACGGCATGCATGGTGAACTGCGGCTCGTCGTCGGCAGCCGCTCAGAGCGCCATTGGAGCTGCGCAAGATACCCTCTAAGAACTTGTCCTGGTGAGTGTGCTTCTTGCAATGGTGGGGCACGATCGAAAGGTTGAAGAGACACAAGAGGCTTAAATGGCCACTGTAACCAATGGGGGCCATCCGGCCTGTAATCATCACGTCTTGTCACGGCGTTCATAGCGGAGGATTCCAGCGCACGCTTGACAACACCGCACTGCAGTTTGACCACGCGTGGGCTCGAAGAGGCGCCAAATGTATCGTTGGTGAGCCTTGATACGTCTCCAACGTATCTAAAATTTTTGATTGCTCCATGCTACTTTATCTACTGTTTTGGACTATATTGGGCTTTATTTTCCACTTTTATATTATTTTTGGGACTAACCTATTAACCGGAGGCCCAGCCCAGAATTGATGTTTTTTGCCTATTTGAGTGTTTTGAAGAAACAGAATAGCAAACGGAGTCCAAACGGAATGAAACCTTCGGGAACGTGATTTTCTCACCGAACGTGATCCAGGAGACTTGGACCCTACTCCAAGAATTGCCAGAGGCGGTCACGAGGGTGGAGGGAGCGCCCCCCTGGATCATGTTGAGAATATGTTATGTGATAGCTATTTTGTTGAATTTTCTTATGATCCTACATGTAATTATTATGAGAGAGGAAAATATGGTTGTAGAAATTTTCATGTTACTAAATTACCTCCCTTCATGTTGAGATTGCTATCATCTCTTTGTTCTTCCTTGCATATACTAGTTTTTGTTTGCCTTGCAAATTTGTTTGCTTATAATATGCCTATGCATAGGAAGTATGTTAGACTTAGATGTGTTTGTCACGTTTTTCATGATACTCTCTTTGCACTTCAATTCTTGTCTTTCTTGTGAGCATCATTAAAATTCTCAATGCCTAGCTAGGGGCGTTAAACGATAGCGCTTGTTGGGAGGCAACCCAATTTTATTTTGTGTTTTTTGTTTTTGCTTCTATTTAGGAATAAATAATCCATCTAGCCTCTGTTTGGATGTGGTTTTATATTTTAATTAGTGTTTGTGCCAAGTAGAACCTATAGGATAACCTACGATGATAGTTGACTTGATTCTGCTGAAAAACAGAAACTTTGCGCGCACAAATATAATTTTGTTAAATCACAGGAACGTGCTTTTGCGTTGATTCTTTTTGCTGATGTTCAATAAACAAATTGTCCAGGACTTTCTATTTTGGTAGAATTGTTAGAGTTCCAGAAGTTTGCGTTAGTTACAGATTGCTACAGACTGTTCTGTTTTTGACAGATTCTGTTTTGCGTATGTTGTTTGCTTATTTTGATGAATCTATGGCTAATAAAATAGTTTATAAACCATAGAGAAGTTGGAATACAGTAGGTTTAACACCAATATAAATAAAGAATGAGTTCATTACAGTACCTTAAGTAGTTCTTTGTTTTCTTTCTCTAACGGAGCTCACGAGATTTCTGTTGAGTTTTGTGTTGTGAAGTTTTCAAGTTTTGGGTGAATTCTTTGGATGGATTATGGAACAAGGAGTGGCAAGAGCCTATGCTTGGGGATGCCCAAGGCACCCCAAGATAATCAAGGACACCAAAAGTCAAAGCTTGGGGATGCCCGGAAGGCATCCCTCTTTAAATCCACTTCCATCGGTAATTTACTTGGAGCTATATTTTTATTCACCACATGATATGTGTTTTGCTTGGACGTCTTGTATTATTTGCGTCTTTGCTTGTTAGTTTACCACAATCATCCTTGCTGTACACACCTTTTTTAGGGAGCCATACATGAATTGGAATTTGTTAGAATACTCTACGTGCTTCACTTATATCTTTTGAGCTTGATAGTTTTGCTCATAGTGGTTCACTTATATCTTTTGAGAGTGATAATTTTTGCTCTAGTGCTTCACTTATATCTTTTAGAGGAACGGTGGTGGATTTGTTTTAAAGAAACTATTGATCTCTCATGCTTAACTTAGATTATTTTGAGAGTCGTTAATAGCATGGTAATTTGCTTAATGTTAATATACTTGGTGTTCAAGATATGTGAAACTTTCTTTTGAGTGCGTTGTATACTAAGATAAGTTTGATGCTTGATAATTGTTTTGAGATATGAAGATGGTGATATTAAAGTCATGATAGTTAAGTAGTTGTGAATTCAAAGAATACTCGTGTTGAAGTTTGTGATTCCCGTAGCATGCACGTATGGTGAACCGTTATGTGTTGAACTCGGAGCATGATTTATTTATTGATTGTCTTCCTTATGAGTGGCGGTCGGGGACGAGCGATGGTCTTTTCCTACCAATCTATCCCCCTAGGAGCATGCGTGTAATACTTTGCTTTGATAACTTCTAGATTTTTGCAATAAGTATATGAGTTCTTTATGACTAATGTTGAGTCCATGGATTATCGCACTTTTTCCCATCCTTCCACCTTTGCTAGCCTCTCTAATACACACACTTTTAGCGCTATCATACACCCACCATATACCTTCCTCAAAACAGCCACCATACCTACCTATTATGGCATTTCCATAGCCATTCCGAGATATATTGCCATGCAACTTTCCACTGTTCCGTTTATTATGACACGCACCATCATTGTCATATTGCTAGCATGATCATGTAGTTGACATTGTATTTGTGGCAAAGCCACCATTCATAATTCTTTCATACATGTCACTCATGATTCATTGCATATCCCGGTACACCGCTGGAGGCATTCATATAGAGTCATACTTTGTTCTAAGTCTCGAGTTGTAACTGTTGAGTTGTAAGAAAAATAAAAGTGTGATGATCATCATTATTAGAGCATTGTCCCAAGTGAGGAAAGGATGATGGAGACTATGATTCCCCCACAAGTCGGGATGAGACTCCGGAAAAAAAAGAGGCCATAAAAAAAAGAGAAAAGGCCAAAATAAAAAAATGCGAGAAAAGAGAGAAGGGACAATGCTACTATCCTTTTACCACACTTGTGCTTCAAAGTAGCACCAAGATCTTCATGATAGAGAGTCTCTCATTTTGTCACTTTCATATACTAGTGGGAATTTTTCATTATAGAACTTGGCTTGTATATTCCAATGATGGGCTTCCTCAAAATGCCCTAGGTCTTCTTGAGAAAGCGAGTTGGATGCACACCCACTTAGTTTCTTTTGTAGAACTTTCATATACTTATAGCTCTAGTGCATCCGTTGCATGGCAATCCCTACTCACTCACATTGATATCTATTGACGGGCATCTCCATAGCCCATTGATACACCTAGTTGATGTGAGACTATCTTCCCTCTTTTTGTCTTCTCCACAACCACCCTTCTATTCCACATATAGTGCTATATCCATGGCTCACGCTCATGTATTGTGTGAAGATTGAAAAAGTTTTGAGAATGTCATAAGTATGAAAAAATTGCTTGGCTTGTCATCGGGGTTGTGCATGATTTAAATATTTTATGTGGGGAAGATGGAGCATAGCCAGACTATATGATTTTGTAGGGATAACCTTCTTTGGCCATGTTATTTTGAGAAGACATGATTGCTTGGATTAGTATGCTTGAAGTATTATTATTTTTTATGTCAATATGAACTTTTGTCTTTAATCTTTTGGATCTGAATATTCATATCATAATTAAGAAGATTTACATTGAAATTATGCCAAAGTATCACTCCGCATCAAAAATTCTTTTTTATCATTTACCTACTCGAGGACGAGCAGGAATTAAGCTTGGGGATGCCTGATACGTCTCCAACGTATCTATAATTTTTGATTGCTGCATGTCGGTGTACTAAGGTAGGGGTACCTCAGTACCCCAACTTGTGCACGGGCAGGTGCAACTCCCCGCGGCAGGGCCTACTACGTGCTCGTCGGAGACCTTCCTGCTCCATATCGAGCCATTCAAGAACAAAGTGTACCAGACAGAAGATCGAGACCCCGGCAAGCGGAGCTTGCCGGGAAGGCCGTTCCAGGCTCAAGGTGACATCAACCACACAAGGCCCTGGCGAGAGGAACTCGCCAGGAAGACTAGAAGATTGCACCATAGACGACACGCCTCGGCGCTATATGCGTCGGCGAGGGCCCGAGGCGACAAGTTCTGGCCCGGCAAGTTCCGGGCGGCAAGATCAAGACCCGGCAAGGCGCTTGCCGGGAGAGTTCTGTTGTGTGCTGCGCTCCAGCTCATCGGCCTGGCGTGCATACAGGGCCTTTCGGGGGCGCGTGGCGGATGGCTGCAGCCTGGGGTACGGTGGCACTTCACGGTGGTGGATCCATCGCCGTGGCGACGGAGACGCAAGGGCGGGAGCTTTTGGGGTCGACGGCGACGGCGTCAAATGCTCTTGTCCCCCATCACAAAGTAGGTGGCGACCCTTTGTTCACGCCTTTGTAGCTTCACTTTGTTCCCGCACTGCTCCAACTACCACCTCTTTTACATTTTTACCCCTTTCTCCTACGTTGACACCTGTCGGTGACCCCTTGCACTATAAAAGGAGGCCCATGCACAACGTAGAGGGGGTTCGGCTCATTCGACACTCACAACACCACTATACGCTCTCCCTTGAGCGAGATCAAATACAAACACAAAGCAGCAGTAGGAGTTTTATCTCTCCGGAGAGCTCCGAAGCTGGGTAAAATCCGCCCGCGTGCATCGCCTCGATCTGCTCTCTGTGCTCCCTCCGCCCTCGTACCGCACAGACAAGGGGCTCCGGCCCCATAGGTGTTCGTGGCGGGCAGCGCATCGCCCCCCCCCCCCCGACATCTCTGGCGCGCCAGGTAGGGGGCGTCGAGGTTGTGCGGACCTGATCCGGCGACTGCGCGGGCGCGCTCTTCATCAACCTCTCCAGCTCCGTCAGCAACTTCACCAACAATTGCGCTATGGCTCCGAAGAGGAAGGCTTCGGAGGTTGGAGGCCCGTCTGCGTCTCTTCCGCCGCCGCGGAGCCAGCGGTGGGCGAGGAGCGCTGACGGAAGGGTGGTCGCCGCGAGGACACTCGTGGCGCCACCAGATCAGAACAAGGCAGACGACCGCGCCTCGGTCTCCGTGGACACGCCGCGTCCATCTCGGCGCGGCGACCAGCAGCGCCATACCACGGAGGTGGTATTAGCCCTCTTGGGCGAAACCCGCAAGTAGCTCGGTGCCCACTTGGCGACCGCACCTCATCGGAGTGCTGCTGCCGTCGAGGACGCGCCATCGAACCCGCCGCTGCCCGCCGCCCGAGAGGGCAAAAAGTTGCCAAGCTCGAACTCTTGAGTTGTACCCTTGAGAATCCATACCTGTATGAGGGACCTAGACGCGAAAGGGTCGGATTGTGGTTGAGTTGCGCCGTCGGTTCGTCTTGAGTCCGCTCGACGACAAAAGGCGCGCCGCAACCAGCCCGACAAGTCCTTCCCGCCGGGGGCTGCACCGCCAACAAGATCGCGATGCCCAGCCTCAGCAAGCATGCTTCTTGTTGGCGGGCTTCCCGGGAGCGTAAAGTCCAGAACATACAAGGGGGCAGGATCGGGGGAGGAGTACAGCCTCGACGGATTGATGGAACTAGAAAAGCAAAGTCATCCGAGCTTTTGTGCAGAGCATTCCTTAATTTCATGCTTTTTTACGTTATGTTCCTCGTGCCTTCGTCCTTTGTACGCAATACCTGTGCGCTGAGGAACCTACCGTGGGTAGCCGCACCCTTGCTTCGAGTCCGCTCGAACAAGATAAGGCGTTGCGACTAGCAGCAACAAGGTTGCTTGCGGTGGGACCTTGGCCAAGAGGCTGCTTGAGCTCGCGCTCGGCGCTATGCGACAAGGGCCCTTTGCCGCAAGTTTCCCTAGAAGCGTGGGGTAAGCGTACCAAGGGTGTAAGGTAGAGGCGTACGTGCAAGCCCCGCCGTGAGATGCCCTTCGTATGAGATGCATGCGCGGAGGAACCAAGTCGTGGCTCGATTGCGCCCTTGTGTTTGTTTCCGAGTCCGCTCAACAAGCGCAAGTGTGCTGCTGCACCCTTATCTTGCTTTCGAGCCCTTTCGACAAGTTAAGTCATAAATCGGCTCGGCGAGGTTGCTTGCGGAAGCAACACCGCCGGTGGCTCTTGATGTCCCGCGACTCGGCAAGCGTGTTCGCCCCGGCAAGCTCCCCAGAAGCGTAGGGTTGAAACATACGAAGGGCAAGGCACGGCATCGTATTGCAAAGTCGCGCAGTAAAGATTTATATACACGTGCGTGTAAATAACGAAACTGTTGCAGACTTATCTCAGCTGTTTTCATGGCTGAAATTACAGCGATAAGGAGAAACCAGAAGAGCGGGGCCGACTCGCCATCTACGCCCGTGACGGCTCGGTCTCCCACCTTCGCCGCCCACGACCCCCGTGCATGAGGGCCGCGTGGCGAAAAAGCGGGCCGGGCGGCGGGTGAAGTGACCTCGCCCGCACCACGATCACGGGAATGGATGCCTTAAAGACCGCATCGCCGCCCGTCTCCCATGGCGCCGCAATCGGCGCGTGCCGTTGCGGGGGGCGGCGGCGAATGCGAAGTGGATTGGCGCACCGGCCGCATGAGTGCCGTGCACTGTTTTGGGCCTGGCCCAACAGCGCTTCGGCACCGTGTGTAACCCGAGCGGGGCTCTGTCGTTGTACTAAGGTAGGGGTACCTCAGTACCCCAACTTGTGCACGGGCAGGTGCAACTCCCCGCGGCAGGGCCTACTACGTGCTCGCCGGAGACCTTCCTGCTCCATATCGAGCCATTCAAGAACAAAGTGTACCAGACAGAAGATCGAGACCCCGGCAAGCGGAGCTTGCCGGGAAGGCCGTTCCAGGCTCAAGGTGACATCAACCACACAAGGCCCTGGCGAGAGGAACTCGCCGGAAGACTAAAAGATTGCACCATAGGCGACACGCCTCGGCGCTATATGCGTCGGCGAGGGCCCGGGAGCGACAAATTCTGGCTTGGCAAGTTCCGGGCCCGCAAGATCAAGACCCGGCAAGGCGCTTGCCGGAGAGTTCTGCTGTGTGCTGCGCTCCAGCTCATCGGCCCACGCGTGCCACAGGGCCTTTCGAGGGGCGCGTGGCGGATGGCTGTGCAGCCTGGGTACACGGTGGCACTTCCGATGGCGGATCCATCGCCGTGGCGACGGAGACGCAAGGCGGGAGCTTTTGGGGTCGACGGCGACGGGCATTAAATGCTCTTGTCCCCATTGTCAAAGTAGGTGGCGACCACTGTTCACGCCTTTGTAGCTTCTTTGTTCCCGCACTGTTCCAACTACCACCTCTTTTACATTTTACCCCTTTCTCCTCGTTGACACATCGGTGACCCTTGCACTATAAAGGAGGCCCATGCACAACGTGGGGGGTTCGGCTCATTCGACACTCACAACACCACTATCGCTCTCCCTTGGCGAGATCAAATCTAAACACAAAGCAGCGGTAGGAGTTTTATCTCTCGGAGAGCTCAGGCTAGGTAAAATCCGCCGCGTGCATCGCCTCGATCTGCTCTCTGTGCTCCCTCCGCCCTCGTCCGCGCTGCAGACAGGGGCTCCGGCCCCATAGGTGTTCGTGGCCAGGCGACGCCCCCCACACCGCATGCTACTTTATCTCTGTTTTGGACTATATTGGGCTTTATTTTCCACTTTTATATTATTTTTGGGACTAACCTATTAACCGGAGGCCCAGCCCGAATTGTTGTTTTTGCCTATTTGATGTTTTGAAGAAATGAATATCAAGCGGAGTCCAAGCGGAATGAAACCTTGA
Organism: Aegilops speltoides; assembly: GCA_021437245.1. Classification (NCBI taxonomy): domain Eukaryota; kingdom Viridiplantae; phylum Streptophyta; class Magnoliopsida; order Poales; family Poaceae; genus Aegilops; species Aegilops speltoides. The sequence goes on from CM038144.1 coordinate 444,054,752, forward strand.
GAACGTGATCCGGAGACTTGGACCCTACTCCAAGAAGTGCAGGCGGTCACGAGGTGGAGGCACCCCAGGCACGCCCCTACCTCGTGGGCCCCTGTTGCTCCACCGACGTACTCCTTCCTCCTACATATACCTCGTATCCCCAAGCGATCGAGCAGGGCCAAAACCTAATTCCACCACCGCAACCTTCTGTGTCCACGAGATCCCATCTTGGGGCCTATTCCGGAGCTCCGCCGGAGGGGGCATCCACCATGGAGGGCTTCTACATCAACACCATACCCCTCCGATGAAGTGTGAGTAGTTTACTTCAGACCTTCGGGTCCATAGCTAGTAGCTAGATGGCTTCTTCTCTCTTTTTGGATCTCAATACAATGTTCTCCCCCCCTCTCTCGTGGAGATCTATTCGATGTAATCTTCTTTCTGCGCTGTGTTTGTTGAGACCAATGAATTGCGGGTTTATGATCCAGTATTATCTATGGCAAATATTTGAATCTTCTCTGAATTCTTTTATGTATGATTGAGTTATCTTTGCAAGTCTCTTCGAATTATCCTTTCTGGTTTGGCCAACTAGATTGGTAGTTCTTGCAATGGGAGAAGTGCCTAGCTTTGGGTTCAATCTTGCGGTGTCCTTACCCAGTGACAGAAAGGGTTGCAAGGCACGTATTGTATTGTTGCCATCGAGGATAACAAGATGGGGTTTTATCATATTGCATGAATTTATCCCTCTACATCATGTCATCTTGCTTAAAGCGTTACTCTGTTTTTAACTTAATACTCTAGATGATCTTTGGATAGTGGTCGATGAGTGGAGTAATAGTAGTAGATCTTGTAATCATTTCGATCTACTTGTCTCGGACGTGATGCCTATATACATGATCATAACCTAGATATACTCATAACTATGCTCAATTCATCAATTGCTCAACGATAATTTGTTCACCCACCGTAGAATACCTATGCTCTTGAGAGAAGCCACTAGTGAAACCTATGGCCCCCGGGTCTATTCTCATCATATCAATCTCTATCGCTTTATTTACTTGCCTTGTTTTTACTTTGCCTTTTACTTTTTACTTTGCATCTATCTATCAAAAATACCAAAATATTATTTATCATCTCTATCGGATCTCACTCGTAAGTGATCGTGAAGGATTGACAACCCCTAATCGCGTTGGTTGCGAGTAGCTATCGTTTTGTGTAGGTACGAGGGATTTGTGCGTGGTCTCCTACTAGATTGATACCTTGGTTCTCAAAAACTGAGGGAAATACTTACGCTACTTTGCTGCATCATCCTCTCCTCTTCGGGGAAATCCAACGCAGTGCTCAAGAGGTAGCAAGCCTGTTCCCGCGCTACCGCGCAAGCTTCCCACCTGGCTTGGTTTGCCACGCATTGACTAGAAGAGGGACAAATCATGGGCGTTTATTGGCAAAAAGATTTATAAAAACAAAGTGTGTGGAATGACTTCGGTCATAAGATTACCCATGGCTGATGAGGTCAAAGTTACACAGAAGGGTGATGATGGACACCCGAGTGCGATAATTAATTCGGTGTTCTATAGGGCACACGTGGAAGAAACCAACTCTGTGCAATAATGTCGAAGATCGCAGTCGAGTTAGCCATACAGATCGTGTGCTGTGAGATCGACAAGGTAAACAGATTCGAGAATGGTTAATAAAATCAAATCTAAGACCATTGCATATTAAGGTCAAAATAGTGCTACCAATATACGAGTCTCATACGATGCCATTTCAAAGATTGTACCACAAAAGCTCAAAATATTACAAGGTTTAAATTCCAGACTTATATGGCTCAAATTCGAAGATTACAAGGTTCAAACTGATATTAGAAATGAAATTCAGCTCATCAGCTGCAAACGCTCGCGCTGATCTGCTGAACATTGATATCAGAGAGGTTCAAACTAATATTACCACTTCTTAGTCTGGTTTCGAAACCTCACAACTTTTGCAAAGGGGTCAGCCACTGAGTATTCATGTATGGGGTTGACACGATGAGTTCCGATTACTCTGTCATCTGAAGTTCGAAAGTGAAATTCAGCATTTTTGGAGCCTATTCCATTCTGCCGCAAGCGTCGGCGCTGATCAACAAACCATTCATTTTTGCAAAATAAATGTAGGGCAACCCTCATTACCTTCAACACCCTTTCTCTGACAACAAAGAACCTAGATAATATAATCTCCGGTAAGGTCCCTCGGTAGGAGTTCAAAGTAATTCCTGAGAGATGCAGATCTAGGCATTCGACGTGATTGTTATACTGTATCACATTATCCTCCACTGGGCCTGATCTTATCTGCAAAAGAAGAAAACGTGTTAGTGCCTAGATGCAGTTTTCAACACTACTACAGGCCTATTTGGTTTGCAGGATTTGTAAAATGCACTAACATGCCATCTTCGATCTGACATGATTAACATGGGCATTAACATGCCATCTTCGATCTGACATGATTAACATGGGCATTAACATGCCATCTTCGATCTTCACAAGATATTAGAGTGGATGAAAAGTTCCCTAAGAAAACTAGTACAAATGAATCCGAAGTAGAAATGCATATGGATTGTAACCATATGGATCAAGCATTGTCATTGTAAACTTGGAAAAGGAGACATGTATGTACTAAAATCCTCCAAAAGAATCCTTCAGAAATCATAGTACATTGTCATTCTAAACTTGGAAAAAGGTGTCCAAATTGAACTCCCTTATGGTTAACATTCAACAGGAAAGGAACATCACCTTGATATTTAGCTTCTCCAGGCATGGAAAGCATCTCAGGAAACTGACAACTTGCTCCAGGTTGGGCCCGATAGAATCTAGTGCCAAGACCTTCACTGTGCGCAGTTTTGTGGTCAAGCTTGTCGGAATCATTTTCTAAATGATAAACAAACAAACATCTTCAAAGTTATAAATAATGTTGATTTGTAGAAGGAGAGGTAGAAGGCAGTTGTTGTACCTGAATGGGTGTGGATCCAACAACAAGTTCGGAGTATTTGTCAGACGAGTAGCCCAGCACTGTCAATTTCGGCGCAGAAATGACATTGATTCTTGTTGGACCTACTTGATCAAGTAAAAGTAATCTCTCAAGTGCAGGTCTGTCACTGGTATAGCGACGTGCTATACAAACGGTTTTTAACCCCTTTCCGCGACGGCATTTGGAACCGTCGCCAAGTGAGTGTGGGCGATATGGGGGTCATTCCCACACGACCCAGAAACCGTCAGGGATAGGCCCTCCTAGCACACAAGCTGGCTCGTGTGCGATCGGGCGAGGCATTGGAACCCAATTTTTTTCATTTGTACGTACATCCCACACGGTGAATCCACGAAAAACATTTTCGCTCGTATGTATATCACACATAGTTTTTTGTGTGGAAACGTTTGTGCAAGCTGGCCTAACGCAAACAGTTCTGTGCCGGAAGCCGTCTGTGATTGTCGAACACGCCTACTTTTTAGAACCCATGCGTGTTGTTTTAGTTCATCGCCCACGGTGCTGTCTGAGTAACCGTCTGCAATATAAAGCCCCAACAAGAAGGGCAATTAGCCTATTATTGATAATCCATGTACTAATCAAATTGATATTTCTTATAAAAACACACCAGATATTTCATATCCTTATAACACTCCAGGATTTCATAATCGAATTACATCAGATAGCTTCGGCACTCAGTTCCGCCATTACACAACAGCACCAAGTTTCAGATGCAACATCAAAAACCTTTGGAAAGTAGTATCATACACGGTAAATAGACAGATGAATCTCATCTTGGAAACTGCAGAAGCAGAAGGCAAATGTTGAGCCATCAGTGATGTTGAATGTCCTTGCAACTTTAGGCCAGTGGCTATGGATAATTGCTGACCCAACCTTCGTCCTCTTCAGCAAGACTTCAATATTGTACCGTGGGTGTTGAATTAATACCTTCCTGGCCTCTTGACAATGTAGGTGGTTTGAGAGGTAATCATCGGTGAACTGCTTTGAAAAGTACTGAAAACAAAGATATGCAAGCAAGGTAAAAGAGTTAGTGCCATCCTATAGTTGACTGATGGCGCAAGGGGTAAAAACAAGGTAAAAGAGTTAGTACCATCCTATATTTGACTGATGTCTTCTTGATTGTGCAAAGAAAGATCTTGTTGTTATTCTTCGCAAGTTCTTCATCCTAACAATCTTTCTGAGTTTCTTAACTTGACTGATATTCATGGACATCTCATTTCCCCATATGCAAAATGGGTCAAACAATGGGTCTAATCCTCTGATAGCAGGACCTACATGTGCAAGCCCAAATTGTAAGAAACCTAAATATTAGAATGATTCCTGCAACTGCACAATAATGTGCAATTAGCCAAAGGACCATGCTTGAACAAACCTCGATGGTAAACCGCAGTGTCTCCCATTGTTTCCCTGCAACACACATAAGGAAGATCTTGATCAGGTTAGCTGAGAGTTGTCATACTATCAGTAGAATATGTATTGAGTGCAACCAAATTTGATTTATTTCACATGCGTAACAATACAAAATTGTACCCACGGCAAATGAAAATCAAATTACAGAATTTAATCAAACAGTTAAATGGACAGCAGACCAAATGAACCAAAATAGTTAACTAAGCATGACATCGTAGAATAGAAACGTGTACTAGAAGATAAGATAGTTAACAAAACAAAGAATGCTTGAGAACACTACTACGAAATGTAGCAATTGTTGGACCAAACTGTTAACTGAACATTACATTTCAGAGAACCAAAGTGTTAACTGAACATCAGCTTGCATATTAACATTACAGAGGACAAATCACTAGAAGGCATTGGCGGTGGCCTCAAGAAAACAGGACGGACTGTATTTTAAAGTAGACAACCGTGTGGCGGTGTCGACGATGGCCTCAAAGGCGAGGTTCTCCTCCAAGATCTGGCGGTCGGCACGCATGGCAGCCATAGAGACCTCGTGCGCGCGTGCGGCCATGATTTGCTTCTTCACTGCCAGATGCTACTGAGCTCCACGTTATACCGCGTGCAAAATGCTGGGCGGCGCTTAATTGGAGTAGGGGAAAATGATTTCGGTGGATGGTGTCATGCCGTCGGTCAGGGCATGTGGGACGGGAAAGGAGGAGGATAGTGTGGGTGGGTGTGGAATACCTGACCATATCGACGAGGCCGCGTAGACAAGAAGAAGGGAGGGCAGCAAGGAGGCCGCTCAGCAAGAAGAAGGGTCGCCGGCGAGGAAGCGGCGCTGCAAGAAGAAGGGTCGCCGGCGAGGAGGTGGCGCTGCAAGAAGAAGGGTAGCCGTCGAGGAGGCGGCGCTGCAAGAAGAAGGGTCGTCGGCGAGGAGGCTGAGCTGCCATTAAGCAGCAGTGAAGGTTTGAACTTGGAAAGCAAGGAGGAACAGTGGAAATGTGGCTTTTGGTGGGAGGGAGGGGGCGGGGAGATAGCTATTTTCGTCGTGGCAAGAAAAATTCACTCGGTGCCGCGAGAAACTGGCGCGCAAGTGTGGTTCAATTGGGGGCAGGGACTGTAGACGACGAAGCTTCCTGCACAATCTAGACAAGACTGTGCGCCAAGATATTTTATATCGCATCCCACACGTTTCTTTCTAGTAAACTGTTTGTGGTATAGCTGATTTTTTCATTATGTTTTGAAAGACAAAATGGTGTTACAGAGGGAAAGGATGGTGTTTGAATTGTTAGAACATTTATGTACAGTGAACATGCAACTACATGAGTGTCGTGTTTAAATTTGGAATTATACCGGTTCGTTTGGCATTTTTATGGATTAATTGAGTTTCTCGGCATTTAATGTGCATAATTCAAATTTGAACTACAAGCACATGCTGCAGTGCCCCAAAGTTTGTTGAAAAATAACATATGTGTCTTTGGATGAATTTATAGGTCCCATGCAAGAAATAAGAATGAAAATCAAACATATGGGCGTCGTGGCTTGGTCGGGAACATTGAGAAACTTGGTTTTTAAATTCATGGAAATTCAAAACTCGCTTGAAAATCATGAAACTTGGCATGGTGTCATTTCATGGCACCAACATGCTGTGGTAAAAAAGTTGGCCGCATTTGGACAAGTTTTTGGTATAAGCTTCTTGCAAACTGGAGCTTCTCTCGAGAAGACTCGTGGTTCCCGAGGGGGGACGTGTCACCTTTGTGTTCGAAATGATATATGCTACCTCCCCCCTTATTTTTTTACAGAGGCAACATAGAACTAGATGAGTGTCACATTAAAATTTGGAATTATTCCGGGTTCGTTTGGACTTTCTTATACATTAATTGAATTTATGGTCATTTAAAATGCACAATTCAAATTTGAACTACAAGCACATGCTCCAATGCACCAAAGTTGGTTGAAAAATCACATGTGTGTCCTTGGGTGAATTCCTAGGTCCCATGCAAGAAATGGGAATGAAATTCAAACATCTAGGCGTCGTGGCTCAGCCAGAAAGATTGAGAAACTTGGATTTTAATTCATGTAAATCCAAAACACGCCTGAAAATCATGAAACTTGGCATGGTGTCATGACATGGCACCAACATGTTGCGGTAATCTTTTTGGCCGAATTGGGACAAGATCTGGTATAAGCTTCTTGCAAACTGGAGCTTCTCTCAAGAAGGCTCGTGGTTCCGAGAGGAACGTGTCACCTCCGTGTGTGAAACGACATACATACACTACCTTCTCCCGCCTTAATTTTTTTACACAGGCAGATTAGACCAAATAGAAGTATCGTGCTAAATTTTTTAATTACTCTGGGTTCATTTGGCCTTTTTTCTACATTAATTGAATTTCCTGTCATTTAATGTGCATAACTCAAATTTGAACTACAAGCACATGCTCTAGTGCACCAAAGTTGGTTGAAAAATCACATGTGTGTCCTTGGATGAATTTCTAGGTCCCATGCAAGAAATGGTAATGAAATTCAAACATCTGGGTGTGGTGGCTCGGCTGGAAAGATTGAGAAACTTGGTTTTTTAATTCATGTAAATCCAAAACACACCTGAAAATCATGAAACTTGGCATGGTGTCATGACATGGCACCAACATGTTGCGGTAATATTTTGGCCGAATTGGGACAAGCTTTGGTATAAGCTTCTTGTAAACCGGAGCTTCTCTCAAGAAGGCTCGTGGTTCCGAGAGGGAACGTGCCACCCCCATGTTTGAAACAACATACGTACACTACCTTCTCCCGCCTTAATTTGTTTACACAGGCAGATTAGACCAAATAGAAGTATCGTGCTAAATTTTGGAATTATTCCGGGTTCGTTTGGCCTTTTTATACATTAATTGAATTTCTGGGCATTCAACGTGCATAATTCAAATTTGAACTACAAGCACATGCTCCAGTGCACCAAAGTTGGTTGAAAAAACACATGTGTGTCCTTGGGTGAATTACTAGGTCCCATGCAAGAAATGAGAATGAAATTCAAACATCTGGGCATCGTGGCTCGGCCGAAAAGATTGAGAAACTTTGTTTTTTAATTCCTGTAAATCCAAAACACGCCTAAAAGTCATGAAACTTGGCATGGTGTCATGACATGGCACCAACATGTTGCGGTAATTTTTCTATCCAATTTGTGAAGGTGCACACATTAAAAATCAACAAATTCATTTTGGAACAAGTGTTCTCATGTTACAAATTGGAAACACAACTATTATTGAAACCGTGGGTGTTCTACTTACTAATTACGTGCCGCCACACGTCCCTTTTTTATTGGCCAGGAGGTGTCGTGCGGGGTAGCTATTTGACTACGGGAGGCGTACGATCAGACCCCTGTGCATGCTCATCGGGAGGAGAGCCCTTTGACCTCTATCCGTCACGCACCTCCCTTCCAACGTCTCCATTAATGGTGCCCGAGCCCCTGTATCATGGCGTGGCCATGTCTCACTGGACTGAGAGTTAAGAGAGAAAAGTGAAAATCTGAAAAGAAAGCTTTGCATGAATCTTGATGTAAGATCCGACGGACCTATATAGCATCGACTGCGACTTATAGCAAGCATGATGAATATAAGGATGATGACAGTGGATAATAGTTCTCTTACATATCTAGGAAGATAACTAAAAAACCACATGCGGCTACGCCCGAAATACACAAGGGCAAAAGAAGAAGGAAGACGCATACAACGATCTGGCTCGCTGATCTCTACTCTGCAGGTCACGGAGACTTGTTCTTGCAGCGAGCGGCGATGATCTCTTTCATCAGTTTCATGTCCTTAATATGATGTTCGGCAGCAACCGCGGATTCCTCCACCAGCCTTTCGCGCTTGATGCGGAGCATGGCATTCTCGTCCATAAGTTTCTTGACGATGACGCCCGTCCTCTTCAACAAGGCAGCGGTCTCCTCTGCCTGCTTCGCCCTTCCGACGATCTTCACCCTCAGCAGGTCACGCTCGGCCCAAAGTTGTTCAAACAAGGCATTCAACTTGTCTGTAGCTTCATCCAGCCAGAAATCTGATCCATCTGACTATGGACGATCGCATGCATGCGCCTGTAAGAGTCCTCGCCTGCCCGCGAGAGATTTTCCTAGGCCGCCGCGGTGCAGGAGGACATCTCTGCTGCATGCGCGGTGCAGGAGGACATCTCTGCTGCTTCCGCGGCGCGGCCGGACCAGTCTGCTGCATGGACGGCACGGCGGCACCTCTGCGCTGCTTCGATGGTGCAGCGGGACCTTTGTGTTGCGTTGGCGGCGTGGAGGGACATGTCGAATGCTTTCGTGGCTAAGCGGGACATTTCTCGTGCTTCCACTTCCATGCTCGCCTCTCCCTGGTGGTAATCTCTCGACCGAGAACTCAATCTGGCCATGGCAGACGGAAGAGAACGGTGTTGAATGACTTGTTTGCTTTTGTGGATGACGAGTTGAGGAAGGAATGTGGAGTCATCTTGGCATAGTACAGTATTTATAACCGAGTACTGATATGCTCCTAAGTAGGAAACCATTTAGGTTTTGATCGGTGTGAACAGGTTTGCAATTTGGAAGGTGACGGGATGCACGCTCAAAATTTATTGACGGTTCTATAATTTCTAAGTGCGGCACTATTCCCGGACGGCGTAACGTGGGCATGCTTTCTCGGCCGCGTACGTGGCGTTTGGTGCACCGCAATAGGCAATATCAGCACACGTCTTGTTCCAAGAACCGTGCGCGCTCGTTATTACCATCGTGCACGCTTCTTTTAATTGGAATGTGTGCCCATCTAGCGCACACACGTTGATCTGTCTAACTGTTTCTATTTGTTGTGGCTAATCACAAATAGTGAACCGTGTGAAGTGTATGCCAGCACACACCTTTGATATGGCTGACCGTTTCTATTCTATTGCCTAATCACAAATAGTTAATCCTTCTGAAGCGTATGCCCTCAATCGCACACACCTTTATCTAGTTATCTGTTTCTATTGTTTCGCGTCATCACACATAGTTAATCCGATTGAACTGTATGTCGTATATCGCACACGCCTTCATCTGGCTGCCCGTTTCCATTCTTCTTCCGCATCGCAAACAGTTCATTGAACTGAACCGTATGCCATGCATCACACATGCAACTAAAACCTAAATCGTATTTGATGCATCCGTCATCGCAAACATTTGTCACCTTTTTTGACATTTTTTTACACCACCGTTTGCGATTATTGCATCGCATACAGCTTCATCGAAGGGTCTCTGATCATAGTGTCGCGTTAGCAGCATCCTGCAGAAGTGACATTATACATACGAGACATGGTATAGATTATGAAGATCTAGCTAGAGCTTGAAATGTACTGTGCTTTAAAATCAACATAAAGTGGATTCAAAAAATCGAGTTCGAGTTCATATAGTACACATAGTTCATATCTAACTCGACAGTAATCATGTGGTGTGCTGCGAAGATAATATACAAATGATGGTTTAACTTGACAATAATGATGATTGTAGGTCTTATTAAAATAGAGAAACGAATTCAAATGGTTTAATCTAACAACAATCATGATTGTAGATCTTATTCAAATAGAGAAACAAATTCAAATTTAGTTCATATTGAAGCGGTAGTATATACGTTTGGAATGCAATAAAACGTTCATTTGAGTAGCAGGTTGCATGCATTATACACATAGCGAAATATTTTAATTGAACATAACATGAATTTAAAGTTTTGAATGGCATTTGTAGTGCGAATTGATTTGGTACAGTACAAGGGACTAGACTCTCTTGTGTGGTGCGAATTGATTTCTTTTTGTTTTTTCGTCGAGGAAAGTGCAAATTGATTTGGTACAGTACACATTAGGCTTGTCTGCAAATTTCAACCCACGCCTTGTTACTCTGAAATATTTAAGATATATCTTTGTCTCATTGTGCTCCGAAAACTCCCTCCATCTCAACCTACGCCTTGCTATCCCAAAACTAAAACGCGCGCGAAAACTCCCACCTCCTTCAAAATCCTGACACGCGAAATGCCCGTGATACCCCTGAACCGAAAGAACCGTCTAGCTCAAATCAGTGGGGGTACTTTCATAACTTACCCCACATTTCGGACAAGCGCGTCCCTAAGCCATGGTTCCCCCCTCCCATCCCATCCATCGACCCATTCATACACCAAGGCCGCCAAAACCCCACACCCTCCTCCGTCCGCCACCCAGCCGGAGCCTCTTCCTTGACGAGGATGTCCACAGCAACACCTCGACGTCCCTCATCTACCGCACCAGATGAGGATCCATCGTCGATCTCATCGTCCCGCCGGTTCAGCCACCCCGTCCTCCACCTCCACGGAGTTGCCCTGATGTTCCCCTCGTCTTTCGCGCTACATTCCCACACTGCCGTCCTCACTTGCACCACCGGAAGAGCATCACCATCACCGTTTCCTCGGATGAAGCTGAGGCCTAATCAGCGCCACCAAAGAGGTTCTACACTAATCGCTGCATTTTCTTCTTGATTCGATCTCGCAGTGCTACCGGCGCTCGGTCCCGAGCCGACATGGAGCGGCTCCATCCACGGGGGTGTTGCCAGCCACTTCCCCACGGCGTCGCTCCCTCGGCGGCGACGTCCACATCAGTAGGAAATGTTGCTGCTTTGGCTCTTGCTCGCGTTGCTGCTCTGCTCTTGCTCTCGGTCCCCTTCCTGGTCTGATCTTGCTTTTGCTCGTGCTGCTGCTCTCGCTCTTGGTCTTGCTTGCACTGCTGCTCTGATTTAGCTACACTTCAATCGGCTGAATTGACTTTTGGGTCAGGCAATTTTCAGGGGGGGGGGGCTTGACGGAGTTAAGGAAGAACTAGCTACGGCAGGGAGGGGGGCTCGCCGAAGAGGTACCCCATTATATATCTTAGGGTTTAGGGTGGGGGCGGTGGTCGCCGACGATGGTGGAGTGGTGGCGTGGTGATTGCCTGAGAAAAAGCTCTGCCGCGGGGGCAAGAGGGATGGTCGGGGCGGCGGCAGACCGGCGGTGGGAAGTGCTTTCGAGGCGACGAGGCGGTGCGGAAGCGCCGCCGATCGGCGGTTTGGCTGGTGGTGGCTGGCGGCTCAGGGGGGTGGAGGTTGATGAACTGCATGCCCTTGATTTCGTATCCAATGGCTAGAAAACCGACTGACCAGAGATGAAAAAGTCAGTCGACTCTGCCTACTGCTCCAATCTTGCATGCGCTGCTGCTGCACGAGCAACAAATACTGCTCTTGCTCGAGCCGCTGCAGCTGCTACCCAAGATGCTGCTACACAACCAGCTGCCCGGCTCGCGACGTTCTTTGCTCTGGCGCTTCTTTGCTGCATGCTTTTACGCTACTAGTGCGTTCAATGCTCCTGGAGGAGATGGTGGTTGTAGGCGGCATCGGCCTGCGCCTCCCGGAACTACTCCTCACGCATCTGCCTCACCCTCTCCATATATTGGGCATGGGCCTCGCCGATGGTCATGGTGCAACGCACCAGCGAGGATGGCGCGGAGGAGGGGGTTGGCGCCGGATCCTCGACTACCATGTTCTCCATTGGGACGTCATCGTCCTCCGGCTGCCTGCCGGCCAGCCGGTCGGCAGTCCTTGTGGTCCGTCGTCCGCCCGTCCCGAAGAGCACTGGAGTGCGAGGAAGCCATGGTGCGCAGTAGTGGTGTGGACAAGAGAAAGGGAACGGATGCGGATGGTTGCGGCTATGGCCAGTGCAGCAGTTTATATAGCAATGGTGGGCAGGCGGAGGAACAAACGTGTGGCGCCGGAGTAGCCACCTCGGCAAACGCGTATCATTAATGTGTGCAGCAGATGGACGAACGGATGGCACTTGTGTCGTTTGAAGGTGGAGCAATCGACTGCACCAGGAAGTGGGGGCGGTATTGATGCTTTGGCGAAGCAGCGGCGAGGAGATGACTTTACTTTGATAGGATGACAATGGGGACCCACCAGGTCCATAGCCTCACGTACACGAGTGCCTCCTTATTATATACATATATAAAAAACTATAATTTATTTTGCTTCCTCCTGGTTTCCTGACATCACGGTCTCACACCATTGTCAACCTATGTACTCCCTCCTTTCCGGTTTATAGGGCTTATCTCAAAATTTTAGTTTTTCCATTTTATAAGGCTCAATTTGGTCGTTTTCCATCACATGTTCAGATTCCAAGGTGCACTAAATCATTGCATGCAAGTATTAAGAGAAAATTGACCAATGCATGTACTTTATGCATGCATGCATTGCAATTAATGCATTGATAAACATAATTTTTTTAGGATAACAAGAGCATTAATTAGGTGCTTTTGCAAAACTACAAAAAGTATTCCACCACTCGCCATCTACCTTGATTGGTGAGATTTTTGAATTGAGCATTATAAACCGGAAAGGAGGAGTAGTCAATAAGCGAGAGAATTGCACAAGAAGCGGCCGGCACCGGGACCAAGCAGCTCGGCGATTTGTGTTTTTGAGGTGTGAGCACCGCAGAGTTTTTCGATGTTTACCCAGATATTAATTTTCTCCTCTGAACAACAACGAAAACATCGCTGCGGTATTAATTGGGCGGGTTGTGGCCCGTCTAGCCCGAGCCGATATCCAGCCCAGATATTAATTTTTTCAAGTGAAAATGGCTAGCCCAGCTATACTTTTTTAGGAATATCCGAGCAAGGTCAAGTTGTTATTCTCCACTTGTTGGCTGCAAATCTTTCCTAGGAGGGATGCATTAGGCTTAACAAGAAAATGGGCTTTAAGAAATAGTAAATGGGATGTAATTATAAAAACTGGGTAGTAACTATAAAAAATGCACCAAACAGTGATTACTTTATAAAATATTATTTTTGGATATTGAAAAATTTAATTTCATTAATTGTTGCGAGCGCAATGTTTTGTTCAATTTTTACGTAATATAAATTTATATTGAAATTGTATTTAATCTGACTAGAAATTTTGGGATAAAAATATTCTGATCCCATCAAGATGTGGGAAATTTTATTGAATTCTGTTTTGAACGGTTGGTTGAAATGGGCTGTACTTTTAACAAACTGTAAATGGGCTGTAGTAAATTCCATTAGAATTCAAAAACGGGCTACACATTCTTACAAATCTCAAATGGGCTATAAATTCTCGCGCACACACTTCGGCCTTACTAAGTTGGCGTCCCTAAAAAACAGAGTTGGCGCGTATGCAAGGCTTTGTCAACTTATAGTCAACACACGGTTCTAGCGGCGAAGGGCGTTGGATGTCCATCAACGGATGTCGTGCTTCTTCTTCAATCTCGGATATTCTAGCTTCACCGCCCAAAAATGATTCCTCCCCGACATCAGGGCGCCTTTGTTTGAAGTCGACACAGGGCCTACTAAGTTGACGTACCAAGGGCTTTGTCAACTTAGTCAATATAAATGATTCTAGCTGCAGTGACCATACGATGTCCATCCAACAGCCGTCGTGCCTTCAACCTCTGGTCTTCTTGCTCCAGCCGCCCAAAGCAGCGCCGGTCGTGCCGCCTGCTCCTGCCTCCTGTGGCCGGCTGTGCTGCCGCAGAGGCCTCACCGCCCCCTACTACTCTCACCGCTGGCCAGGCCATCCCTCCACTCACCCACACCCCCTGTTATTCTACGGCGACGGCAGCACCGCCGAACCAGTGAACCCTCGTACTCCTCTCCGCGTGTGCATCCACTGTCGCGTCTTCCCCGGCTCTGCGTCGTCCCCTTCCTAGGCCTCGCCGTCGTCCACCACCGTGGTGCTCTCGGCGCGGCGTGGTCAACGTGGTCAAGAAACGACTTCCATCGGACGTGGATCAGTCGTCGAGAGGTGATACCGGTCCACAAAGAGCAGCGCAAGGAAGTGCCTCCTTATTACGCGCAAAATAATTATTCCTCCACCTGACAGCGGGGACCCACCGGACGGGCCACCGTATTTCGCGAAAAAAATGATTCTCCCCCTGACTGCCGGGACCCATGAGCTACATCTTCGCACGCAAGGAAGTGTGTCCGGAAAAAACGATTCGCCCCCTAACTGCTGGGACCCACCAGCTACATCTTCGCATGCAAGGAAGTGCGTCTGAAAAAAAACGATTCGCCCCCCGACTGCTGGGACCCACCAGCTACACCTTCACACGCAAGGAAGTGCGTCCGGGCAAAAAAAAAATGATTCGCCCCCCTGACTGCTGGGACCCACCAGCTACATCTTCGCAGGCAAGGAAGTGCCTGACAGTCGAGACCCACCTGGTCGAAGCGTACATAGCGTTGTCATCCTGGTCGCGAACGTGTACATACATACTGGTCGATGTAGAGGCGCGCACATGTCGTAGTAGAGGCGTGCACGTGTCGTACTAGAGGTGCGCACGTAGCATGTACACGTACATACAGCGGCCAGGGTGCAAGAAAGAAAATACGGCCACGTATGTGTACATACAGGCAGGGTCTCGAACGCCTACTCGTACATACGTACGGCGAGGGATCGTGTTCATGGGGAGGCAACGGAATGCGTCGTGTTCATGGGGAGGCAACGGAATGCGTCGTGTTCATGCGGAGGCAACGGAATGCGTCGTGTTCATGGGGAGGCAACGGAATGCGTCGTGTTCATCGGGAGGCAACGGAACGCGTGGGAGCCAACCGGCTTGGACGGAATAGGCGATGAAGCGAGGCTGGCGTCTCGCAGAACGGAGGAAGCGGCCTTGTGTTCGACCGCCACGTTGAAACAGGTCCTATTGATCGAGAGGGTGCGCGTACCGCAAAACGGAGAAGCGGACCTCCCACGGTTGAAATGGGGTCTGTTGATCGGGAGGGTGTGGCGTGTCGCAAAATCGGCAAGCGGACCTCCTACGGTCGAAACGGGGTCTGCTGATCGGGAAGGGTGTGGCGTCCGCAAAACGGAGAAACGGACTTGTGTTGGGCGCTATGGTGAAACAGGGGTCCTGTTCGCCGGGAGGGTGTGGCGTACCGCAAAACAGACTCCACGGATCTTGCTCATCTCCACCGTTGACCTCGTCCGGCATCCACGGCTACCGTCGACCTCCTCCACCTCCACAGCTCCTGTTCATCCAGCTTCCACCGCGCTACTCCACCGCTCATCGTTCAACCACCCCTCCGTGGGCACCCTCCACCGTCTACTATTCATCCAGCCCTCCACACCACGGGGTCCTGTTCAACCACCCCTCCACGGCCACCCCTCCATCGTCTACTATTCATCCAGCCCTCCACAACATGGGGTCCTGTTCATCCAGAGGCAACGCCACCGCTCATTTGCTCATCCGACCCCAACGCTCACTTTTCATCAATCGATCGGCTTGATTAGCGGCGATGGCGAAGAATCGCCGATCGGGTTACATAACAACCATCGATCAATCGCTCGGGTTCGATGTAGCGTAGCTTGCGGTCTGTCGCTTCGGGTTCACTTAGAGCCCAACGCCTCGCTCGGGTTCAGTTAGAGCCAACGCCTCGCACACATGCGCGTACATGTACGAGAGAAACGCGCATCGCTCGGCCCCCGACCTCCCACCGTAACCGGCAACTCCCCGAAATTTTCCTCCCCCTCGCTTCTACCATGGTTTTTTTCGTCATGGACGACCCAAAGAATGTCATGCAGCTGTGTCTCCGGCCCGCCCAAGACGAAAAGCCCATTTTCTGTCATGATTTTTTGTCATAGAAGTAGGAGCCCACCACATCTATGATGATACCGGGTTCTGTCACAATTATCATCATAGAAATGTCATATGTATGACAGAAAAAGAATTCGTTCAGCCCAGAATGTCATGGATGTGTCTTTTTTTGTAGTGTAGCCACCTGTGTCTGGCAAGACGATGATGGATGCCATCACACTGAGAGGGCCCTTTGAATATCTCTCCATCGTCGAAAGAGCAAATCCCACTCTCGAGTTGTTCGGTCACTTGTCAAACTTTTTGGTGAGCCTGAAAGTTGTCATTATGATCAACTTGTTACATGTGACTTTGAGCAACCCCATAGCCCACAGTCTGGTAGGAAGTGACCGAGACACTCTCATTGTCTGAGGAACTAAAACACATGCTAACACTCCATGTTATAATGGATGATTTCAAATGATATAATCACAAAGTATAACATACAAGTTTGGGTCGATTCAGTATGATCGTTCTTCTAACGTCATATCCTCAATGTTTGTTTCAGGACTATCATTACGCTTAGCGATATCCTAAGATCTGGAAAGCCTGATCACCAACAACACTTGAGCCAATCCTAGAGGCGGGACTGGGAACCTATTGTTTTGTTGTTTATCATTCCACACGCACATATGAGTCTTCCACCGAATCGCATATTCTAGGATCATAGCAGTTATAGCATGAAACATAAACTCTTAATTATGAATAATTGAAATCTAATAACATAATATTCTTGCCTCTAGGGCATATTTCCAACACATGCCTGTTTGGTTGTGTCGGCGTTCTGGGAACGAGGGTCCCCAGACTTGCCTGCCTGCGGCCTGCTACGTGGCTCCACAAGCGGCCCAGTACGACCCGTCTTCATCAACCCAACACTCAAGACCCTCGCGGGGCGGACGACACAAGGCTTCCTCAGGGGCGGCCTACCAGGCGGGCTCGCGAGGAGGCGGAGAGATCAAGGCAAGGGGTACCTCGCGAGGTGCCCATGACACAAGCCATGACGACAAAGGCGGTGAGGCGCCCGGCCAGCCGGTGTCCTCGTTCCCCTTTGGTGCGAAGGGGCAAGCGAGCGCGTCTTGAGTACCGAGGCATCAGGCAAAGGTTTCCATATTGGTGCAACAAGACCAAGACCAGCAGGAAGGTAGGATGGAGGTCACCATGGAGCCCAAGATGGCGTCACCACCAGCGCCTTTGGTAGGCGAAGACCACCTTTAGTCAGGATAGCCTGTACTAGTTGTCCCCTTTCAAAATGGCCGTTGTTGGATCCCTTCCCGCTCAATATTTGGGAAGAGGACCAGGGCCTCTATAAATAGGGCTAGCCACCACAGTAGGAGGCATCTCATCAAGAGACGGATTGAATCCTTCCCAAGCAGACACCTCACCAGCTCAAGAACACCTCTGCTCGCGAGGTTGTTCTTCCCTTATACTGTTCATCATCATCCCAAGAGGAAATCCACCACCACACATAGGAGTAGGGCATTACACCGCAACGGTGGCCCGAACCTGTATAAATCTTGTGTCTCTTGTGCTGTGAGTTCATCGTGCTAGCTTAGAGATCGTGGCGAGGCTGAAGGCGTGTTTCGGTAGGGATAAATCTTCATGCGCACCCCAGTGTTCGAACCTTAAGGGTTTTGTCGGAACCCGATATCTGACATTTGACGCGCTAGGTAGGGGTGCGTCAGAGCTCTTCCTTCTGTCGACCCGCTCTCCACCAACATCGCGCTTCGCCCTCATAGCAGGCATCGCGCATCCGGCTCCGGCGTCCGGTACCAGCATCGGGGCCAGGGGGCTCCGAGCCTTGGACCCTGCCTTGTGGCAGGTGCAGTGGCCGCACAAGTTCAAGCCAGAGATGTTGCCGCACTACGACGGCGTGGTAAACCCGCTGGTTTTCCTGCTGGAATACGAGGAGGCCATCCTCAAGGCCGGAGGCGATGACAAGGTCATGGCCATCTGGCTTCCCATGGCCCTCATCAAGGCGTCCATGCTATCGCTCAACCTCAACCTACGGCATCTTCGTGGCCTCACAGAGGAACTGCGCGACCTCTTCCTCACCCACTATGCGGCGCCGGCGCCCCCGGTCGTCGCAGCTCTCCTAGGCGGCTCGCAGGTGCCACCCTCCTACTGCCACGCCAAGCCGTTCTTTCACTAGATCGGCACCGCCTCACGCGGCAACGAGCTCCCCCGGGTTGGGAGGCGCCCAAGGCCGACCTGACCTTCAACTCGGACGATCACCCCGTCAACACCGCCTGCACGAGCGTGCTCCCGATGCTCTGCGCGCCCACCATCTGCCAGGTGGCCGTCACCAAAACCCTCATCGACGACGGCGCCGGCCTCAACGTGCTCTCGGTGGAGGCCTTTAGCCTCCTCCATGTACCGCTGGAACGGCTCCGACCCAGCAAGCCTTTCTCGGGCGTCGGAGGTGGTTCCTCCAGGTCCCTGGGGCAGATCCACCTTCCTGTGACCTACAGCACCCGGGACAACTACCACACGGAGCTGGTCGACTTCGACATCGCCCACATCGGCCTCCCGTACAACGCCATCCTCGGATACCCTGCCTTGGCTCAATTCATGGCAGCAACCAACCCGGCCTACAACCTCATGAAGATGCCCAAGAGCAATGGCGTCCTCATCATAGCTGGAGATACCAAGGAGGCTCTGCTGGCGTTCAAGCTGGCCCTCAAGGCTGCTGCAGCGGAGCAGCCCGCCGGCGCAGACACCTCCAAGGCAAAGGGGTTTGCACCGACCAAAAAGAAGCAGTTGTTCACTCAGGACAAGGCGGAGACCAAGCAGGTGCCAGTTGAGGAAGACGGGTCCTCGGGAGCCACCTTCACCATAGGTGCCAACCTCGACCCCGACCAAGAGGAGGCGCCGGTGAAGTTCTTGCGCTCGAACAAGGAGGTGTTCGCGTGGGAACCCAAACAGCTAGCGGGGGTCCCAAGGGAGGTGATTGAAAATCACCTGAATGTGTGCCCCAATGTACGCCCCGTGAAGCAGAAAGTGAGGCGGCAGTCCACCGAGAAGCAGGCCTTCGTCATCCAAGAAACCCGCAAGCTAGAGGCAGCAGGTGTTATTCGCGAGGTTCGCTACCCCGAATGGCTGGCAAACCCCATTGTCGTGCCAAAGAAGGGAGGAAAGGAGCGCATGTGCGTCGACTTCACCAACCTCAACAAGGCCTGCCCTCAAGATCCATTCCCGCTCCCCTGCATTGACCAGATTGTCGACTCCACCGCTGAGTGTGACCTGCTGTGTTTCTTGGATGCGTTTCCGGGTTATCACCAAATCAAGATGGCGGTGGAAGACGTGGAGAAGCCAGCCTTCCTGACCCCATGTGCATTGTACTGCTACACTTGCATGCCGTTCGGGTTGCGCAACGCAGGCGCGACCTTCTAGGGGCTGATGCACATTGCCTTAGGCTGGCAGCTCGGAAAAAATGCTGAGGCTTATGTCGACGACATTGTGGTGAAATCTCGCGAGGCAAGGATCTTAATCCAGGATTTGGAGGAGACCTTCGCGAGTCTTCGCCAGGTAGGCCTGCGACTCAACCCGGAGAAGTGTGTGTTTGGCGTCCCTTCCGGCAAGCTGCTGGGCTTCCTCGTGTCCCACAGGGGGATCAAGGCCAACCCAGAGAAGGCAAGGCAATTGAAGACATGAGTCCACCGCAGACCCTCAGAGAAATGCAGAAGCTCGCCGGCCGCGTGACCGCGCTAGGATGCTTCATTTCCAAGTTGGGGGAGCGTGCCCTACCGTTCTTCAAGCTGATGAAGAAGAAGGGCCCGTTCGAGTGGACACAGGAGGCCGACCAAGTGTTTCAAGACCTCAAGAAATATCTAATCAGCCCTCAAGTGATGGTGGCACCGCGCCCTCTTGAGTCCCTAGTGCTCTACCTTGCCGCCACTCCCTACTCCGCCAGTGCAGCCCTGGTGGCGGTTAGGGAGGAGCGCCATGGCGACGCAAGACCAGGAAGGCCTCGTGAGGACCACGACAGCGGCAGCAGGGGACCGAGCTCAGTAGGAAGACGCCCCCATGGCTGAAGAGTCCGCACCAAGCAACCAGGCGCTGGGGGCTCCATCGTCTCAGGAAGCGCCTCAACCTCCAGAAGACACAGGCCATGTCAGCGCACCCACCCTCGTCGAGCACCCGGTGTACTTTGTCACCACGGTGTTGCGAGATGCAAGGGCACGGTACCCCATGCCTCAGAAGATCTTGCTCGCGCTCTTGGTGGCCTCGCGCAAGCTGCAGCATTACTTTCAAGGTCACCCCATCAAGGTCGTCTCAGCCTACCCATTGGAAAGGGTACTCAGGAGCCCCAACTCCGCTGGGAGAGTCACCGAATGGAACATCGAGCTGTAGGCGTTTCAGTTGGAGTTTAGCACGACCAGGGTCGTCAAGGGAGCCGCACTTGCTGATTTCGTGGCAGAATGGACGGAAGCACCAGAGCTCAAGGCAGGCGAGGATCGATCTCTCTCCCCAGGAAGTGAGGCACCAGATGGCTGGGTCATGTACCTTGATGGTGCATTCTCGCGGCAGGGCGCAGAGGCTAGTGCAGTGCTTATATCCCCCACTCAGGACAAGCTCTACTATGCTGTACGGCTCTGTTTCCAGCAGGGCGAGAAGGTCTCCAACAAAATAGTAGAGTATGAGGGCCTCATAGCAGGCCTGAAAGCTGCAGCAACACTGGGAGTGAAGCGCCTCATCATCAAGGGAAATTCACAACTCCTCGTTAACTTCTCCAACAAGGTGTATGAGCCGAAGGACAAGCACATGGAGGCATATCTTGCGGAAGTACGCAAAATGGAGAAGTAGTTCTGGGGGCTAGAGTTGCAGCATGTGCCCCGCAGCAGCAACCAAGAGGCCGATGACATCGCCAAGAGGGCATCCAGACGGCTGCCTCAGGAGCCTGGCATTTTCGAGGAGCGACTCTTCAAGCCGTCGGTGGCACCATCACTTTCAAGCACGGCACAACCTCGGGAAGAGCTCCCTCAGCCACCTGCCACAGGAGCCCCGGCCTGTGGCCCGTCCTCAGGAGCCCGCCTACTCTTGGCGCTGGAGCCTCAGGAGGGATGCTAGACCACGAATTCAAGGACTACCTGATGCAAGGGATGCTGCTAGAGAAAGAGGAGCACACGGAACGCGTGGTCCGGCAGGCCACGGCCTACTGCATCCAAGACGGTGAGTTATACTGAAAGCGGCCAAATGACGTTTCCCTATGTTGCATCTCCAGGGAGCACGGGAAGGAGCTGCTGGCCGACATACACAACGGAGATTGCGGACACCACTCGTCGTCACGAGCCCTGGTTGGCAAGGCGTTTCGCAGTGGGTTCTACTGTCCTACGGCACTCAACGACGCGACCGAGCTGGTTAAGTCCTGCGAAGCCTGGCAATTCCACGCCAAGCAGATCCATCAGCCAGCTCAGGGCTTGCAGACCATCCCGCTCTCGTGGTCGTTCGGGGTCTGGGGGTTGGATATCTTGGGCCCGTTCCCTCGAGCGCCTGGGGGCTACCGCTACCTCTACGTCGCCATCGACAAGTTCACCAAGTGGGCAGAGGTGGAAGTCGTCCGCACCATCCCAGCCGGTGCTGCGGTCAAGTTCATCAAGGGCCTCGTGAGCCGGTTTGGGGTCCCTAACCGCATCATCACCAAAAATGGTTCGCAGTTCTCTAGCAATCTCTTCAAAATGTATTGTGCTAACCTTGGAACGCAGATATGCTACGCTTCGGTGGCGCACCCTCAGAGTAACGACCAGTCCGAACGCACCAATGCGAAGGTCCTGAGGGGCCTCAAGACCAGGACCTTCAAGAAGAAGTTGGAGGCCTGCGGCAAGGGCTGGTACGACGAGATCCAGTCCGTGTTGTGGTCCATCTGCACTACCGCCACCAAGCCAACTGGCGAGACCCCGTTCTTCCTCGTCTACATAGCAGAAGCGGTTCTCCCTCACGATGTCAGGAACTGCTACGCGCGGGTCCTAGCGTTTGATGAGGCACAACAGGGCGCCATGCGGGGGATGGACCTCGTGCTGGGGGAGGAACGCCGCCGTGAAGCCACACTACGGGCGGCAAGATACCAGCAGGTGCTGCGGCGGTATCACTGTCACAACATATGCCCCAGGATGCTCGAGGTAGGTGACCTCGTACTCAGGCGGGTGCTCTCCAGGGAAGGGCTGCATAAGCTTTCACCCATGTGGGAGGGCCCGTTCAAGGTCATCCATGTCTCCAGGCCTGGCGTCGCGCGCTTGGAGACTCAGGATGGGGTGCCCATCCCGAACGCCTGGAACATCCAGCACCTCCGGAAGTTTTACCCCTGAAGAAAGGCCCAGTGCTTGTGAAGAAGGCCCGGTGCCTGTGAAGCTCGCCGCCCGAAGAAAGGCCTGGTGCCTGTGAAGCTCGCCCCCCGAAGAAAGGCTCGATGCCTGTGAAGAAGGCCCAGTGCCTGTGATGCTCGCCGCCCGTGACACTCTCACGTAATAATGAGTGAGGCTGTACATGCCCCGAAGTCTCCAGAGTGCCGCCCTTGGGCCTCGGGGGCTCCCGCCCACGCCCAGTGGCAGCACTTAGCTCCGCGCTGGCTTTTCATTTGCTTTCCGCAGTTGGCTCGCTCTTCCTTGTTTGAACCTTGATTAAAGTTGCTTCTTGTGTTCTTTGCCAGTTCTGTCCGTTGTCTTCTGCCCTCATTTTCTGTTTTCAGCTCTTTGTCTGACTCGCTCTCTCTCTCTCTCTCTCTCGCAAGCCTCGCAAGGGGGCTGCGTGGGTGCCCTCGTGAGCCCTTCCTCTCCTGATTTTCGCGAGGCTCTCTCATTCGAGTTCGCAGCGGGAGCACCCCTCCCAGTCCGTGCCCCTCGGGCAACGCGACATGAAGCGCCGGCCATGGTCGGCAACCCTCGTGACCAACGTTCGGAAATGATTCTCCCAACAAATTTTTGCAGCTCTTAAGACGCCCGGCGAGGCCTGAAGCAGGCACCTCGCGAGGCAGAAACTACTTCAAACATGCCAAGCTAAGCTGTTCCTACGCGCAAACGCATAACAACGACGCCATAACACAGCCCAGGAACAATAAATGCAGCACGATAACTAGGGAATCATAGTCTGTTGCATGCCACCCACGGGGCCCCACACTTCTCTCTCTCGATGCAGGAAAAGAAGGAAAACAAAACAAAAGTGGCACGCGCCTTGCAACAGCTCGCGAGGAGGGATCCGCGGCGTCCACCTGAGCTCAGTTAGACTCCGCCTCACGCTTCACCGGAGCGCAGCGACGGGACGACCCGCTGCCTCCCTCGAGGCGGGCACGGCGGCGTGGTGTGATCGTATCCACCGCTGGAGGAGCTGTCGCCGGAGGAGGAGCCGCTGAAGCTTGACGAGCTGCGATCGCCATCGGGAGCGGGTTCGCCTTCGCCCTCGTCGCGGTCATCGCCAAGACCAAGCACCTCGTCGCCGTCGTTGTCTTCAGGGCAGCACCCAACACGGCGACCATCTTCTCTGAACACCCTCATGTAGAGGGTCGCATCGCCATCATACTTGAAGTGGAGGGTGCACCGCTTGCCCAGACCGCGCGCGGGGGCAAACGTCTCCCAGCCCTGGGCTAGGGTTGCGTTGTCGGCAAGGAGATCTCCACTGCGACCCAGCAGGCCCTGCTGCAGCAGCCGTCTACCTGTAGCCAGAGCCCGCCTGGGCCAGCAGCCGGCAACTCGCCGACGAAGGAACGAGGAAGCTGAAGCCAGTTGCCGGCCGGGTCATCCGACCACAAGACAAACTCCGGCAGCACCTCTGCTGAGTGGAAGCGCGGCCGAGGAGGCCGCGCAGCCGCGGCATGCCTTCCCCCACCAACCGGGCTGCCTCGACATGGGCGGCCACCACCGCGTGAAGGGCCATCGCCGCGACCACCGGAAGCCACACCAGGGGTCGCGAGATGCTTGCGAGGACGACCACGGCCGCGCTTGGGCGGAGGAGAGCTAGGCCCTTCCTGGCGAGCCTTCCCTTTCTCCGCGGCTGAAAACCTCTTCACGGGCGCCATGAGGGACACTGCAAGCAACGGAGCGAGGGAGGCGAAGCGAGCGGGACGGGAAGAGATGGGCAACGAGGGCTTTCGCTCCTCCTCATTTATAGCCCAAGGGAGGCCAACCGTCGGACTCCATGATCGCAGGTAATGATGAACCTTTTTTGCATGCAGTAGGGACTCGTCAAATCGGGCAGTTGCCAAGGCAGCATGGGGAAGCGGAGACGCCCACGTCCAATCAGTCGCCACGCGTAAACCAAGGTTGTAGGCTGTGGGGCCCGTGGCACTCCGCACTTGCCGTTTGGCTTCGCCGCTAAGCCAAGTCCGAGCGTGCCTTGGGCCCGGGGGCTACTGTCGGTGTTCTGGGAACGGGGGTTCCCGGACTTCCCTGCCTGCGGCCTGCTGCGTGGCTCCACCAGCGGCCCAGTACGGCCCGTCTTCATCAACCCAACACTCAAGACCCTCGCGAGGGGCCAAGCCTCACGACGCGGACGACACAAGGCTTCCTCAGGCGCGGCCTCACTAGGAAGGCTTGCAAGGAGGCGGAGAGATCAAGGCAAGGGGTACCTCGCGAGGTGCCCATGACGCAAGCCATGATGACCAAGGCCAGGCGGGCGCCAGCCAGCCCAGTGTCATTGTTTCCCCTTTGGTGCAAAGGGGGCAACAGGGCCGGCTCTGGCCCAGGGTAGTAGGGGCGACGGCCCGGGGCCCGGCCAAAATAGGGGCCCATATGTGGTATATAGTATGTACGTATGGGACATCATAGTAGAGGGAAAAAAAGTCCCATCTACCCAGGGCACTCAGCTAGCCCAGGAAGGTAGCCAGCCACGCACGGAACGAAATCGTCCTGAATCGCCGTTTCCTTTTCTTTCCAATGATTCTCGCCTCGATTCACGACCGAACCGTCGCCGCCTCATCCAATCGTCTGATCCAATCCGAGTCCGACCGCCGAGGTCTGATCTGCATCACCGAAATCCCTAGTTCCCTGATCACGTCGTGTACATCTCGGCAAGAAATTGTGGGAAAGATCAAGATCAAGAGGTAATCTCAGATCAAAATTTTATTTCTATGAAACCATGGTGGGTGACTCTATTTTCTCGTGCTATTTGTTCTTAGGCTAAAATCTCAATCCGGTGTCTGATTCTTTCTTTGCATCGCTCATAACTTGCAGTTGCGTCCATTGATAGTGTAACCATGTTGCCTAAAAAGCATCCATCTGGTCATCAGAAAAGAACTAACAAGAAACGAGTAGAGAAGTTGATTCGATCCCAGAGAGGGGCTATGAATAAATTCGTGTTGTGGAAGGATACTGATACGAATTCTGCACAATTATATATCACCAATGGCGAACAACCAGATCAGACTGAGAATGCAGTTGGGGGAAATCGTGTCGATGTTGATGCCAATCAGAACACCCGAAATTTTAGTGGCCATGGAAACATAGATGAGCAGGCTTCTTCTTTTGATATTTATGATCCTAGAACTTGGAATATTCTTGACAATAAATCAAGAGATATTCTCATTGAAAAAGGAGCTACAAGGGAGTACAATCTTGTGTTTCCCGTGGATAAGAAAGGCAGGCATTTTTCATATGCTTACTACTCAAGACAGCTAAGGAATGGTGAGGCCAGTGATCGGAGGTGGTTAGTGTACTCTAAACATGTGAATAAAGTTTATTGTTTTTGCTGCAAATTGTTCAAATATGAAAACAGCAAAAGTTTGCTAGCATCTGAGGGATTGATGGATTGGAAACATCTTAGTGAAAAGCTGAAATTACATGAGAACGATGTTGAGCATATCACTAACATGAATACTTGGAATGAGGTAAGGTTGAGGCTAAGTAAGAAGGAAACAATTGATAGAGATTTGCAAGAAGAGATTGCAAGGGATAAGAAGCGATGGAGACAAGTTTTAATTAGAACTGTTGCTGCCGTGAAATTTCTTGCTAAACATAATTTGGCTTTTCGAGGAGCAAATGAGAAATTATATCAAGATAACAATGGGAACTTTTTGGGAGTAATTGAAATGATGGCAGAATTTGATCCTGTAATGCAAGAGCATCTTCGGCGCATTCAGAATAATGAAATCCATCATCATTATCTTGGCCATAATATTCAGAACGAGTTAATTTCCGCCTTGCTTGCGGTGTTAAAGATTCTCTCTTGAAGATAATTAAGGATGCAAGGTATTTCTCTGTCATTTTAGACTGTACCCCTGATGTGAGCCATCAAGAACAAATGACTCTAATTGTGAGATGTGTAAACATGTCAAGTGCCAGTACAAAAATAGAGGAGTTTTTCCTAGAGTTCATGAAGGTCGATGATACGTCGGGACTTGGGCTTTATAATGTGTTAATTGATACACTTGAATCTGTTGGTTTGAACATTCAAGATGTTCGTTGACAAGGGTATGACAATGGTTCGAACATGAAGGGGAAAAACCAAGCGGTACAGAGCAGATTGCTAGCAACTAATCCAAGAGCATTGTACATGCCGTGTGCTTGTCACAACTTGAATCTTACTCTCAGTGATATGGCAAAATCTTGCGGTAAAGCTATAACTTTCTTTGGTGTTGTGCAAAGCATTTACATATTGTTTTCAAGCTCTACTAAAAGATGGCAGCTATTGCTTGATCATGTTCCAAAAATGACAGTTAAGTCTTTGTGTAACACTCGATGGGAGAGTTGAATAAAGAGTGTTCATGCTATCAGATATCAAGCACCTGAGTTAAGAAAAGCTTTATTGGAATTGAAGAGAACTTCTACTGATGACGCCAAGACTAAGAGCGATGCAAAATCTTTGGCTAATGCACTTGAGAAATTTGAATTTATACTGGGCATGGTCATCTGGCATGATGTTTTGTTCACTGTAAACATGGTGAGTAAGAAATTACAGTCTAAATTTGTGTGTATTGATGTTACTCTTAAACGGATTGAAGGTGCCATCTCATATTTTGAGAAGAAAAGAAATGAAGGCTTTGCTACTAGCTTGGATATTGCGAGATCTATTGCAATCGACATGGATGTACAGCCTTTATTTCCTGTAAAGCAGAGTATTACCAGAAAAAGACAATTTGATGAAATGAATGGCAATGAAGAAAATGACCAGAATCAAGAAGCGCAAGAAATTGAGGTGGAATCATTTAGGGTTAAATACTTTTTGGTGATGATTGATGTTGCAATTGCTTCCTTGACTAGTAGATTTGAGGAACTGAAGTCATTTGGGAGCATATTTGGATTCTTGTTCAACTCAAAAGAATTGAAGTTGTTGGGTGACAATGATCTAAGAAAATGTTGCACTAATTTTGTCAACACTTTCACTCATGGTAAGTCAGCAGATGTTGATTTAGATGATTTTGTTTCTGAACTAAAAGTATTGCAGATGACATTGCCAAACACACTCATGTCAGCGGATCAGATATTTGAGTTTGTTAGAGCTGCGGATTGTTATCCAAATGTCTCAATTGCTTATCGTATCCTCTTGATATGCATCTGTCATCTGTTGCATCACCGAAAGGAGTTTCTCAAAATTGAAGTTACTGAAAAATTATTTGAGGTCAACAATATCCCAAGACAGACTGAATGGTTTGGCCATGTGCTACATCGAGAAGAATATGTTGGACAGTATTGATCATGACATTGTCATTGATGATTTTGCGCCAAAAAATGCACGGAAGTCTCGCTTCTCATGATTACTGGAGGTTTGCTAGCATGCTATTTCTATATTCTTGTTTGCATTGTAGCTTCTATGATACTTGAGTTTGAACAAAGGCAAGAAAAAATATCAGATATTTGATTCTAATGAAAATTTACTACTCTTTATGACATTATAATATATGTATTTGTTCGTGTATCGACTCAAAAAATTCTCTGTTGGGCCCATTGGTGAAGTTCGCCCCGGGGCCTTCGAAATCCTTGAGCCGGCCATGGGGGGCAAGCGCAGGCGCGGAGTACCGAGGCCTCAGGCAAAGGTTTCCATATCGGTGCAACAAGACCAAGACCAGCAGGACCGCAGGACGGAGGTCACCATGGAGCCCAAGATGGCGTCACCAGCAGCGCCTTTGGCAGGCGAAGACCACCTTTAGTCAGGATAGCCTGTACTAGTTGTCCCCTTTCAAAATGGTCGTTGTTGGATCCCTTCCCGCTCAATATTTGGGAAGAGGACCAGGGCCTCTATAAATAGGGCTAGCCACCACAATAGGAGGCATCTCATCAAGAGACGAATCGAATCCTTCCCAAGCAGACACCTCACCAGCTCAAGAACACCTCTCCTCGCGAGGCTGTTCTTCCCTTGTACTGTTCATCATCATCCCAAGAGGCAATCCACCACCACACATAGGAGTAGCGTATTACACCACAACGGTGGTCCAAACCCGTATAAATCTTGTGTCTCTTGTGTTGTGAGTTCATTGTGCTAGCTTAGAGATCGCGGCGAGGCTGAAGGCGTGTTTCGGTCAGGAGAAATCTTCGTGCGCACCCTAGTGTTTGAACCTTAAGGGTTTTGCCGGAACCCGATATCCGACAGGTTGCGTCATCTTTCGGATCCAATTTGAATCTCATCTATTGAAGAAAGAATGGGAGCCTCATTAGGAGCAATTTGGCTTGTGTGTGAGCTCGAGTTGTTAGTTTGGATGCATCCTAAAATTTATTATACATGTTGTGCAACTATTTTCCCCACAAGGTACACCAAGGATTTAGGCTTGCTCTTAAGTTTATTTTCTTGTAGTTTTGAGAAATCCACCATGATATAAGCCCCCACACCACACTACAAGATCCTCCTAGCTCACAAGAGCTAATTATTTTTTAGGTAAGTAGAAGAGTTGTTGTATAGTTTTGTGCAGTTTCCAAAAGAAATCTAGACAATTACTCCCTCTAAGAAATATAAGAGCATTTAGACCAGAGGGAGTACAACACAAACTCAGCATGAGAAGACAAAACGAATACCAGTATAATAAGTACAGTTGTCATAGCAAATAACCAAGTTGGCTAAACGGACCTCGAGCCGGCACATACGGCTATGCAAAATGACGGACAAATAGCCTCTCACGCCAAGACAAGGTAATAGCGTTGACAATCACTCAGTAGGGCCAAGGGGGAAAGCATTTTGGCTTGCGAGCTCAAGCTATAGTTTGGGTGCATCCTATTCTATTTTTCTGGTACAAGTGATCCCTTTTTGTTCAAGGTACATAAATCAATTGTACATATGTTTGTTTGTAGTTTTGTGTAATAGTCATCGTGGTATACGATTCCACACCACACATACACCGACTCATACGTATTATGAAAACAAGGTAATCCATCGAGAACACTACATGCTCCTAACTTACATTTTTTATTTTAAATGTGTGCAAAAGCTTTGCCTCTTCTCATTAATTAAGTTTACATGACATACCCGATGATGGGAACACAAGGGAAAAGGGCCCTCTCATGGCATGATCGACTTCAAATGCTTTGTGCCAGTCAAAAACCCATCCGGAAGCTTCCCCATTTATCTCAGTGATGATGACGGAGGACATTGAGGAAACGTTTTTGAAAACGCCCACATTCATTACATTCATTGTGTTCCATATTTGCATGAGCTGACAAGCATGTAGGGCTTTTCACCGGATTCGCTCTTGATTATCTTTATAAGCGAGGCCATCCCGTTTGATTTTTCAACCGTTTCTTTGGCAGTAATTAACCACCTGTTTTTTTATTTAAAAAAATTGCATGACAATTTTTATATTTCACTCAAATGCCACCCGGGTCGAGCACTCTAGCTCGCATGTCACTCACAAAAATGTTGGACCTGTTCTAAAATAAGAACCGTCATGCCAAAACGGCGCTAAAGCGGCTTGGTTTACGTGTGAGATCGAGCAGTTAGTTTGGGTGCCTCCTAAAATTTATTCAAATGATCACATGTGTGACACGAAACAATCCCATCCTGACACTTTTACAACTAAAGTTGCCATCTGAAACGAAAAAAACAAAGCTAAAAAAACTGAAACTTGCCATGCTTGATAACTAAAGTTATCATCCCACATCATACTATAAGGGGTCCCTACTATAAGATCCTCCAAGCTCACCAGAGTTGACATATTTTTTTCTTTGAGGGGATCAGAAGAGCTGATGTATTGTTTGTTCAGCAGTTTCGAAAAGAAGTCTTAGATAACCCCAGCATCACAAGACAAACGCATATACCATTATACTAAGCACACTTGTCATATCAAATAACCAAACCGACCCCAAGCTGGCGCAAACGGCCCGTGCAAACGACGAGCAAATAGCCCCTCAGGCCAGGGACAAGGATATGAACAAACAAAGAAAGAAATTTGTTTTACGAAGCGAAGGGATAATTTTATACTGCTACCACCAACGCTGCCAATCAGATCAGGCAGGCAAGGTAATTCATAACGAGTAATAAGTGTAACAAAGGTGCAGCAAGGTGTCCAATCCTTTTTATAGAAAAGGACAAGCCTGGACGAATTATTATATAAAGAAAAGCGCGCCCGTGGACACATGGGAATTATCGTCAAGTTAGTTTTCATCGTGCTCATATGATTCGCGTTCGTTACTTTGATACTTTGATATGTGGGTGGATCGGTGCTTGGGTGTTTTCCTTGCATGGACAAGCCTCCCACTTATGATTAACCCCACTTGCAAGCATCCGCAACTACGAAATAAGAAGTAAGATAAATCTAACCATAGCATTAAACATGTGGGTCCAAATCAGCCCCTTACAAAGCAACACATCAACTAGGGTTTAAGCTTCTATCACTCTAGCAACCCATCATCTACTTGCTACTTCCCAATGCCTTCCCCTAGGCCCAAAACATGGTGAAGTGTCATGTAGTCGATGTTCACATAACACCAGTAGAGGAAAGAAAACATACATCTAATCAAAATATCGAAGGAATACCAAATTCACATGGTTACTTAGAACAGGACTTCTCCCATGTCCCCGGAAAAAAAAAGTAACTACTCATAAAGCATGTTCATGTTCAAGATCAGATGGGTATTCAATATCATTAAGGATCTGAACATATGATCTTCCACCAAATAAACCAACTAGCATCAACTACAAGGAGTAATCAACACTACCAGCAACCCACATGTACCAATCTGAGGTTTTGAGACAAAGATTGAATACAAGAGATGAACTAGGGTTTGAGAGGAGATGGTGCTGGTGAAGATGTTGATGAAGATTGGTCCTCCCATGATGAGAGGATCGTTGGTGATGACGATGGCTTAAATTTCCCCCTCCCGAATGGAAGTTTCCCTGGGAGAATCGCTCCGCCGTAGCCCTAGATTGCTTCTGCCCAGGTTCCACCTCGAGACGGTGGCGCTTCGTCCCGAAAGCCTTCTCTTCATTTTTTTCTAGGTCAAAACCCTTCACATAGCAGAATATGGGCATTGAAGGTTGGCCAAGGGGCCCACAAGCTCAGGGGGTGCGCCCTGGGGGGTAGGGCGCTTCCCCCAGGCTTGTGGCTACCTGGTGGTTCCCCTCCTGGTATTTCTTCGCCTAGTAGTTTTTATATATTCCAAAATAATTCTCCGTAAAGTTTTAGGACATTTGGAGTTGTGCAGAATAGGGATATGAGATTTGCTCCTTTTCGGTCCAGAATTCCAGCTGCTGGCATTCTCCCTCTCCATGTGAATCTTGTAAAATAAGAGAGAAAAGATATGAGAATTGCACCATAAAGTTTAATAATAGTCCATAATGCAATAAATATCAACATAAAAACATGATGCAAAATGGACGTATCACATAGCAAGAACATCAACCCTCACATATCAAATGTGATCTAGATCGCAACCTGCATCTACTCATAGAACCGCTCATGATGCCGCTATTGGGAAACATAGTAGAAAACAAAAAAATCGCCCTACGATCACCCATGAACAATATGAAGATGCATACCGAGTTGTGATTAATGATCGTTACCGACTCTTGGAGTGCAGTGGAAGTAGACGAGTTGGTGTACATCGTACTTGGAGTCCCTCGAATGTCGATGACAATCCCGCAAACCTCCCTTGAACGATCCCTTGAATAGAAGACTGAAAGCACGACCTCTCTACTTGGCTGCAAGCGTATGGTCTTCACGATCCGGCAGCGCTTCACCGTCTAGAGCTAATTGTCCCCGAAGAATTAGATGGAGGAGTTTAGAACCACACTGGGCTTCTAATTATGAGGATTAGAGGTGGCTAGGGCTAGCTCTAATTAGTCAACTAGGACCAAGTAGAAAATGAACTAGATCAACTAGAGGAGGCTCCAAAACTTGTGTATCAATAGGGATAAATCCTCTAGTATATATAGGTTAGGAGGGGAGGAGAGGGAAGCCACCAAGGAGGGAAAGTCCCTCCTTGGGGCGCCGGCCAAGGGGAAGGAGTAGGAGTGTAGGACTCCTCCCCTAGTCTGATTTGGCCCCCCTTATATGGCAAGGGGGGCGCCACTTCCTACTTGGGCCTTGTGGCCCAAGTTGCCTTCCACCTCTTGGCCCTTTTAGGCCCGTTGATATTTTAATTAAATATAAAATGTTCTGAATATTTTCAGAGCATTATATATATATATATAATTTAACATCCCCAAAAACATTTTCCACCTATATATAATTAATCGATAATACCCGGTATTACCTGATACTCACCGAAACCCCGAAATGCTTCCGAAACCTCTCGGAACTATTCCGGATATTAATAAAAACATTCCACAAATTTACTAACACCCAACAGATCATGATTACCTTAAACTTGTGACCCCGTAGGTTCGGTAAATCATAGACATGAACGAAACCCCTTCATTCAATGACCGATAGTGGAACCGTGGACATCCATATCGGTCCCTATGATTACATGAATGATACTAAAGTGAACCTTTGGTTATCGTGTTATGTTGCCTTTGCTTCGTGATACTTTACAAAACCCGGTGTGCATCGGTATCCTCCCGAGTCATCCCATGCCCACTATACCGTTGCTCCTGTTACCTGTTCTGTTCTTATTTCTCGTTAACATGTTCCGGTATCCCCGTGACGTAGTTACCTGTGGTGGCCAGACGATGCTGGATGCCGTCACACCGAGTGGGCCCTAAGAATATCTCTCCATCGTCGGAGGAACAAATCCCACTCTCGAGCTGTTCGGTCACTTGGCAAACTTTTCGGTGAGCCTGAAAGTTGTCGTTATGATCACCTTGTTACAAGTGACGTTTGAGCAACCCCAAAGCCCACCGTCTGGCAGGAAGTGACCGAGACACTTTCATGGTATGAGGAACTAAAACACATGCTAACACTTCGTGTTATAACAAATGATTTCACATGATATAATCACAAAGTATAACATACAAGTTTGGGTCGATTCAATATGATCGTTCTTCTAACATCATATCCTCAATGTTTATTTTAGGACTATCGTTATGCTTAACAATAACCCAAGATCCGAAAACCTGATCACCAACAACACTTGAGCCAGTCCTAGAGGCGGGACCGAGAACCTATTGTTTTGTCGTTTATCATTCCACACGTGCATATGAGTTTTCCATTGAATCGCATATTCCAGGATCATAGTAGTTAGCAACATGAAACATAAACTCTTAATTATGAATAACAGAAATATAATAATACAAAATTATTGCCTCTAGGCATATTTCCAACCATGCTTGTTTGGTTGCGTCATCTTTCGGATCCAATTTGAATCTCATCTGTTGAAGAGAGAATGGGAGTCTCATTACGGGCAATTTGGCTTGTGTGTGAGCTCGAGTTGTTAGTTTGGATGCATCCTAAAATTTATTATACATGTTGTGCAACTATTTCCCCCACAAGGTGCACAAACCAATTAGGTTTGCTCTTAAGTTTATTTTCTTGTAGTTCTGAGAAATCCACCGTGATATAAGCTCCCACACCGCACTGCAAGATCCTCCTAGCTCACAAGAGCTGATGATTTTCCAGGTAATTAGAAGAGTTGTTGTATAGTTTTGTGCAGTTTTCAAAAGAAATCTAGATAAGTACTCCCTCTAAGAAATATAAGAGCGTTTAGACCGGAGGGAGTACAACACAAACTCAGCATGAGAAGACAAACTGAATACCAGTATAATAAGTACACTTGTCATAGCAAATAACCAAGTTGGCTAAACCGACCTCGAGCTGGCACATACGGCTGTGCAAAATGACGGACAAATAGCCTCTCAGGCCAACACAAGGTAATAGCGTGGCCAATCACTCAGTAGGGCCAAAAAGGGAAAGCATTTTGGCTTGCGAGCTCAAGCTATAGTTTGGGTGCATCCTATTCTTTTTTTCTGGTACAAGTGATCCGTTTTTGTTCAAGGTACATAAATCAATTGTACATATGTTTGCTTGTAGTTTTGTGTAATAGTCATCGTGGCATAAGATTCCACACCACACATGCACCAGCTCATGCGTTTTATGACAACAAGGTAATCCCTCGAGAACACTACATGCTCCTAACTTACATTTTTTATTTTAAACATGCTCAAAAGCTTTGTCTTTTCTCATTAATTAAGTTTATATGACATATCTGATGATGGGAATACGGGGAAAAGGCTCCTCTCGTGGTATGATGGACTTCAAATGCTTTGTGCCAGTCAAAAACCCATCCAGAAGCTTCTTCATTTATCTCGGCGACGATGACGGAGGACATTGAGGAAACGTTTTTGAAAACGCCCACATTCATTACATTCATTGTGTTCCATATTTGCACGAGCTGACAAGCATGTATAGGGCTTATCGTCGGGTTCGCTCTTGATTATCTTTATAAGCGAGGCCATCCCTTTTGATTTTTCAACTGTTTCTTTGTCAGTAATTAACCAGCTGATTTTTTTATTAAAAAAATTTGCATGACAATTTTTATATTTCACTCAAATCCCACCCGGGTCGAGCACTCTACCTCACATGTCACTCACGAAAATGTTGGACCTGTTCCAAAATAAGAACCGTCATGCCAAAACGGCGCTAAAGCGACTTGGTTTACGTGTGAGCTCGAGCAGTTAGTTTGGGTGCCTCCTAAAATTTACCCAAATGATAAATGTCACACGTGTGGCACGAAGCAATCCCGCCTTGACGTTTTTACAACTAAAGTTGCCATCCGAAAAGAAAAAACAAAGCTAAAAAAACCGGAACTTGTCATCCGAATAAAAAGTTGCCATGCTTGTGACAACTAAAGCTGTCATCCCACACCACACTACAAGATCCTCCAAACTCACCAGAGCTGATGCATTTTTTTCTTTCCTTTGAGGGAATCAGAAGAGCTGATGTATGGTTTGTGCAGCAGTTTCAAAAGAAGTCTAGATAACCCCAGCATCTCACAAGACAAACGCATATAGCATTACAATAAGCACACTTGTCCTGGCAAATAACCAAAGCGACCCCGAGCAAACGGCCCGTGCAAAGGACGAGCAAATAGCCCCTCAGGCCGGGACAAGGACAGGAACAAAGAAAGAAAGAAAATTGTTTCACGAGGAGAAGGGGATAATTTTATACTGCTACCACCAACGCTGCCAATCAGACGAGGCAGGCAGGGGGCGGCGAGCGAGCGAGCGAGGGATGGATAGATACGCGGGAGACGTGCGGGCGTACAGGCAGAGAGAGAGAGAGAGGGTGAGTCCACCTCAGCTTCAGGTGAGCTGGCCGGTGGCCGCTGGGGCATTTTTCTATTTCTGCGGCCTGCCCGGTTTCCAATTCCGACGAGCCAAAACAGACGGAGGGGAAAGGGGTCGGGGGAGAGAAAAAAACGGGGGAATAAAAAGGGAAAGAAATAAAGCGAGAGGAGAATCCCAATTCCCCAAGTAGTACGCACGAGACGAGAGGGGGGAGGGAGAGAGGAGGGCAGCGCGCACACACCAGCGGAGAGGAGGGGAGGGGAGGGGGAGGAGGACTACAAGAGAGGAGAGAGAGGCGGGGGGCGAGGGGCAGCGGCAGAGGGCTGCAGCAGGGGCAGAAGCATTAGAAGGGGCAGTTGTAACCAAGTGGCAGCAGTAGATAGAGCCATCTATCTATCTCTCTCTACAGGTATAAATCCTTCCTTGCTCGCTTCCTCGCTCGCTTGCTTGCTCGCTCGCTCGCGCATCTGGTAGGACGGAGGGGGCAGAAGGAGTTGGTGGTGGGGATTTCTCGGGCGCCGCGGCGATGGGGGCGCGCTGATTGGGCCGCCGGCCGCGATCTTTCAGTCCAGATTTCCTTGGGCGGGCCCGTGCGTGATCTTGCCATGGGTTCGATTTGTTCTTGTTAGGTGATTTTTTCTTGCCCCTCCTGCGCGTGTTCTTCCTTTCTCTGTTGGATTGGATTGGGTTGGATTGGATGGAGCCGCCCCCCTGCTTCTCCGCCTGGATTCGCGTCGCCCGGCGGGGTCGCCGCGGATGGTGGGTGGGAGCAAGATTTGGTTTGGTTCTCGGGGGAGCGATTTGGGGGTGGGAGGGCGGCAGATCGGTTGGGTTCTCGCCGGAAGATTCGATTTTTACGCCTTGTTTTCTTCACGCGCCCCTCTCAGATCTCAAATGCCCCTGTTCCTGATCCGTTTCTTCTCGCCGATTTCGTCCCCGCTTACTTTCCTCCCTCCCCTGTTAATTCCACTATTATTATTGCAGATCGCGGCTAGGAGATCAGCGAGCACGCCCAGATTTCCCCCTTTCCGGATCAGTCTCATCCGACAAGATAATAAGCCGAGCGGGAGGGGGAGAAGCCATGATGCTGGAGGGCAAATCCTGCCTCGTCTCGCGCTCCCTGCCCAGCTACTGCGACCCGGACTCCGACTGGGGGTTCCTCCTCAGCGGCACCAAGCGCCCCGCGCCCGAAGACTTCGGCGCGGAAGACATGGAGGAGGTAGACGCCGGCGGCAGCAGCGGGAAGCGCAGCAAGTCGCCTTCCCCGCAGCCGCACACGCCGGACATCACCGAGAGCCACGGCTCCAGCCGCCATGCCTCCTCAGGCAGCAGCGGCGGAGGGGAGCAGCAAGGCTCTGGGGCCAATCTCATTGGTGAGATTGGCCGCGACCTCTCCATCAACTGCCTCCTCCGGCTCTCCAGGTCGGACTATGGCTCCGTCGCCTCCCTCAACAGGGACTTCAACTCCCTCGTGCGCAACGGGGAGATCTACCGCCTGCGGCGGCAGAATGGCATCGCCGAGCATTGGGTCTACTTCTCCTGCAATGTCCTGGAGTGGGACGCCTATGACCCCTACAGGGAGCGCTGGATCCAGGTGCCCAAGATGCCACCGGATGAATGCTTCATGTGCTCTGACAAAGAGTCCCTGGCTGTGGGCACCGAGCTGCTTGTGTTTGGGATGGCACACATTGTGTTCAGATATAGCATCCTGACCAATTCATGGACAAGGGCTGATCCCATGAACTCTCCTCGGTGCTTGTTTGGATCAACAAGCGTCGGTGAGAAGGCCTATGTCGCTGGAGGCACCGATGCTTCTGGAAAGATACTGAGCTCTGCAGAGATGTATGACTCTGTGACACACACCTGGACACCCCTTCCCAGCATGAATAGGGCTAGGAAGATGTGTTCTGGTGTGTTCTTGGATGGCAAGTTCTATGTGATCGGTGGTGTTACCAACAACAACCAGGTACTGACATGTGGTGAGGAATATGACTTGAATCGGGGGTCGTGGAGGGTCATTGAGAACATGTCCGAGGGCCTCAATGGAGTGACGGGTGCTCCTCCACTCATTGCAGTTGTCAACAATCAGCTCTATGCAGCTGATTACAGTGAGAAGGATGTGAAGAAGTATGACAAGCTGAATAATAAGTGGATTGCTCTTGGGAAATTGCCTGAACGGTCTGTGTCCATGAATGGATGGGGCCTTGCTTTCCGAGCCTGTGGTGACCGGCTGATTGTCATTGGAGGCCCAAGGACTTCTATTGGTGGCATCATTGAGCTTAATTCATGGGTTCCCGATGAGCAACCGCCTGTGTGGAATTTGGTTGCCACACGGCAATCCGGGAACTTCGTGTATAACTGCGCCGTGATGGGTTGCTGAGTCCACTGAATAAAGATTGGATGCAGTGGATATTTATGAAGGATGATAGTATGCACAAAGGCAGCCTGTTCAATTGCTCCAGCCCTGATTCTTCGTAGGGATTTATGCCTTCTGCCCAGTTAACTGGACATCTGCTGAGCGGCAGCACTCATGTAACCCTTGAGTTCTAATACTTCTGTTTTCCTTGCTAATCCATTTCTACATTTGCAATTTGGATCAACAGCTCGTGATTTCAAAGATACGAGACTATGCAAAAACAGTGTTATATTAATAATCTAGAAACAACTTCCAGAATGCTCGCCTTTCACTGTTGATGATGAACAACCTGTTAAGCAATACTTGATTTATCTTTGGCTGCAACTAGAGCATGTTTATCAATTCACTGCTATATTTCTTATTCATCCAGCTTGCTTCATGATATGCTTTTCTGAATTGTGTTATCAGCTTGTAAGTTGGTAATGATATGTTGTTTTGCTGGTCGTGAATTTGTATGTGCTATTAGATGCTGGTATTGTTCTAGTTTTAGTTGTGATGGTTTGCTTGTGGGTTTGTTTGACTCAGGTGTTTTAGTTCATGTTTCCATGTACAGATGTTTTAGTTAGTCAACTGAATCGAGTTTGAGATGTTCTGTTTCTGATGGAGTGTCAAAGCAGGAATAATTTTCAAAACTAGATCATTTCACAGGCCATTTAGTGACAAGTTTCCTGGGAGTTGTCGACCCTTCTACCTGTAGTTGTTGCTAGCCTAGAAGTAAGTCTCCTCATGGTTTTACTGGATCATTGAATTATCCCTGAGAGCGAGAGGGCAAAAGGCACTCTAGCTGATTGATTCTGCGTGTTCTGTTATAGCTATTTCAGCGAATTGATGTCATCCTCTATTAGCAATGTTGCAATAAGGGAACATATATATCATTAGTAAGGTTAAAAGGAAGTGATGCATTTGCGACTGCTGTTTATTGTAGTCTTTTTGAGTGACTTATCTGACCATTTGTTCGAACCGTATTTGTGATCCATAGGGCATCCACATTCTTCTTCTGTTTTGGGCATTTAGATTTGCATACATGCTTCTTCCTGTGTGGTAGTATCCATCCATCCTTCATTGCCCCTGGATTTCTGGAATGAGAGCCGAATTGGTGGCGCGCTGAGTGCAGATGGCGGCGCTTGCTATATGAAAGGAGCCTGTGTAATCTGTCGATGTCGACCCTTGCAGACATATATATGTGGTAAAAAGAAACCTTGTAGTTCCTGCCATTTGGAGCAAGAAGAGGGTTGTGAGCCGATCATAGCACTGCTGCACACTTTTATATGTCATCTTGCATAATGTGGCAACCCTTTGTTCATCTTCTTACACGAGTGACAAATAGCATTGTGCACGGCAGTAAACTCTGGTTGTAGCAATATATAGTCCGCGTGCGAGCTTCTTTCGGAGCAGCAATACGTTTAGAATCGCCATGGATCTCGTTCGCGTTATCGTGTTTGTGTTTGTACTGCAACCCCAGATTTTTGTTGAAACAAAGCAAGCTGATTTTTGAGTGGGGTTGCATTCGCTTTGAGGAGTGAATTCGCAGGCACTTGCTCCCGTGCTTTGCTTCCCGCCGTGAAAGGAAAACCCTTGCAAGGCAGAGTAGTAGAGGTAGAACCACACGTGCCGATCGGTGCAGAAGTCTTCCGCTCCGTCCGGTCCGGTCCAGTCCGGTAGCAGCGGTGCGACCCGATGCTACGCTGCGCATACCGTTTTGTTCCCGGGGCAACTTGGCAGGTGACCCGGCCCGACACAACTCTGCCGCCGAGACTCGCTGACCATTTCGCCCGTCCCTGGAAAAAGGGGGAAACACAGGGAGAGCACGCACGAGGACGCTTTGCACCTGGAAGAAATCATCATCAGCCTCGCTGCCGTGCTGCGTTGCGTTGCGTGAAGCTTCCTTCTTCTGACCCTGGACGGCTAGGAGGCTAGGCAGGATAGTACTACTCGTAGCAGCCTACAGCGCCCATCGAAGGAAGGAAGGAAGGAAGGATGGATGGATGGATTCCCCTCGAGCGTGGTGGTGGAAGCGTACGCCTCGTGCCTCCTTTACAGCGCGGCCGCTTGCGTTGCGTTGCGGCGGCACCACCTTTTCTTTCCCCCATTCTTCTCCTCCGGCGGGCGGGGCGGGGCGGGGCGGGGCGGGGTCTACAATAATTTCAGCCGTGGCCGTCGCTGTTGTGCCCTTCCGGGCATCCAGTTCTGTCGTGCGCGCCGCTGCAACCGGCACCTGCGTCTGCGTGCGAGGTTGAGGCCGATCCATCCATCGACAGCTCGCACGCACGCACATGCGCCCCAGCGCTCCAGAGAGATAATCTCATCTGCCTCTGCTGCGCCCAACCACTGTCTTTAGTCCCCTGTCCCGCCCCGTTTGGCCACAGCTGCCAAATCCGCCCGCCCCCATTACGCCCCCTGCCTGCACACCTTGCAAATTTTCGTGCATGTATGTATGTGCCCGATTTGTTCTCGTGTTGCTCTCCTTGAGTGGTCGACCAACAAGAAAATTAGGCGAGTTAATAGTTATATTCCCTGGCGGGGCGCCCTTCTGGATGAAGGAGGAACCTTTATCCCCCCCTCACCGAATAATCACCGCAATTTCGTCCGGTTTACACGCTCGCAAGTGTCATTTGCGGTGCAGCCAGCCCGGGACGGGATTGGAGAACATTTTTGGGTGGAGAATATGTACATCTATCTCTCCATCCATCTATCTATCTACCCATCTCGTCTCCATCGAGCATATGAAACCTCATCTCCCACTTTATTTATTCCCGCGCCCGCGATTTAATGCGCCCCGAATTTTTTCACCAAATGGCCTCAGCTGTTTAATTGTCCCAAGAGTGATCGGCACGCCACAGCGAGCGGGCGAGCGTACGTAGTGTCATTTTCCTTCCTTTCTCCCCTGCATGCCTCCTCCCTCCTTTGCATGGACGGAGAATCATCCCGCGTGAACGGTGAGGTGAAGAATGGTGGTGACGCGTCGACGCAAGTGGGGAGATGCTAGCCTTTCCGTTCCGTCCCTTTCCTTCTCCGATCGGAACAATGCACATCAGATCTTCCTACCGGCCGGTCTTCGCCGTCCCGTCGCCGTCGAGGCTCGGCCGTTCCCATGTGGCCACGAGGGCGACGGGCGGTAGCCGTCTGCGGCGCCGGCGACGGGCTCTTGGGTTTGCGCCTCGTGCCGTCAGACCATTGACGGCGTCTCCGGGTCAAACTTTACGGCTCTGGTAAACGCACGCAAAGCTTGCGTTTGACCTGTCCTTTTTTTCCTGTCTGTTTGATTGGTTTTTTTGTTGTTGAGAAATGTCAGTTTGATTGTTGGGCTGGATGTGAGGTGTGCTCCGGTTTAGGCCTGCTGATTAACGAACGGGCTTCGAGAATCTCAACGAGGCCGCTGATAAAGCCCTTATCCAGGTCCATGTGGCTCCGGCCCCTCTCTCTCTCTGCAAAAGAAGCCCAGGTCGTTGGTTTGTTTCTCTCTGTCTTGCACAGTTGAGACCTCGAAAAGATTCAGGCAGATGGACAGGCTGCAGCCACCAGGCACAGAAGGCAGGCTAGGCCGAGGTCGTCTGATTGTCCGGGCCCCGTCTTGATTTCCCGAGGAGGCCGGGCCGGCGGCAACAACAACAGTGAGGCAGCAGCAACAGGACCAAAGGGAGTACCAGTGGTTATCTGCACATGTGAGCGCAGAGCAGAGAAAATTCAGAGAA
The DNA here is from genome assembly GCA_021437245.1 of Aegilops speltoides. Taxonomy (NCBI): domain Eukaryota; kingdom Viridiplantae; phylum Streptophyta; class Magnoliopsida; order Poales; family Poaceae; genus Aegilops; species Aegilops speltoides. Next base: position 444,096,454 of record CM038144.1, read on the forward strand.
GCCCCAAGCTAGCCGCTAGAGAGTACCCCTACTGCATCTGGTACTCCTCGTCCATCCGTTCGTTCACCGGTGGCTGTTGCCTTTTGTCTGTCGTCGCGTCGGCCCCTGCTTTCACCATTCACCTCCTTCTAATCTCCTCCGAAGGCCTGTAAAAAACGTTTGGATTCAGCTTCTGTCGCCTCGGTTCACATGTTCGCCGGAGGCTCCTCGCTTTGTCTCGACCTAGTGGTACGTAGTAGATCGATCGCCTCACCTCGGAGATTCGCTTCGCCTCACGAGGCAGCAGTTTGTGCATCAGGCCACGCGCGTGCGTCTCGGTGGCCTGCCGGCGGGGAATCCGCGGGGCAGTGCTGCCAGTGCCGCCGCACAATCAGCGGGGCATCATGCCGCAATCATCCATCCACTGGTGACGAGCTCGCCCGGTCTCCGCTTGGCCCGGCGGATCGGCGGTGAATCGTACCGCTGCGTCTGCATGTCCCGTCGCCTTTCGGCACTCTGCAGCGGCCGCACGGCGAGTAGGCCGGTGCATGTGGCCTTGTCAGGGCAAGTACTGACATTGTTGTAAAGGGAAGTACCCTCTGTCAAAGCGAGGAAAATGAATGACTCATCCCACTCGCCGCTTAACTGGTGACATTGTACATTTTAACTTTCACACATCCGCGCAGCGTCAAATTTTCAACTTTTTTTATACAGTTAGCCGCACTCCGCAGCCGCAGAACAGCCGCACAATTTGAAATAAAAAACATCCCAAATTAAAACATAAAATTTTGTCTGTCGACAATATCAAATTACCTCACAACATCAAATGCGACACAAATACAACAGAGTTCTGCAAAATACAACAAATAAAGAATAAACTAGGAGGTTTTTTGGTCATGCCATTTCCAGTACTCCTTCATCGAATCTTTCTGAAGTTCATTGTGCGTATCGGCGTCTCTAATTTCATGGTGCACCTTCATGATACGTCAAATTCATTTCTCTTTTCTAATCGGCATAACGCGTACGTCCATGAGATCATAGAAGGTGTAATCCAAATCACGCCCACATCATTCTCAATGATCATGTTATGCATGATCAGACAAGCAGTCATGATGTATCAAAGGTTTTTCTGATCCCAGAATCTAGGCGGTCCTCTCACAATAGCAAATTGGGATTGAAAAATCTCAAATGCCCTCTCAAAATATTTCCTAGCCACCGCTTAAGCATGGTCAAAATAGAGTCCTTTCTTACTTTGGGGGCTTTGGATTGGCTTCACAAAAATACTCCACTTCGGATAGATCTCATCTGCTAAGTAGTACCTATAGTTATAGGTGCATCCACTTGCTTCGAAGGTCACTGGTGGAGCTTCTCAATTTGTTAACTTGGCAAAAAAAGAGGTAACCAGTCAAGAACATTGATGTTGTTGCAAGATTCAGGCATCCCAAAATATGAATGCCAAATCCATGTCTCTTGATAGGCAGCGACCTCAAGAATGATGGTGGCATCCTTCGAGCGTTCTCTAAACTGTCCATGCCATGCTTTAAGACAATTCTTTCACTTCCTGTGCATGGAATCGATAGACCCAAAACCGATGGGCTTTGTTCATCTCCAAAAGCCTCTGAGTGTCTTGAGCATTGGGTACTCTCAGGTACTCTGGACCAAATACTTCTACCATAGTCCTTGCAAATTGTTTGACATAAAAGATAGAAGTGCTCTCTGCCATCGCTAAATTGCCATCAATGTAGTTTGCCGGAACACCATAGGCCATCATGCGCAAAGTGGCAGTGACCTTCTGCTCGGTGCTATGTCCAAGCAAACCAGCACAATTCCTCCTCTGCTGTAAGGCTCAGTCATGTTGCTTCACGAAATTGTAAATGTGGATGAACAAATCCTTGGACATCCTGAACGGAAATGAAAGTACCTCGCTAAAAAAATGGGCGGTGTACCAAAATAGTTGCGCATCAATCTCTCATGCACCTCAACCTGTTCTCTCTAGATGAACTCGCGGACAAACACGGCACCACCATGCTTTGGTTTCTTCCTCTTGTGCATCTCTACTAGCATACAATGTCCTCTTCTTCAGTCAAATCAAATTCCTCATCTGACGAGGAATCATCCATGAAAGAGGAGTCGCACGAGCTCAATTGCAATACGAAAATCACCATCTTCATGGGCGATAAAAAAAACTCCTAATTTGCTTGAATTTTTACCTTGGGGGAATTTTGTCGAACACGTTGTGTGCGAGGTGGAAGAAACTGGTCGGAGCCTTGATGGTGCTCACGTAGGTCGTTTGCGGTGGGTGACGGCTGCTTCTACCGCTTCTAGATGGTTGGCGGCTGCTGGAGAACGCCACTTGCAGCGCCACACCACCGGATGCAACGACCGAAGAACCGCCCGCTCAGCGGGGTTGTGGTGGTCACATGGCTGCCTGCTAGCTCCGGTTGTAGGTAGCGTTACCACGGAAAGTGGCTGTGATTTGCTAGAGCCATGATGGCCGCCGGAGCTACGACGAAGAGGCGAATCGGGCAAAAAAACGTTGGCGGGGCAGGTCCAGAACGGCGTGTCATCGGTTGCTGCGCCGGCACAACTGGTGATACGTCTCCAACGCATCTATAATTTATGAAGTATTCATGCCATGTTTACAATAATTTTATATGGTTTTGGTATGATTTGAATGGAACTAACCCAGACTGACGTTGTTTTCAGTAGAACTACCGTGGTGTCATTTTTGTGCAGAAATAAAAGTTCTCGGAATGGGCTGAAAATCTACTGTGATTTTTTGTGAAACAAAGGAGACCCCCGAAGCATCAAGGAAGGACCAGAAGATTCACGAGGAAGCAACAAGCCTGGGGGGCGTGCCCACCCCAGGGCGCGCGAGGCAGGCTTGTAGCTCCCTTGTGGGTCCCCTTGACGTAAGACCGACGCCAAAAATTCCTATAAATGCCCAAACCCCCAGAAAGAACTCTAGATGAGAAGTTCCGCCGCCGCAAGCCTCTAAATCCACGAGAACTCAATTGGGACCCTATTCTGGCACCATGGAGGAGGGGGGAAATCATCACCGGAGGCCATCTTCATCATCCTGACGGGCAGCATGACGAAGAAGGGAGTAGTTCACCCTCGGAGCTGAGGGTATGTACTAGTAGCTATGTGTTTGATCTCTCTCCCTCTCTCTCTCGCGCGCGTGTTCTTGATTTGGCACGATCTTGATGTACCGCAAGCTTTGTTAATATAGTTGGATCATATGGTGTTTCTTCCTCTCTATATTGTTGTGATAAATTAAGTTTTACCTTTGAGGTTTCACTATTATTGGATTGAATACTTTTATGGATTTGAGAACACTTGACGTATGTCTTGCATATGAATACCCGTGGTGACAATGAGGTATTATATTGATTCACTTGATGTATGTTTTGGCACTCAACTCGCAGATTCCCGTGGTGACATTGGGGTAATCTATGCATAGTGGTTGATGCACGTTTTCGTCCTACTTTCTCTGATAGAAATCTTGGGGCACTATTTGAAGTTCTTTGTGTTGGATTGAATATTATATTTCTGAAGTTGTTTGATGCATATCGTATAATCAACTCATGGATACTTGTGGTGACATTGGAGTATCTAGGTGTAGAGTTGGTTGATGTGTATCATATGGTGTTATTTTAGTACGAACTCAAGGGTTGTTTGTGACATTTATAGGAATAGCTCAATAGATTGATCGGAAAGGATAACTTTGAGGTGGTTTCATACCCTACAAACAATTTCATCTTGTGTTCTCTGCTAGATAAGAACTTTGAAGTGACTCTTTGTTGCACGTTGAGGGATTGTTATATGATTCAATTATGTTAGCACTATTGAGAGATTGCACTAGTCAAAGTATGAACCCTAGGCCTCGTTTCTAAGCATTGCAATACTGTTTGTGCTTCGTTTTATCACTTTCTACCTTGCCGTTTTTTATTTTCAGATTAGAAAAACATATATCTATTATCCATACTACGCTTGTATCGCCATCTCTTCGCCGAACTAGTGCACCTATACAATTTGCCATTGTATTCGGTGTGTTCGGGACACAAGAAGTTTCTTGTATTTGATTGCAGTTTTTTTTGAGAGAGACCATCTTCATCCTATGCCTCCCATGGATTGATAAACCTTAGGTCATCCACTTGAAGAAAAATTGCTACTGTCCTACAAAACTCTGCGCTTGGAGGCCCAACACGAGTCTACAAGAATAAGTTGTGTAGTGACATGAGCTGGCGGCGGGGCTATGTGTTAGGACCAAGAGTATATCGACCAGAGGGGGTGGGGGGTGAATGGGAGATTCAAAAATTCTTGCAAATGTTTTGAACTAATTGATCCTCCCTTGTTGATGTCTTGAATCCGTGTCAGTATTTTCCCCAAAGAGTAAGGGATGACGCAGTACAACTAAGGTAGGTAGATCCCTCGGTTATGAAACCAAGGTTATCGAACCAGTAGGAAAACCATGCAACACTATGTAAACGGTACCTGCACACAAAGAACAAATACTTGCAACCCGACGCGAAAGAGCGGTTGTCAATCCCTCTCGAGCAAAAGATTGGTAAAGTGATAGATTGGTAGATACAAATAAAATAAAGGCAAATAAAACTTAGCGAGGTATTTTTGGGTTTTTGTAATTAGATCTGAAAATAAAAGCTGCAAATATATAAAGAGGCAAATATCAATATAGTGTTGGGAAACGTTGCATGGAAAACAAAAAAAATTTCTACGCACACGCAAGATCTATCAAGGAGATGCATAACAACAAGAGGGAAGAGTGTGTCTACGTACCCTCGTAGACCGTAAGCGAAAGCGTTTAGTAACACGGTTGATGTAGTCGAACTTCTTCACGCTCCAACCGATCAAGTACCGAACGTACAACACCTCCGCGTTCAACACACATTCAACTCGATGACATCCTCCTCCTTCTTGATCCAGCAAGACGGCAAGGTAGTGGATGAGTTCCGCCAGCACGACGACGTGGTGATAGTGATGGTGAAGCTATCTACGCAGGGCTTTGCCTAAGCACCACGATAATATGACCGGGGGTGTAAACAATGGAGGGGGCACCGCACACGGTTAAGCAATTGTCGTGGTTGTGCTAGGTGGGAAGGAGAGAGCAGCCAGGAGGGTGCCCCAAGTAGGCCGAATCCTACTTGGGGTCCTCCCCAAGTGGCGCCCCCTTTCCTTATTGGAGTGCGGGGGAAGGAAGGAGGAGGTCGCGCCCCCTCCCCTTTCCTTCCCATAGGGCCGGCCAACCATGTAGAGGGGCGCACCAGCCCCCTAGTGGGCTGGTCTGTCCCCTCCTATGGCCCATAAGGCCCATACACTTGCCGGGGGTGTCCAAAACCCCTTCTGGTGACCCGATGACTACCCGGTGCACTCCGAAACTATTCTGGTGTCCGAATACCATCGCCCTATATATAAATCTGTACCTCTAGACCATTTCAAGACGCATCGTCATGCTCGTGATCTCATCCGGGACTCTGAACAACATTCGGTCACCAAATCATATAACTCATATAACACTATATCATCAACGTACATTAAGCGTGCGGACCCTACGAGTTCGAGAACTATGTAGACATGACTGAGACACCTCTCCGGTCAATAACCAATAGCAGAAACTGGATGCCCATATTGGTTTCTACATATTCTATGAAGATCTTTATTGGTTGAACCGTTATGACAACATACATAATTCCCTTTGTCCATCGGTATGTTACTTGCCCAAGATTCGATCGTCGGTATCTCTATACCTAGTTCAATCTCGATACCAACAAGTCTCTTTACTCGTTCCATAATACATCATCTTGTAACTAAATCATTAGTCATTTGCTTGCAAGGCTTCTTATGATGTGTATTACCGAGAGGGCCCAAAGTTACCTCTCTGAAATTCTGAGTGACAAATCCTAATATCGATCTATGCCAACTCTACAAACACCTTTGGAGATACCTGTAGAGCATCTTTATGATCACCCAGTTATGTTGTGACATTTTATATCACACAAGGTATTTCTCTGGTATTCGGGAGTTGCATAATCTCATAGTCGAAGGAATATGTATTTGACATGAGGAAAGCAATATCAATAAACTGAACGATCATTATGCTAAGCTAACGGATGGGTCTTGTCCATCACATCATTCTCCTAATGATGTGATCCCATTATAAAATGACAACACATGTCTATGATTAGGAAACCTTAACCATCTTTGATCAATAAGCTAGTCCAGTAGAGGCTTACTAGGGACACGGTATTTGTTTATGTATTCACACATGCATTTAAGTTTCCGATCAATACAATTCTAGCATGAATAATAAACTTTATCATGAATAACAAAATATAAAATAAAAACTTTATTATTGCCTCTAGGACATATTTCCTTTAGTCTCCCACTTGCACTAGAGTCAATAATCTAGATTACATTGTAATGAATCTAACACCCATGGAGTCTTGGTGTTGATCATGTTTTGCTCGCGGAATAGGCTTAGTCAACGGGTCTGCACATTCAGATCCGTATGTATTTTGCAAATCTCTATGTCTCCATCCTTCACGAATGGAGTTGAAGCGTCTCTTGATGTGTTTGGTTCTCTTGTGAAACCTGGATTCCTACGCTAAGGCATTTGCTCCAGTATTGTCACAAATGATTTTCATTGGACCCGATGCACTAGGTATTACACCCAGATCGGATATGAACTCCTTCATGCGCTACTTCTGAAGCAGCTATGTACTCTGCTTCAAACGTAGATCCCTCAACGACACTCTGCTTGGAACGACACCAACTGACAACTCCACCATTCAATATAAATACGTATCCGGTTTGTGACTTCGAGTCATCCGGATCAGTGTCAAAGATAGCATGGACGTAACCGTTTACGACAAGCTCTTCGTCACCTCCATAAATGAGAAACATATCCTTAGTCTTTTTCAGGTACTTCAGGATGTTCTTGACCGCAGTCCAGTGATCCACTCCTAGATTACTTTGGTACCTCCCTGCCAAACTTATGGCAAGGCACACATAAGGTCTGGTACATAGCATATCATACATGATAGAACCTATGAGGCATAGGGAATCACTTTCATTCTCTCTCTATCTTCTGCAATGGTCGGACATTGAGTCTGACTCAATTTCACACCTTGTAACACAGGCAAGAACCCTTTCTTTGACTAATCCATTTTGAACTTCTTCAAAGCTTTATCAAGGTAGGTGCTTTGTGAAAGTCCCATTAAGCGCCTCGATCTATCCCTATAGGTCTTGATGCCCAATATATAAGCAGCTTCACCGAGGTCTTCCATTGAAAAATTCTTATTCAAGTATCCTTTTATGCTATCCAGAAATTCTATCATTTCCAATTAATAATATGCCATCCACATATAATATCAGAAATGCTACAGAGTTGACACTCACTTTCTTGTAAATACAAGCTTCACCGTAAGTCTGTATAAAACCATATGCTTTGATCACCTCATCAAAGCGTATATTCCAACTTCGAGATGTTTGCACCAGTCCATAGGTGGATAGCTAGAGCTTGCATACTTTGTTAGCACCTTTAGGATCGACAAAACCTTCTGGTTGATCATATACAACTCTTCTTTAAGATATCCATTAAGGAATGCAGTTTTGACATCCATTTGCTAGATTTCATAATCATAAAATGTGGTAATTGCTAAAATGATTCGGACTGACTTAAGCATCGCTATGGGGGAGAAAGTCTCATCGTAGTCAACTCCTTGAAGTTGTCGAAAACCTTTTGCAAGAAGTCGAGCTTTGTAGACATTAACATTACCATCTACGTCAGTCTTCTTCTTGAATATCCATTTATTTTCTATGGCTTGCCGATCATCGGGCAAGTCCACCAAAGTCCACACTTTGTTCTCATACATGGATGCTATCTCAGATTTCATGGCCTCAAGCCATATGTCAGAATCTGGGCTCATCATAGATTCTTCATAGTTTGTAGGTTCGCCTTGGTCTAATAACATGACTTCCAGGACAAGATTACCATACCACTCTGGTGCGATCGTGCTCTGGTTGACCTACGAGGTTCAATAGCAACTTGATTTGAAGTTTCATTATCATTACCATTTGCTTCCTCTCTAGTTGGTGTAGGCATCACGGGAACGGATTTCTCTAATGTGCCACTTTCCAATTCGAGAGAAGGTACAACTACCTCATCAAGTTGTACTTCCTCCCACTCACTTCTTTCGAGAGAAACTCCTTCTCTAGAAAGGATCCATTCTTAGCAACAAAGATCTTGCCTTCGGATCCGTGATAGAAGGTGTACCCAATTGTTTCTTTAGGGTATCCTATGAAGACACACTTCTTCGATTTGGGTTCCAGCTTATCAGACTGAAGCCTTTTGACATAAGTATCGCAACCCCAAACTTTAAGAAACAACGGCTTAGGTTTCTTGCCAAACCATAGTTCATACGGTGTCGTCTCAACGGATTTAGACGGTGCCCTATTTAACGTGAATGCGGCTGTCTCTAATGCATAACCCCAAAATGATAGTGGTAAATCGGTAAGAGACATCATAGATCGCACCATATCTAGTAAAGTACGGTTACGACGTTCGGACACACCATTACGTTGTGGTGTTCCAGGTGGCGTGAGTTGTGAAACAATTCCACATTGTTTTAAATGAAGGCCAACCTCATAACTCAAATATCCACCTCAATGATCGGATCATAAAAACTTTATTTTCTTGTTATGATGATTTTCCACTTCACTCTGAAATTGTTTGAACTTTTCAAATGTTTCAGACTTGTGTTTCATCAAGTAGATATACCCATACCTACTCAAATCATCTGTGAAGGTCAGAAAATAATGATACCCGCCACGTGCCTGAACACTCATCGGACCGCATACATTGGTATGTATTATTTCCAATAAGTCATTAGCTTGCTCCATTGTTTCGAGAACGGAGTTTTAGTCATCTTGTCCATGATGCATGGTTTGCAAGTATAAAATGATTCATAATCAAGTGATTCCAAAAGTCCATCTGCATGGAGTTTCTTCATGCTCTTTACACCAATATGACCTAAACGGCAGTGCCACAAGTATGTTGCACTATCATTATCAACTTTGCACCTTTTGGCATCAATATTATGAATATGTGTGTCACTACAATCGAGATTCAACAAGAATAGACCACTCTTCAAGGGTGCATGATCATAAAAGATATTATTCATATAAATAGAACAACCATTATTATTTGACTTAAATGAACAACCTTCTCACAATAAACAAGATCTAGATATATTGTTCATGCTCAACACATACACAAAATAACAATTATTGAGGCCTAAAACTAATCCCGAAGGTAGATGTAGAGGTAGCGTGCTGACGGCGACTACATCGACATTGGAACCATTCCCGACGCGCATCGTCACCTCGTCCTCAGCCAATCTTCATTTATTCCACAGCTCCTGTTTCGAGTTACAAATATGAGCAACCAAGTATACAGATGATACTGAGCGGGACCCAACTTAGCGCACCAAGTTTTCACCTCATCAGCTGTGAAGTTAGAGCCATTATTAGTGATGATACTGAGCAGGACACCATAACGGTGGACTACGCCAGATATAAAGTCGATCACTGGTCTGACCTCAGCTGTTTTTACTAGTTTGGCCTCTATCCATTTACTGAATTTATCAACCATTATTAGCAAGTATTTCTTTTTGTGGCTTCCCCCTTTAAGGGATCCAACCATGTCAAGCCCGCAGACCGGAAAGGGACAAGTAATGGGGATTGTTCTTAATGCGGTGGGAGGCATGTGGCTTTGATTGGCAAAAGCTGACAACCCACACAATGTTGGACAAGGGCTTGAGCCTCTGCTCGAGCAGTGGACCAGAAAAACCCTGTCCGGAATGCCTTGCTTACGAGGGCTCGAGCTACGGTGTTAGGGATATAACTATTTGTGTAAGCTGCCCAGGAGGGGCCGGGTTACGCAAAGAAGACTCACCAGAAAGAAGCCCAAGACCAAGCATGAAGATGGCGGTTCAATAAAGGGTCTAAGGCCCATAGGCGGCTTAAGGCCCATAGTGGTAAACCGCCATGATGACATGACTTGTAACATAAGGTAGAATTAACTAGTCACCGAGCCGGACACTGTCTATGAGCCGGCCGGGACTCTATAGGCCGCAGGGCATCCACCCGTGTATATAAGGGTGAGGGAGTCCTGGACTAGGGGGTGTCCTGATAGCCAGACTATCATCGTCAGCCGGACTCCAAGACTATGAAGATACAAGATTGAAGACTTCGTCCCGTGTCCGGATGGGACTTTCCTTGGCGTGGAAGGCAAGCTTGGCGATACGGATATGTAGATCTCCTACCATTGTAACCGACTCTGTGTAACCCTAGCCCTCTTCGGTGTTTATATAAACCGGAGGGTTTTAGTCCGTAGGACACACAACCATTACAACAATCATACCATAGGCTAGCTTCTAGGGTTTAGCCTCCTTGATCTCATGGTAGATCCACTCTTGTACTACCCATACCATCAATATCAATCAAGGGGAGTAGGGTTTTACCTCCATCGAGAGGGCCCAACACAGGTAAAACATCGTGTCCCTTGTCTCCTGTTACCATCCGCCTAGACGCACAGTTCGGGACCCCTACCGAGATCCGCGGTTTGACACCGACATTGGTGCTTTCATTGAGAGTTCCTCCGTGTCGTCACCGATAGGCTTGATGGCTTCTTCAATCAACAACAACGCAGTCCAGGGTGAGGATTTTTCCCAGGGCAGATCGTCGTGTTGGCGGCTTTGCATCTGCGGCCAATTCACTTGGCCATCCGAGAAGATCGAAGCTTCGCCCACAGCCATCGGTCGATTTGGAAGCCTAAACTTCACGGTTGACATCCGGAGATTTGATCTTCGATGGATTCGAGCCACAGCCGAGCGTGCCGCACTGTCACGACGGGCATGATTTAGCTCTGCCACCGGACAGTGCCCTGGAGGCCGCACACGAGTCCGCTCTGGCCCATAGTTCGGAACAGACCGCGCAGATCGAGGACCGATGGCTGGACACCGCCTCAGGAGCTACAACTGCTACGGCGATAGAGACGAATACTGACCTTGTCCCTTGTAAAACTCGTGACTCCGAGGTGCCAGACTCCTTGCCGGAATCCGAACCTCCTGCGCCCCTACCAATCGAATCCGATTGGGCGCCGATCATGGAATTCACCGCTGCGGACATCTTTCAGCACTCACCCTTTGGCGACATCCTAAATTCGCTAAAGCATCTCTCGCTATCAGGAGAGCCCTGGCCGGACTGCGGTCAGGATGGTTGGGATGTGGACGACGAAGAAATTCAAAGCCCACCCACCACCCACTTTGTAGCCACTGTCGACGATCTAACCGACATGCTAGACTACGACTCCGAAGACATCGACGGTATGGACGGCGATGCGGAGACGATCAAGAACTAGCGCCTACGAGGCAATGGAAGACCACCTCGTCATCGACATATACATGGTGGACACCCCAAAGGATGGGGACGGCGAAGAAGCAGCGGAGGCAGATTCCTCTAAGAAACAGCCCAAGCGCCGACATCAGCGGCGCCGCTCTAAATCCCGCCACAGCAAGAATGGAGATTCCGGCACCAGAGATAATAACACCCCGAGAGTGTGCGAAGACAACCCCTCCAAAGAAGATTCAGCACAGGAGGACGAAGAAGCCAGCCCTCGAGATAGAGCGGCAGACGAGGAGGATGAAAATTACATGCCTCCCTCCAGAGACGAGGCAAGCCTCAACGACGACGAATTCATCGTGCCCGAGGATCCCGTCGAACAAGAGCATTTTAAACGCAGGCTTATCGCCACGGCAAATAGCCTAAAGAAAAAGCAGCAACAGCTTCAAGCTGATCAAGACCTGCTGGCCGACAGACGGACCGAGGTCCTCGCGGCCGAAGAGTATGAACTCGAACGCCCCTCCAAAAGCTACCCAAAACGCAAGTTGCTCCCCCGACTAGAGGACGAAGCATACAAACCTTCATCACCAGCGCTGTCACGGCGGACCGACCACCTCGTGGCGCGACAGAGAGCATCTAGGCCCTCCGCGAGAACTGTACCCGGCACCGCCGAAAAGCGCCGGTTACGGGAATCGCCGGACTTGCGGGACATATTGGAGGACAAGGCAAGACAATCCAGATCTATCTCACGGATCACGTGGGCACCCACGACCCACGACGACTACCGTCGCGCGGATACTGACAACTACGGCGGGCGAACACAGCAGACAACGCTCTTTTGAGCTACGTCGTGATATTGCTCGATATAGAGGCGCCAGCACACCCACTATGCTTCATGACGAAGTAATGGATCATCAAATCCTCAAGGGTTTAAACCCGTGAACATTGAATCCTACGATGGCACAACAGACCCCGCGGTTTGGATCGAAGATTATCTCCTTCATATCCACATGGCCCGCGGCAACAATCTCCACGCCATCAAGTATCTCCCACTCAAGCTTAAAGGACCAGCTCAGCATTGGCTTAACAGCTTGCCCGCAGAGTCAATTGGGTGTTGGGAGGACCTGGAAGCCGCATTCCTCGACAACTTCCAGGGCACATATGTGCGACCACCAGACGCCGATGACCTAAGCCACATAATTCAGCAGCCAGACGAATCGGCCAGACAGTTCTGGACACGGTTCCTAACAAAGAAAAATCAAATCGTCGACTGTCCGGATGCAGAGGCCCTCGCAGCCTTCAAACATAACATCCGCGACAAGTGGCTGGCCCAGCACCTAGGACAGGAAAAGCCGAAATCCATGGCAGCCCTCACATCACTCATGACCCGCTTCTGTGCGGGAGAGGACAGCCGCTAGCTCGCAGAATAACCTCGGCAAAAATTCTGGCAGTCCGGACAACAAGGACCACAATGGCAGGTGGCGTCGCAACAAAAACAAATGCCGCGTTAACGGCGACAACACTGAAGATACGGCAGTCAACCCCGGATTCAGAGGCTCTAAACCCGGTCAGTGGAAAAAGCCATTCAAAAGAACTACTCCGGGTCCGTCCAATTTGGACCAAATACTCGACCGCTCTTGCCAGATAAATGGCACCCCCGAAAAGCCAGCTAATCACACCAACAGAGATTGTTGGGTATTCAAGCAGGCGGGCAAGTTAATTGCCGAAAACAATGACAAGGGGCTGCATAGCGATGACGAGGAAGAGACCCGGCCGCCGAACAGTAGAGGACAGAAGGGTTTTCCCCCACAAGTGCGGACGGTAAACATGATATACGCAACCCACATACCCAAGAGGGAGCGGAAGCGTGCGCTTAGGGACGTGTATGCGATGGAGCCAGTCGCCCCGAAGTTCAACCCATGGTCCTATTGCCCGATCACCTTCGATCGAAGGGACCACCCTACCAGTATCCGCCACGGTGGATTCGCCGCATTGGTTTTAGACCCAATCATCGATGGATTTCACCTCACTAGAGTCCTGATGGACGGCGGTAGCAGCCTGAACCTGCTTTATCAGGATACAGTGTGCAAGATGGGCATAGACCCCTCAAGGATTAAACCTACAAAGACAACCTTGAAAGGCGTCATACCAGGTGTTGAGGCCAATTATGCGAGCTCGATCCGCCGGAAGTGGTCTTGGATCCCGGATAATTTCGAAGCGAGGAGTTAATCTTCGACATAGTCCCGTTCGCGATGGCTATCACGCTCTGCTTTCGGACGAACCGCGTTTGCAAAGTTCAACGCGGTGCCGCATTATGCATACCTTAAGCTCAAGATGCGGGCCCTCGTGGAGTCATCACGGTCAACGGAATCTCAGCGCTCCCTCGAGCGGAGGAACACACTGATGGCTCTCGCGCGGAAATGCAGAGCAGCCTCTTAAGGCAATTCTCGAGTCCGGCCATTAAACGACCGGACATGGCCAAACACGCCCGGAGTAACATCAATCAAGACCACCTGGCACGTTCCGAGCACGCGTAGCAATGCGGCCCCAACCCCAGCCCTTGCATGATTGCAAGACCAGCTCTTCGCGTACATCATTATGCTCTGGAGATACCGTGGTCATAGGGGGAGGGGCACGACCACGATAGGCCCAGAGTGCGGCTTAACCACACCAAGGGCTCCCAAGTGTGTCACTCTTTTTTCTTCCTTTTTTTCATTTTTCCACATGACTCCATTCACCAGAGGCCCTGTCCGGCAGTAGATCTGCCGAACTCACGATGCAACAGCCAGAGAGGGACAAAGGCTAGGACAAACACTCAGGTGGTCTCCATTATGAGCACTAAAATTTTTAAATACACCAGTCCGCAGCCCACCCCTGGAGGGGGACATGTTTAAAATAGTCCAATCCCTTGCTTATCGCACCATTTGTATCATTCAGCACTCATTGCAGAATTCCTTGAATAAACAATGCATCACTTTTCGCTTATAATTGCATTCCTTTTCTTATATATGTTCATTTATGACATCTTGCATCCGTACACTCTGGTACGGCCGAATACACCAGGGGCTTGTGTTCCCCGCATTGTGGTGTGATAAGTCTGAACACTTTCACAAGTGCGGCACCCCGAACTTATAGCACTATATGCATCGGCTCCGAATCATGTCTTGGGTCAATAGTTGGGTTTGCCCGGCTCCCATGTTTTGGTACCTTACGTTCCGTTCCATTGGCTAAGGTAACACTGGGAGAACCACTGCGATTGCGCCCCGGTTGAGCTGAGCGAGCACCTCAGTGGAGAAAGCTAAAACTGACTGTCATGATAAGGCGAGAGCTGGTTGCTGTTCGAGAGGTCTTTTCGAGTCCCTAAAGACTTATGCCGCTTAGAGCGAGGAACCGGCTGTGTCCGACCAAGGCGTGGATAGAGCCCCAAACTCGGTCTTTCGAACACCAGGGGCTTCGCCGAAATTTAAAATTATAGAATTCTATGGCTAAGTGAGAGTGTTCAAGCATTATAAGTCCGGTTGCCTTGTTCGTTGTGTTGAGCGCCTCCCTAGATGGACCCAAAAATGGGAACAAGAGCGCTCAAGTTTATACCGAACACCCCAGCACTCGTGGCATGGGGGCTGAAGCCGACGACTTGCCATCTCTCAGATTTATAAACGGCCGCGCAGAAGGTAATATTTTAAATTAATGAGCGTTGCTTAGCGCATATGAACAAACTTTTCAGCGCACAGGATAACACATTGCGAGTCTACTAAAAAATTACATCTTTGGGGCACTCATCCGCAATCTTATGGGCACCCTTCAGACACTCTTATAGTACATTTGGCGTCGATACTCCTTGCCCGCGGGCGGCGCGTCTGTGATAAGCCTCTCAATCCAGCCTGCCCCAGATGCACCTTTATGCGGGCAAGGGCCGACAGGCACCTTCAATGCAAAGGAGCTCTTGATGACTTCCACCCAGGGGCACGCATCCACCGCCGCCGCACGAGACCGAAGTAGCTCCCAGGCATGGCCTCTTCAGGCCACAGCTAGACTATGAGGCCCTTCATGGCATGCTCGGCTACCTTGTGGAGCTCGACCAGCTGCTTCAGCTGGTCGCTAAGGGGCACCGGATGTCCTGCCTCAGCATACTGAGACCAGAAGACCTTCTCCGTTGAGCTCCCCTCCTTGGCCCGGTAGAATGCGGCGGCATCGGACACGCTGCGAGGCAGATCTGCAAATGCCCCTAGAGAGCTCCGAATTCGGGTAAGTAACAGGTAATTTACATTCACATGCTTGCTTTGCATGAAAAATGCCTTACCCGCCGCTATCTTCTTCACCGCCTCAATCTCCTGGAGGGCCTTATGGGCCTCGGCCTTAGCGGCTTTGGCACTTTCAAGAGCCGAGGCAAGCTCAGACTCTCGAGTCTTTGAGTCGCGCTCCAAACTCTCATGCTTTTCCATGAGAGCCTGGAGCTCTTGCCGCACCTCCGCCACCCGCCTCCTGCTTCTCTCGCTCCGCTCGTTCATGCGCAAGCATTGCGTTCGATGCGGACACGGCCTCCTTCAGGGTGGCCACCTCGTTTGTGGCCCCTGCAGTACCCACGTTATCCTTGTTATTTCTATTGCAACCAAAATCCTTTTCTGTAAGGTACAAATTTAATGCGGTGTTACTCACCTTCTTTGTCCTCGAGCTGCTTCTTGGCAAGGCCGAGCTCGTGCTCGGACCGCTCGAGGTCCTGCTTCAAAGCACCGACCTCCGCAGTCAGTGCGGCAGAGGTCAGCAGTGCAACCTGCAAACCCATATTGACATAATTTTTAGCACTCCTGCGTATATCTTTTTTAGATCCTCAGTCCGGTTTTTCTTTCCGAACACTGAACCGAGCATAAGGGGCTACTGTCTATGCGGTATTACATCACATATTTTAAAAGCTTCTTACCTCAAAGCCTGTTAGAAGGCTACTGCAGGCTTCGGTCAGCCCGCTCTTGGCGAGCTGAACCTTCTGAATCACCGCACTCATGATAGTGCGGTGTTCTTCCTTGATGGAAGCGCTGTTAAGTGCCTCCAACAAGTTGTCCGGCGCCTACGGTTGGACGGAGGCTGCCGGCGTCACGGTCTTGCCCTTCTTACGAAGGGGCCGCCTGCCGGACTCCGGAACCACTGCGGGTTCCGGCATGGAGTCCGGCGCAAAGTCCGGGAGGCTGCCTTGCGGCACCTCCGGAGCCTCCTCCTGATGGGTCCCCTCTTGGGATCCCACCTCGGTGTCCTCAGCGTCGCGAGGGGTGGAGGCAGTCGGAATGGAATCTACATCCGACGGAGCCAATGACCCGCTTGATGAAGCGGGAAGATCATCATCGGCCAGACTACAGGTAGTGTGCGGCATTAGAAGGACACTATGTGACACAAAAGAGAAATTATAAATCATTCAGGAATCCGGATACTTACGATCTTGCCGGAGGCTTGGCCCTTGAGGGCCACTCTTCGTCACCAACATTGGCGTTGGCGGAGCTGTCCGGGGGAAGGGTCCTTCCCCTCTTGGACCCTTTGGTCTCCCCCGTTGGGGAAGCCTTCCTCTTCCTCTCTCCCCCCTCCTGGGGAGAGTCCTCTTTCTCCTCCTCGTCTTCGGGGGAGGAGTCCGCCTCGGAGCCATCGGACGATGAGTCCGATACCACCTGGCGCCAGGAACTCCTTCGAGTTCCCGTGGCCTTTTTCTTGGCCTTCTTCTCCGACACCACATAAAGTGCCGGGACTAGCAGCCCTGTTAAACGGGCGTCCGCTGGGTCTTCGGAAGGGGCCGACAGTCTACTGTCCCGGCGTCCTCTGCCAGTCTGTTAAAGGCATTGGGAGTTTTAAATCCCACATAGAGTCAAACTATGAAAGAAAACAAGTGTCCCATAGAGGATAACAAAGCTTACCTTGCGGCCAGCGCTTGGTGCTGAATCCGCGGTCTTCCGTCATGGATGCGGGGCTTCTCCGCCCTTGAACAGCACCCTCGTGCAGCTTCAGACGTCGTGTCAAGAGCCCGCCAGGTCCGTCTTGTGCCGATCAAACTCCCACAAATTAAAGGCCCGCTGTTGGCAGGGGAGAATCCGGCAGACAAGCATGACCTGGATCACATTGACAAGCCTAAGCTTCTTGTTCACCAAGGTCTGAAGACAGGACTGGAGTCCTGTCAGGTCCTCCGAACTGCCCCATAGCAAGCCCTTCTCTTTCCAGGAGGTGAGCTGCATGGGGATACCAGATCTGAACTCGGGGGGCCGCTGCCCATTTAGGGTCACGCGGCTCGATGATGTAGAACCACCCCGATTGCCACCCCTTGACGGACTCCACGAAGGCCCCCTCGAGCCATGTGACGTTGGGCATTTTGCCCACCATGGCACCTCCGCACTCCGCTTGGACGCCCTTCACTACCTTCGGCTTGACATTGAAGGTCTTTAGCCACAAGCCAAAGTGGGGCCGGATGCAGAGGAAGGCCTCGCACATGATGATAAACGCCGAGATGTTGAGGATGAAGTTTGGCGCCAAATCGTGGAAGTCCAGGCCGTAGTAGTACATGAGCCCCCAGACGAAGGGATGAAGTGGGAAGCCCAGTCCGCGGAGGAAGTGGGGAAGGAATACGACCCTCTCATGGGGCCTGGGGGTGGGGATGAGCTGCCCCTCGTCGGGCAGCCGGTGCGCAATGTCGCTAGAAAGGTATTCGGCGCCGCGCAACTTTTCGATGTGCCCCTCCGTAACGGAGGAGGCCAGCCACTTGCCTTCCTCTACGGACATGGCTGGAGAAGGTCGAGACGAGATGTGCGAGACTTGGTATTTGGAGCTCGAGTCTTGTGAGATGGATAAGCAAAGGAGGAAGAAGGCGTAGTAAAAGGTGGATCCTTATCCCTTATATATGGGCGACGAAGACTATCGTCCCCACCGCCCGGTAAAACTCGCTATCTCCCAAGCGCCACCATCAATGGCGCGTTGGGTTACCATGTCCATATTGATGGGAATCCCGAATAAGGGGAACACGATCTACGCTCGACAAGACGTGCCAAGGAAATCGCTTCGCTAAACGCTACCGAGGTGGTATAATAAAAACGATTCAAGTAAAGGCTCGGTGGTGGTATGACGTCATGCCACAAAATACGCCGCCAGATTGAACTTGTGTACATATTATTCTCTCTACGGTGGAATGTGGAATTTATTTTGCAGAGCCGGACACTATCCTGGCATTCAGAATCTTCTATGAATTATTCGGAGGAGGAACCTGCCTTGCAATGCCGAACAATATGCGCGCCGACTCATCGTCATTGAAGCCTGGTTCGAGGGACTACCGAGGAGTCTGGACTAGGGGTGTCCGGATAGCCGGACTATCATCGTCACCGGACTCCAAGACTATGAAGATATAAGATTGAAGACTTCGCCCGTGTCCGGATGGGACTTTCCTTGGCGTGGAAGGCAAGCTTGGCGATACGGATATGTAGATCTCCTACCATTGTAACCGACTCTGTGTAACCCTAGCCCTCTCTGGTGTCTATATAAACCGGAGGGTTTTAGTCCGTAGGACACACAACCATTACAACAATCATACCATAGGCTAGCTTCTAGGGTTTAGCCTCCTTGATCTCGTGGTAGATCCACTCTTGTACTACCCATATCATCAATATCAATCAAGCAGGAGTAGGGGTTTACCTCCATCGAGAGGGACCGAACCTGGGTAAAAACATCGTGTCCCTTGTCTCATGTTACCATCCGCCTAGACGCACAGTTCGGGATCCCCTACCCGAGATCCGCCGGTTGTGACACCGACAAAGGGGATGACCCGGTGGCGGCTTAGGGCAAGAAACAACTCATCGAGAACCGGGCATAGCGTATCTCGCTCCCTGGTCATCGAAACATCAAGCAATACCAATCCAACTAGACGTAGGCCTTACCTTCACCGTAAGGGGGCGAACTAGTATAAATCTTTCGTGTCCTTTGTCCCGATAACCCCTTTAAGCTTCCTAGTTGCGATGGCTCCACAACTAAGTCCTTGCAAGAGGACATCTGCCGTGACAATTCCACGACAGTTGGTGCCCACCGTGGGGCCAGCGCATGGTGGATTTGAGTTCTTGAAGGGCAACTTCGAAGGGCTATGGGGATACGCAGTGGGATGGATGACCAAGAGTCGTCGCGGCAAGATCTACATCGACAACGAAGGCTGGGGCCCCGACGCCGACTCAATTGAGTACAGGTACCGGGTCCCCTTCGGCGGAATCCACGTCTTCATCGACCAGATTGGAGAGCCGGGCCCTGAGCCGGACAACTGCACCGACCTCGTCGAGACGGCTCAGCGCGCGAGACCCGCCCGAGTTCAACCGGTCATGAAGCGTGCCTTCGTGGGTTGCATCCACAGAGAGGAACTGTCTAAAGGATCTGAACATGGTGGTGAGACGGCCGTCCTCTCTGATGGTGATTCGTCCGCCGGTTCAACAAATTCGCTGTATCAAGTGCAAGAAGGCATGCTTGGGGGCTGTTCCAACGGCTCCAGTATTCCGGACCCCTATGAGCCGCCAAGCTGGGCAGGAGTCTTCATGGCTGGGACTCAACCCGGCCAAAACTCTACAACTGCTACCGCAATAACGTCCGGGTTAGGAGCGGCCGGGGCAGGAGGCCCTGTGCGCCCACCGGCCCAGATACTGATGGATCTCATGGATAAGCTTACGGCCCTGTTAACCGCCATGGTTATTCCTGCAAATCAAGATGAGCATGACGCGGAGGTGGCACAGGTGCGTGAGGAGATAGCTCGGGCCAAGGAGGCCTTGGCAGCTGAGGACACCAGGTTACCTACGGAATGGGCAGCTTTGGATGCATGGGCGCAGCGGCTCCAGTCAGAGGCTTTTCAGCTTACGATGAGCCTGAACGCATCTAACGAGGTGATGAGGAGGAGATATCAGAAAACCCAGTCTCGTTTACCTCCGGTTTATGATCCTCGGATTCTTTTCTCTACACCTGGAGCCGGCCCAAGTAACCCGCCAGATGCAAATCAGTTTATGACAGCTAGAACAGGAGGACCGGCTTAGCCTCGGGAGATGCCACCTCCTCATGGGAACATGGCACTGCCCCGTTATGTGCCGATACCACCGGGTCACTTTTCCAACCCCATGGAGAACTTAATCGCAGCATCAGTGCGTTTGGCGACTCTCCTAGTGGACGGTGATGATCTGACAGCGGTGGAGACCCGGAGGATCAGAGAACTTGTCCAGACGGCCCTGGCTCAGCAAGAGACTTATTCTTACAGCCGAGACATGATTCATTCAACTCCTCCACCTTGGTTAGCACCGCCTCGTCAAAACCGGAGTCCAAGTTACAACAGGCACATGTTAGAAGCTTTGTCAAGCAACGTCCAGCGCCGTAACCAGCATGGTGGCTATAACCCGGTACAAGACCGAATACGTCAGGAGAACGAGTGAGCGACTCAGCTAGCGGCTCAACAGCCGACTCATCAAGATTTCCCAGAGTATTCGATGACTTCCGTTGAGACGGGAGTGGCTACTAGAACCGGCGGTGTTCCTTGTTTGGTGCCGGATCTATGTAATGTACGTTTACCCAAGGACTTCAAGGGACCTCGTAAGGTGCCGAATTACACGGCCGACTTACAGCCTGGAGTGTGGATTGAAAGTTATGAGATGGCCATGAAGCTGTTGGAGGTCAGTGACGCAACAATGGCTAAGTACTTCACCATGATGTTAGATGGACCGGCCCGGTCTTGGCTAAAGGGCTTGCCACCCAATTTCATTGGTTCGTGGGCAGAGTTAAAGGCTCGTTTCATCCAGAACTTCAAGGACACTTGCAAGCAATCTATGTCGATTGTGGACTTGACAAATTGTAAGCAGGAGGAGGGTGAATCCACGACTCATTGGGTACGCCGGGTCAAGGAGATAATACATTCGTCTGACAAGATGGATGCCGGCTCTGCAGTCCTCATGTTGGAGAAGAACTGCCGCTTTGAGCCACTGAGACAGAAACTGGGGCACCTTAAGCGTGATTGCAATGATATGGGTACGCTGATGGCAGCTTTAGTCAAATACACCGACTCTGATAGTACCAAGGATCCCGCGTCTGATGAGGAAAAGACAGGGAAGGGAAAGAAGAACGGCAATGGAAAGGGTCAGCAACATAACCCGATGAATCAAGGATGCAATAAGCGTAAGGCGGAAGGTAACCCGGAGTTTGTAGCCAACGCCAATGCACAGGGTAACAATCAGAGACGTAAGGGCAAACCGCCCCCTCGATCTGGCGGGTCAGGCCCATCTCTTGAGCAGCTACTCAATGAGCCCTACCCGAGACACGGCACCCGGGAATGACCCGCCACCCACTTATGGAAGGATTGCGCGATCATGAAGGCTTTCAAGAATTCCAACACGTTTGAGGGCAATCATGGATCAGGCGGCGGCTCAGGAGCCGTCGGCTTTCATGGCCCGGGCGGCGGTTCAAATTCCGGCTTTCAGGGAACTCAAAGCAGCTATAATCAGCAGCAGCCTGGTCAGGGGGGTCAACAGCAGCAGCAATCGGGTTATCAAAGCCATCCGAAGCAGCTGAATAGTGGGCAGTATCACGTGTTCACTACCAGCTTGTGCAAACGGGACTAGAAGGTTCATAAGAGGGCCGTGAATTCTGTTGAACCGGCGGTTCCCCGTTATTTGAGGTGGTCAGAACAACCCATTGTATGGAGCAGGGAAGATCACCCCCTCCGGGTTGATAATCCAGGTCAGTTAGCCTTGGTGGTAGCACCTCAGGTTGGTGGATATAAATTCACTAAGGTACTCATGGACGGTGGTAGCAGCATCAATATCCTCTATTATGAGACCTTTCGACGCATGGGGTTAACTGATAAGAATTTGAAGACATCCAACACTGTTTTTCATGGAGTGGTTCATGGTAAGTCGGCTTACCCAGTTGGCAAGATTGAACTGGAAGTGGCCTTTGGAGATGAGTATGATTCCAGGGCTGAGAAATTGACGTTTGAAGTGGTCAAAATCAGGAGTCCATATCATGCTCTATTTGGGCGGACGGCTTATGCCAAGTTCATGGCACGGCTGTGTTATGTTTATCTGCAGCTTAAGATGCCGTGTTACAAGGGCACCATCACCGTGCATGGAAGTCGAAAGGTTGCCCTGGAATGTGAGGAGGGCGACGCAGCTTATGCTGAGTCTGTTTGTGCAGCAGAGGAACTGAAGTTTTATCAAGACAACGTTGACCCGACGGATATGACCTCTCTAAAGAAGCCAACCACCGAGCATGACCCGGCGATGAAGTTTAAGTCGGCTGCTGAAACCAAGCTTGTGGATTTCAATCCAGGTGATTCATCTAAGCAGTTCAGTATTAGTGCCAATTTGGATCCTAAATAGGAAAGCGCGCTCATCAAATTCATCCGTGAGAACTGAGACATCTTCGCATGGAAACCTTCTGACACGCCGGGTGTACCGAGAGAACTCGCTGAGCACACTCTCAATATTGATCCGAAGTATAAGACGGTCAGGCAGTTTCTTCGACGGTTCAACAAAGAGAGACGGAAAGCTATTGGAGAGGAAGTCGCCCGGCTCTTGGCGGCTGGGTTTATTGTTGAAGTTTTTCACCCGGAGTGGTTGGCTAACCCGGTGCTCGTGCTCAAGAAGAACGGCACCTGGCGGATGTGTGTGGATTACATGGACTTAAATAAGGCTTGTCCGGCTGATCCCTTTGCTCTCCCCTGTATTGATCAAATCATTGATGCTACGGCGGGTTGCGAGCGTTTGAGTTTTTTGGATGCTTACTCTGGTTATAATCATATCAAAATGGCAGTTAAGGACCAGGAGAAGACGACTTTCATCACTCCCTTTGGAGCCTTCTATTATGTATCTATGCCATTTGGGCTCAAGAGTACTCAGGCGACTTATCAGCGATGTGTACAGAACTGTCTCCACGACCAGATTAGGCGCAATGTTCACGCTTATGTGGATGACATCGTGGTGAAGTCCAGAGAGAAGGAAACCTTAATATCTGATTTGAAAGAGACCTTTGATAATCTCCGGGTATATAAGATGATGCTTAACCCGGCCAAGTGTGTATTTGGTGTACCTGCAGGCAAGCTCTTGGGTTTCTTGGTCTCAAACAGAGGCATTGAAGCTAATCCAGAGAAGATCAAAGCTATTACCTCTCTGGCTAAACCAGCATGCATCAATGATGTTCAGTGACTGGCGGGTCGTGTTGCTGCTCTAAACCAGTTCATAAGCCGGTTAGGTGAGAAGGCCCTACCGTTGTATCAGATGATGAAGAAAACAGACACTTTTGTCTGGAGTGATGATGCTGATATTGCCTTTGAAGATTTAAAGAGACAGTTGTCTGAGCCGCCGTTCCTTGCGGCTCCCATTGATAAAGAGCTGTTGCTGTTATATGTGGCTGCTAATTCACAAGCCGTCAGTGTTGCCATCGTGGTGGAGCGTAAGGAGGCTGGCAAGGAGCATCCGGTTCAACGGCTGGTTTACTACATCAGTGAGGTGCTCATTGGGTCTAAACAAAGATATCCACATTGGCAGAAACTTGTTTACGAAGTGTTTATGGCAAGCCGGAAGCTGAAGCAGTACTTCCAAAGTCATCCTATAACTGTGGTAAGTTCTGCCCCCTTGGGAGACATCATCCAGAACAGGGAAGCCACATGACTAGTCGCCAAGTGGGCTATTGAGCTTGGGCCTCAAGGTTTGAAGTATATGCCACGTACTGCTATTAAGTCTCAAGCCTTGGTGGACTTTATCAATGATTGGACAGAGTTGCAGGCACCTGAGGAGAAGCCAGATAACACATATTGGACTATTCACTTTGATGGGTCCAGGCAGTTAGAAGGCTCGGGGGCTGGAGTTGTTTTAACTTTCCCTCGAGGTGACAAATTTTGTTATGTGCTCCGGCTTATGTTTCCTTGTACTAACAATGCAGCTGAGTATGAGGCCTTACTCCATGGTCTCCGGATGGCCAAAGAGATGAATTTGAGCCGGGTAAGGTGCTTGGGCGATTCAGATCTCGTGGCCCAACAGGTGTCAGGCAAGTGGGACTCCAAGGATCCCCTTATGGCGGCTTACCATCGTGAAGTAGATGTTGTGGCTGGGCACTTCAAAGGTTATCAAGTGGAGCACATTGATCGAAGGAAGAATGAGGCAGCTGATGCTTTAAGCTGGTTGGGATCTCAATGTAAGCCGGTGCCGCCTAACACCTTTCTCGATGTCTTGCATAATCCTTCTGTCAAGGTACCTACAGAGGAAGAACTAGCAGTGCCAGACCCGGAGGCACAGCTAGTGGCAGCTCTTCACATCATCCCGGATTGGAAAGTGCCATATTTGGCCTATATGACCCGGGGAGAGTTGCCTGAGGATGAGACCTTGGCGAGACAAATCATCAGGCGGTCAAAATCTATGACGACTGTTCACGGCGAGTTACATCACCGCAGTGTCACTCGGGCGTTTCAACGTTGTGTGTCGCCTGCGGAGAGTCAGGAGATACTTCGTGAGATCCATGAAGGAGATTGTGGTCATCATGATGGTTCAAAATCTCTTGTGCCCAGGGCTTTCCGTCATGGTTTCTATTGGCTGACGGCTCATGCTGATGCAGAGGATCTAGTCAGCAAATGTGACGGATGTCAAAAATTCTCACGATGAGCCCATGTGCCGGCTCAAGAGTTAAGGATGATTCCAATTACTTGGCCGTTTGCAGTCTGGGGACTTGACATGGTTGGACCTTTCAAGAGGTCTAAGGATAAAAAGACACACCTCATGGTGGCAGTGGATAAGTTTACAAAGTGGGTTGAGGCAGAGCCGGTCAGTAAGTGTGATGCAGCCACATCAGTTCAGTTCATGAAAAAGGTGATCTTTCGTTTTGGTTTCCCACACAGCATCATAACTGATAATGGCACTAATCTCTCCAAGGGTGCCATGGAAGAGTTCTGTCAACGAGAACATATCTGGCTTGATGTTTCGGCTATTGCTCATCCTCAATCCAATGGTCAAGCAGAAAGAGCTAATCAGGGGATCCTGAAGGGTATCAAACCCCAGCTCTTGGTCCCCTTACAGCAGACTCTGGGTTGTTGGGTGGAGGAGTTACCCTCTGTACTGTGGAGCATCAACACTACACCTAACAGATCTACATGTTACACACCTTTCTTCATGGTATACGGAGCAGAGGCAGTCCTGCCAAGTGACATCCGGCATGACTCACCCCGCGTGGCGGCTTATGTTGAGGCTGATAACGAAAAAGCTCGTCAGGATGCACTTGACTTGTTGGATGAGGAGCGAGACTTGGCAATAGCCCGCTCAGCAATTTACCAGCAAGACCGGCGCCGTTATCACATCCGCCGGGTTAGAAGCAGAACCTTTCAGGAAGGCGACTTAGTGCTCCGGCTCATCCAGGATCAGTCTGATATGCACAAGCTGTCCCCACCTTGGGAAGGACCCTTTGTGGTCAGCAAGAATCTGAACAACGGGTCATACTACCTCATCGATGTTCGAGAGCACAAAGACTCACGTAAGTCAGAGGAGGAGACCCGCCGGCCATGGAATATCGCTCATCTCCGACCTTACTATATTTGAGCCACTAGCTCTCAAGATGTATATATTTGACGATGTATATATTATATAAAGCAATAAAGCAGGACCTCTGTCCTTTTCACCCTCAAAGGTTTATATGTCTTGTTTCTCAGGTGGTGGAAATAACCAACAGGGAGCGGATCATATCTGAATCCGGCTTTCCCTTTGGTCCGGCTTATGATCATATCTGAATCTATCCATGATCACTTGGGGGCTTCCTGTTTAAACATAGGTCGTATTCAAACCAAAAAGAACATAGCTGTCGATACCCACTTGATCGACATACTGCCAAACCGACTTGGGGGCTTCTTGATCATATTTGAATCATAGCTTAACCCCTTTGGGTCTGACGTGGATTGTATTCAAATCAGCGTCATTAAACAACTCTTACGGTCATTTGGGGGCTTCCTGTTCAAACATAGGTCGTATTCGAACCAAAGAGAACATAGCTGTCAATACCCACTTGATCGGCATCGCCAAAGCCACTGGGGGCTATATGATCGTATCCGAATCTTAGCTTAACCCCTTTGGAACAGTTCACTGATTGTATTCGAACCAGAGGCCTTTTAAATTTTGTTTATTATTCATCATACTTTGTAAGTGTAAATGTTTGGCTATCATGAGGCCTTTTTCAAAAGAACTATGGGGTTCTCGTTCTACCGGTTTAATATTGGTCATTTTAGTTGTTAAGGGCCAGGTGAACATCATATGTGCCAACTTTCAGGAGTTAAAATTACCCTCATGATTTAGGTCACATGAACCGGCGAGATTACTAAAAGGATCGCAGGTATGCTATTGTGATTATGTTTAACAAATATAATCATAAACCAACCTTTATATGATGTTTTGGTTCGCACTCCGGGTTATCAATACCTTATGTGACCCTCGATGCGATAAATCGCCAAGGGAATTTTGCTTGTTTTATATGCAGGATAAGGCAAGCAGGTTTTTAACATCAAGGAAATAAAAGATGAACATAAGCTGGAAGAATATAGCGATGGCAGCTTACGAAAGTATTAAGCGCCATAAACATGCGCGAAGGCATGACAAAAATTGAGAGGTTTTTCTACCCTATTACAGGACTCCCCGAGTCTGAATAATGAAGCATTGTTTTCACAAAGTAATAAACGCCTGGCGGTTCACTCCTTTGGTGGGCTTGAAGATTCCTGGTTATCCTTCTCCGCTTCTCCATCGGCTGCCTTGTCCTAGAAGGTTGCGAGGCCCAGTCACTGCCACTCAAGGCTTCAAATTCAGCTTCATCATCTATTAAACCGGCTGGGTCCACTTCAGGGGCAAAGGTATGCTTACGAGTTGGAGGGATCAGGTTGACTTCATCATAGTGAGGTGTTGGAATTCTCCGGTTCTCACTATCATAGCCCGGCTGATACTTGGTAAGATCAGTATCGTTCCCAATAAGAGTAGCCACGGGGCGTATATCTTTAACGTAGGCGGTGAAATCATGTTCATCAAATACACTCCCATCCTCTTTCAGACTCGGGTATCCAAGAGCAAGGTCGGCCGGGTCTAGTTCTGGACTCCATGCTTTCCCCCGGCTCAACGCGGCTATGGCCCCGGCTCTTACGGATGCCCGCCTTAGATCTTGGACCCGTTGAGGTAGTACAGCAAGCCGCTTCAGCACGTCTTGCAGGAGGTGAGGAACGTCATTTGATAAAGCTACAACGGCCAAAGCATGTTGTGACCCGGTGTAGAGCTGTTCCACCAGAGTATAAACCGCCTTCAGCTTGATCAACATGTTCTGCTTGAGGTTTGTGCTCCTGGGGCCTGCATTATTAAACATAAGGTGAGCCGGAGGTGACAATTGAAATAATCATTGAAAGAAGGTTTGCAAAGTTTAAAGTTTATATGAGTAACTTACCAAAGATTGCTGAGACCATTTGAGATATCTGGCGCTTTAAGCCGGACAGCTCCGGTGTTGCTTCTGCTAGCAATACCTCTGCCATATCGGCCCGTGTCACCAGTGAATCCTTTTCATCAGCCCAAATTTTCTTCTCCGCCTCAAAACTCTTCTTCAACTTCTCTTGTTCAGAGACGCTGAATTCAAATTTGGAGTTGGCCTTTTGAATTTCAAGTTCTTGAGCTGTCAGGCAGCTCTTCAGGTCAGCAATCTCCGACTCAAATTGGCTTATGGAGGCCTGCATTGATGTCGGGTTATAGTCAGTATCATTGTAAGATAACATTAAGTCCCAAGCACTTTGCAAGCAAAGATACTTGACACTTGGGGGCTAATGTATGCTGAAGAATTTTAACTTACAATGCGGGTTCATGGAAATTAAGTCCCAAGCACTTTGCAAGCAAAGATACTTGACACTTGGGGGCTAATGTGTATCGCAAGTTCAAGGTATCATGTTACAACCGGGTTAAATATCCTCTATCTAAAACCGGACAAAGCAGTGCTAAGCAGTTTTCTAAGTCTACATCATATTTATTCATAAGTAATAGACTTGGGGGCTGATACAGTAAGTATGATTAAGAAAAATAACATAAGTTATACCTCAGATTTTTGCTGTATTTGCTTCACCATGCCAATTTCCAAGTCACGTCTGCTGTGTACTTGATTGAGATAGCCAGAGACTATCTCTCCAACGCTCAAATGAGTATAGTCAGTAATGTCTAGCTTGGCCTTTCGGTGTTCCAGAAGCTCCTCTTTAGCAGAGCACTTGGCAAGGATAGTGGGCCGCCCCGGCTCAACAAACTGAGTCTTCAGAATCTCAACTTCCGGATCAATTATCCTGGCCGGGCTAGGAGCTTCCGGGTTATCAGAGCTGTTGAGAGTATCTTCGGCGGGTGGATCAGAGGTTGGTGCTGGAATGTCATAGGCTGATTCAGGCGGCGGCTGATGGGTAGAGCTGTCAGGAGCAGCCGTACCAAGCTCCGGTTCAGTCATGACCGGGTCCTGGGATGGCTTACTCTTTTTTTCCCTCTTACTGGGCTTCACTTGCACGCTGTGTAAAAAGGCAGAAGGATGAGTACAAAAGCATGGGTAAGGTAAAAGCATAAAGTAAACAAAATTACATTACCCGAGGGCTGTTTTGAAAGCCGGCATGTTAGATTGCATAGACTCGCCGGAGGAAGGAGAGGTATCCTGATAATTGGAGTCAGATGAATTGAGAGGTTGACGGATTAAACCCACCAAAGGTAAAACAGAACGTAAATCAGAGATAACCTTAGTCTGACGCTTCCTGGTTACGTTAGGTAAGCCGGAGGAGAGCTCTATATCCTTGCTGGTCCGGGTCTGCCTCCGGCTTTCAAGTTGCTGTTGCTTCCAAAGAAATTGAGGATCTTGGTAAGCCAAAGGATGTGAAAATCTTACTTTCCGGGTTACTCTTCGAATTTTCTGACGCGGCGGGGGCTCGGAGTCGGAGGAGATTATAGTTACCTCTTCCTCGACGGCTTGGCTGTTCCCCGTGTCTTCCTGAAAAGATTTAATGTCAGTAAGGTGATGATAAAGAGTCAAGGGAGTTGAAAGTTACCTCTTCTTCGTCATCATCAGTATCATCAAGTTTAAACATATCTGAAGCGCTTGGCTTCCTCTTCTTTGAAGTACCAGTCTTGGCGGTTTTCCTTTCGGCTCTTTTTGCCGCTCTGGCTTGTTTGGCCGCCTCATGGTCATACTTGACCTTCCAGAAGTTGTCATTGGCCTGTGAAAAAAAATATAAGGGGTTATGAGTAAAAGCAAGGTGTAATATAGTAAAGAGTGTTCATTGAGGTTGATGACTCATTGTGGGGGGCGGGTTCTTCTTGCAGAAAGGAAGTAAGCCAAAGGCATTACTGGTCACTGTGCCCTCTTTCAACAACGTTTGGGTCGTAGCCTCCACCACATCATCTGGTAAGTCGTCGGGACTATGACGCAGTGGGTCATTTCTCGCCTGAGTAAGTGCACATTAAGCCGGGGCGGCGGCTTAACGGAAGCACTCGCCAAGTGACCCAGACTCGGACCAGGTCGATGCCGTCTAAGCCATTTCCCAAAAGAGTTTTGATTTTTCTAATGGTGGGAGCGAGTGGCAGACGTTCAACAGCAGTCAGTTTATCCGGCATCGGGTGGTTGGATTCAAGGCGCAAGGCGCAGAAGTCGGGCAGAGGATTTTCCTCAGCCAGAGAAGTGTCATGGCAGTAGAACCACGTCTGATTCCAATCCTTTGGATGACTCGGCAGTTCAGCATAAGGAAAAAGGCAGTCTCTCCATCGCTGAATCAAGATGCCACCAAGTTCAAGACTGGGCCTGTTGGCACATTCATTCTGCCGGTTTAAATAGAATAGCTCTCTGAACAAAAGTAGATTGGGCTCTTCTCCCAGGTACACTTCACAGAAAACTTGGAAGTTGCAGATATTTGACACGGAGTTGGGTCCAATGTCTTGAGGTCTGAGGTCAAAGAAATGCAAAACATCCCTGAAGAATTTTGAACCGGGTGGAGCAAATCCCCGGCTCATATGATCCGTAAAAACTATCACCTCCCCTTCTTTGGGCTGAGGTTTCTCCTCAGACGGGTCAGGGGCACGATAAAACATGACCTCCTTCTTGGGCAGGTGGCCAGACTTCACAAATTCAGACAATTTTCTTTCTGTGACAGTGGATTGGACACAATTACAGGTCACAGGAGCCTTGGTTGCCTTAGGTGCCATGACGCAAGTGGAAGACTATGACAAAATAAGAAGCTCCGGTTAAATTTTAACCTGGAAGGAAAGTATTTTTAAGTCTGTTCAAAATGGCGGCTTAAGACGGGGCCTAATGACATAGGGCTAATTATATCTGGTTATCTAAGCCGCTATGGGAATAAGTAACAGTTAAGTTATTTTAAGCCGCCAGGAGCTGGCAAGGCTGTCGATTAACACTGTCTATTTTAAGCCGGCAATGAGAGCCGACAGAGTTAAATGGGCCTAACAGAAACAGATTTTCTCCTAACTGTCGCACAAAAAAGTTTTGCAACTGGCAGAGATTAATTTAGATCAAACAGGTGTGCAGAAAAGGAAATATTTCTAAACCTAGAAACCAGTGCAGATGAGTTCATAAACTTGAAGGAGGCCTATCTACAAGCGAAAAGGGATCTATTTGCCTTCGAAATGAGTGCGAAACAGCTACCGCAACAGTTTTATACTGTCTTAAGATCAGAAAGAGGCGTCGGAGGTGGAATCTATCAAGGGTTCGTAACGGACGGCGACGAACACCGACGAACTCGAAAATCTTAATGCAGATCTGAGGAACAGGGAGGAAGAAACTTACAGATGCATAGTTGCTGCGGAAGTCCGTCGTGTTTTTCTGGTCAAGTCAGGTTGATGCAGCGGCCTGAGTTGGTGAAGACGAGGAGATCTGCGGCGGTGGCGGCGGCAAAGCTCTAAGCAGCAGAGAGATAGCGAGAGGAAGAAGACAAACGAAGGGGGAGAATGGAAGACCTAGGTCGTGCCTATTTATAAGGGAAGACCGACTGAGACGGCGCGAGAAACGAGGAGACTAAACATCATTATCCAGCGGCCCCGATGCTTCGATTTTCAAAATGGTCAGTAAAAGCAAAGATCCGTTGGAGGATATGGTGGAGTAAAATATGAATTTAAGAAAAGATGACGTTATGGCGGGTTAACATGGATCCAGAAGATGACGTCATGGTGGATTTAACCCTTTTGCACAGACAGAAGACCGAAGGCTTATTTCTTAAGGTATTTTAAGATTGATATGAACCGATTCAAATCAATA
Source organism: Aegilops speltoides (assembly GCA_021437245.1). Taxonomy (NCBI): domain Eukaryota; kingdom Viridiplantae; phylum Streptophyta; class Magnoliopsida; order Poales; family Poaceae; genus Aegilops; species Aegilops speltoides. The sequence goes on from CM038144.1 coordinate 444,128,116, forward strand.
TGGGGCCTAATGTTGGGGATATAACTATTTGTGTAAGCCGCCCAGGAGGGGCCGGGTTACGCAAAGAAGACTCACCAGAAAGAAGCCCAAGACCAAGCATGAAGATGGCGGTCCAATAAAGGGTCTAAGGCCCACAGGCGGCTTAAGGCCCATAGTGGTAAACCGCCATGATGACATGACTTGTAACATAAGGTAGAATTAACTAGTCACCGAGCCGGACACTGTCTATGAGCCGGCCGAGACTTTGTAGGCTGCAGGGTGTCCACCCGTGTATATAAGGGGACGACCCACTGGCGGCTTAGGGCAAGAAACAAATCATCGAGAACCGGGCATAGTGTATCTCGCTCCTTGGTCATCGAAACATCAATCAATACCAACCCAACTAGACGTAGGCCTTACCTTCACCGTAAGGGGCCAAACTAGTATAAATCCCTCGTGTCCTTTGTCCCGATAACCCATTTAAGCTTCCTAGTTGCGATGGCTCCACAACTAAGTCCTTGCAAGAGGACATCTGCCGTGACAATTCCACGACATACGGCATGATGGCCGCTGAGGCCAGCATGTATTTCTGCCAAGAGCTGCCTTCCCTCTTCTTCGAAGATACACCTTTGAAGGACTCTGGTAGTATTTCTTTTATACAATTCACCCTCATGTACTTTAAAGGCTTTAGAGCGCCGAACTATGCATCGAGCTTTATTTTGATCGTCAGGAAGCTCCTGCCTATTAAGGTAGGCCAGGAATGGTTTGGTCCAGGGAGCGATAAACGCCATGATCTCATGAGCAGAGGGTGTTATCTCGATATCTGGGCCCCCGACGGTGTCTGCATTGTGTTTGGCAGCTGGGGATGTGATCAGGTCCATATTGCCTTCTCCGCTCTCACCCTGCCACACTACGAATGGCTTAAAGGGCCTTTCCACAAAGGTGTTAGGTGGCACAGGGTCGCGCTTAGCGCCCATATGAGCAAGGATGTCGGCTTCCTGATTACCCTCGTGAGCGACGTGCTGAAATTCCAGTCCTTCGAACCGGGCTGATATTTTTAATATGGCGTTTCGATATGCCGCCATTTTTGGGTCCTTTGCGTCGAACTCTCTATTGACCTGGGAAATTGCGAGGTTGGAATCACCACACACCTCCAGGCGTTGTATACCCATGGAGATAGCCATGCGAAGACCATGTAGCAGCGCCTCATATTCGACTGCATTGTTGGAGTCCGTATACATAATTTGTAGTACATGGTGGAATGTGTCTCCATCAGGGGATGTTAGGATGACGCCAGCCCCAATGTGACCAGCATTTTAGAGCCGTCGAAGTACATAATCCAATTGGACTATGAGCTATACTCTTTAGGGAGTTTGGCTTCAGTCCATTCAGCGATGAAGTCGGCCAATACCTGGGATTTAATAGCCCGACATGGTCTATATACAATTTCGAACGGTAAAAGCTCAATGGCCCATTTGGCTATGCGGCCAATGGCATCCCTGTTATTGATAATGTCATTCAGTGGTACTTCAGATGCCACTGCGATAGAACACTCTTGAAAGTAGTGTCGCAGTTTACGGGATGCCATGAAGACTGTGTAGGCTATCTTCTGGTAGTGGGGGTATCATGATTTGCAAGGTGTGAGGACCTCCGATACATAATAGACTGGTTTTTGGGTGGGACATTTATGCCCCTCTTCCCCTCGTTCGACGACGAGCATAGCACTAACACTTGGTAAGTTGCCGAAATATATAGTAACATGGGCTCTCCAACACCTGGTGCAACTAGGATTGGGTTGCTTGCAAGAAGGGTTTTAATCTCTTCCAATCCGGCGGTGGCAGCGTCCATCCATTTGAAGTTGTCTTTGTGCCTTAATAGCTTGTAGAGTGGTAGCGCTTTCTCTCCCAATTTGGAGATAAAGCGGCTTAAGGCCGCAACGCACCCAGCTAGTATCTCGACTTGCTTTAGGTCTATTGGTGTGGACAATTGTGACAACGCTCGGATCTTAGCTGGGTTTGCTTCAATTCCTCAATGGGAAACAATAAACCCAAGCAATTATCCGGCTGGAACTCCGAAGACACATTTTTGTGGATTAAGTCGTATGTCATATGTTTGGAGGTTGTTAAAGGTGAGGCGGAGATCGTCCACCAGTGTCTCAACGTGTTTTGTCTTGATGACCACCTCCTCCACATACGCTTCGACCGTTTTGCCTATTTGTTTTTTAGGCAAGTTTGAATCATACGCTGGTAGGTAGCCCCAACATTTTTGAGTCTGAAGGGCATAGTGTTGAAGCAGAAGGAACCGTAAGGGGTAATGAATGCGGTTGCAGCCTAGTTCGATTCCCTCATCTTAATTTGATGGTATCCAGAATAGGCTTCGAGGAAACACAAAGAGTCGTGCCATGTTGTTGCGTTAATAATTTGGTCATTGCGAGGCAGTGGGAAGGGGTATTTAGGGCAAGCCTTGTTGAGGTCCTTGAAATCGACACACAGGCACCACAATTTGTCCTTCCTTGGTACCATAACCAAGTTGGCTAACCAATCCGTATGTTTAATTTCCCTAATAAACCTAGCCTCTAACAACTTGGATAGCTCTTCTCCCATGGCTTGACGCTTGGGTTCAAAGAATCGCCGTGGTGTCTGCTTCACGGGTTTGAATCCCTTGATTACATTAAGACTATGTTCGGCCAGTATTCGTGGGATGCCGAGCATGTCTGAAGGGTGCCAGGCAAAGATATACCAATTCTTTCACAGGAATGTGCGTAGGGTGGCGTCTACTGCCGGATCCAGCTGTGCTCCGATAGATGTTGTTTTGTTAGGGTCCGTCGGGTGCAGTTGGAATTTGACTATTTCCTCGGCTGGCTTGAAAGAGGTGGATTTGGATCTCTTATCGAGGATCACATCATCCCTATCCACCGTGGACCGTAAGGTGGTTAATTCCTCTGCTACTAGGGCTTCAGATGGTGCCTCGAGGGCCAAGGACGCAGTTTTGTTTTCAGAATGAAGGGCTTTGTCCAAGTTGCTCGAAATTGTGATAATTCCATTAGGTCCAGGCATTTTGAGTTTCATATACCCGTAATGGGGTATAGCTTGAAAGCGTGAGAAAGCGTCCCGGTCGAGGGTGGCGTGATACCCACTATTGAAGGGGACCACATGAAAGAGAAACTCTTCGGATCTATAGTTTTCAGGCGTGTTGAACACTACATCCAATTTAATTTTTCCCGAGCAGTGTGCTTCTCGACTGGGGATAATACCTCGAAAGGTGGTATTGCTTTGCTCGATGCGTGATCTATCCATTTGCATTTTGTCGAGCGTGTCCTCGTAGATGACGTTAAGTCTGCTACCGCCGTCCATGAGCACTTTAGTAAGCAGAAAACCATCAACGATGGGGTTTAGTACTAAGGAGGCGGGTGCTCGGACTGACCGAGCCTTCGGTTCATCTTCGGCCGTAAAGGTTATTGTCGTGTCGTTCTGTCAGGACCCCGACTCAATGCCACATCGATCTAGCATGTAACACCACATATCACTTTGCGGCCTCACGCACGGTATTCCCACGAGTGTCGCCTTACCTTTGCCCTGGACCGTTTGCGCCTTTTGGCACACGTATATGATAGTGTCGCTAGCATCCATATGATAAGGAGCCCGGGCTGACATGGCTAGTTGTAAACCCAAAGTGGCACAAACTTACAGGGACAGGCATCCATGACCCAACATCGAACGTGTCGGTCATCAGCGAGTGAATCCAGGCTGTAGCACTGTGCTATCAGGACTCCGGTGAACCGGGCTGTAGCGGGCTAACAAGACTCCGGTATTCATCGCGTGACATTTACCCGAGGGGACAGACACAGGAACGAAGAAGGACACATGCCGGCCAGCCTAAGTGTTCTGGAGCAGTAGCAAGCTACCATGGCTCAGTGGAAACACTAGGAGACATTTCCCGGTAAGAGAGGCTACTAAGGATACACAACTAGATAGTCAGATCCCACACATACCAAGCATTTTAATAACATAGACACAATATGCTCGATATGTGCAAATACAACATGACATCACAACATGACTCTACAACTCAAGTATTTATTCAATAGGCTCCGAGGAGCGAGATATTACAAACATGGGTCTCATGACCCAACATTCAGAGCATACAAGTCAAAGCACATGCGGAAAGTTAACATGTCTGAGTACAGACAACTACAAATGAAAAAGGCTGAGAAGCCTGACTAACTACCAGATCCTGCCGAGGGCACAAGATCGTAGCTGAGATAACAAGCTAAACGTCGAAGTCCACGTGAAACTACTAGTGATACTGAAGTCTCTCTGCAAAAACATAAAATAGGCAAACGTGAGTACAAATGTACCCAGCAAGACTTACATCAGAACTAACTACATATGCATCATTATCAACAAAGGGGTGGTGGGGTTTAACTGCAGCAAGCCAGCTTTGACTTGGTGGCTATCCTAAACTACGACTGCAATGTAACTCTTTGAGGTGGCGCACACGAGTCCACATATTCACCATATCAATACACCATTATGGATCTGCTCCCGTCTCCCTATGAGAACGCCATCCATAGCACTCACGCTTCTCTTGCGTATTTTAGAGTATCCACTTTCACTTGTCTATGAACTGTACAAGCAACCCAGAAGTCCTTTACCGCGGACACGGCTATTCGAATAGATCATATTAACCCTGCAGGGGTGTACTTCTTCACACATGCTCTCGCCACTTACAGCCATGTACACGTCATGTATCTCGGCAACCTTCAAGCGGAAGCTTAGCGAGGGTGTCAGCCACAACCTGACTAACCACACAAGTCGCTAGTCCAGGTTTATCGCCTATTCGGGTTCCATCCGCAAGGAGATCCGGCCGGGGTGTCGCTCACGGCCCCAAACGATGTGTGTAGGGTTCCCAAGTCCACCATCCGGGTGCCACTTGGTACACCAGGCCACTGTGCCTAGTCTGTCCCAAGCCCACCTGTACCAGGTGCCACTTGGTAGACTACTAACACTACCTACAAACACCAGAAACTAGTTGCAACTCCTGGACAGAGATCGAGTCGGTTAATAAGTCGAGAGAGTCAATTAAGGATCCCAATGTGTGGTAGTAGCTGTTCATGGATCACAAACACAGAAATCAGTTCCTGAGGACGGTTTCAATGAGACAACCCACCATGTACTCCTACATGGCCTCTCACCGCAACCTTTACCAAATCGTGTTCACACACTTAGCTCTCAACAGTAGGACATGTTCACACACCTCCAATTCATCCCCGATGAATCAGACCTGACTCAACTCTAAGAAATAGCAGGCATGACAAACAAGCATGAATGAGTAGGCACATCAGGGCTCAAACAACTCCTACTCATGCTAGTGGGTTTCATCTATTTACTGTGGCAATGACAGGTCATGCAGAGGATAAAGGGGTTCAACTACCGCAGAAAGTAACAGTTGTATCGTTGTTGTCCTAATGCAGTAAAATAGAGCAGGAGCGAGAAAGTGGGATAGTATCGGAATGAACAAGGGGGTTTTGCTTGTCTGGCACTTCTGAAGATAATATAGTTCTTCATCGGTGTCATCGAATTCATCGTCGGAACCAAGTCTATCGAGAGGGGACAAATACCGGCAACACAGAGAAAACACAATCAATGCAATGCAATAATATGATGCATGAATGTGACATGGCAATATGCTGTGGTTTGAGCTAATGCAGCTAGCAACAGGTTAAATGAAGTTGGTTTGAATACAAGATTCAAATTCAGACTCCATATGTGATTATTCAAATGCCATTTAATTGATTTGACCTAAACGATGAACAAAAGTTGTTCTAACATGCATGAAAATGGTACAAATGGATAGATTGGATTTTTCTGATAAATTTTCATATATAATTTATCTCATTCTGAGTTACGGTTGAATTTATATGAATTTTGGAAGTTAGCATTATTTCCTAAAATTTCGTGAATAAAAATAATTCCAGAAAATAATTAACTGCGTCAGCACTACATCACTGTGACGTCAGCGGTCAACAGGCATCGACCAGGTCAAACCTGACCAGTGGGACCCACTGGTCAGTGACCCAGTCAACTAACTAAGTTAGTTAGCCCTAACTAACTAGGAACGGCCCACTAGCCAGTGACTGTATTAACTAACCTAACTAGTTAATTAGTGCTAACTAGAGTAATCAGTCGGGCGGGGCCCGCACGTCAGTGAGAGAGAGGGGGAAGTCAAACCGGGCAGTGGGGTCATCAGTGGCTAATGACGGCGCCACGTCACCAGCCACCGGAGTTAGACGCCGGCGACCTCAAGCCGCGGCGGAAGGTCGCCGGAGCGGCGCTACGGGCGGCAGTGGGTCAAGCCAAGGGCACCAGGGGGTTGCCCTCGCTCGCCCGCATCCAGGGGAGGCACCGGCTAGTCGCGGGGCGATCTGTAGCGGCGGCGGCGGCAAGTTGGACAGCGGCCGGAGTTCGACCAGGTCCGGCTCGGCGCTAGGGTGCACGGGAGGGGAAAAGGGTGGTGGAGTTGGCCTTCTGGGGAGCTCCTGAGCACGATTACGCGCTTATACACGAGCTTCAGCGGCTGCAACGACGGCCGCGGCATGGCCGGCGGCGATGTGCTCACGGCTCCGGTGACTAGGGCGGCTAGAGGGTGCGTACAAGCACGGGGAACATGGGAGAAGAAGGAGGATCTCACAGTGGGGTCGAAGACGGTCTTAGCGAGCTCGGGGAGGCAGAGACGGCGGCATATCGACATCGGCAATCCTCGGTGGCCGAGGAGGGGAACGGCGGAGCTGGCGACATCCAGGGCTTCCGGCGCCTTCCGTCTTGGTGAGGAGGAATAGGAGGACGAGGCGGGGCATCTTGGCGCTTCGGCGAGGCAAGGGGAGCACGGTGGCTGTGGCAAACGGCGTCGGCGACGACGAGCTCCGCTCGGGCGCGTGCAGGGAGAAAAAGAGGAGGGGATCGACACGAGAGAGAGTGTGAGAGTTGGGCATGCGGCGTGCGTGGCGTCGTCCAAGGGGTCCATAGGGAGGCTGCAAGCAAGAGGTGGCCAGGGGCGCGTGCGTGCGCGCGTCGGCCACACGCGCATCCTCCTGGCAGAGGAGGAAGGCGACAGGGAAGAAGGCGGTGGTGGGCTGGGCTACATAGTGCTGGGCCAACATAGGAGCTGGGCCGGTTTGTGGGCGCCAGGTAAGTCTCTGCTTCTTCTATTTATATTTCAGTTTTTTCTATTTTCTGTCTTTATGTTTTGGTATAAAAATAATATTAAACCATTTCATAAAATCCTAGAAATAATTATGGGTGCCTTCTAAATTAATCCAGTGACCCATAACAATTTCCAACATTTTTGGAGCATCTAAAATATATATAGCATTTAAATAGGTCCAACTCAAATATATTTGAGTTAATTCAAAATCCAAAATGTCATGGAAAAATGTGCATCACCTCTGGTTATTGTTTCCAGCATTTTTCCAAAAATGATGAACATTTTTGAAGGCCATTTGGGTTCCTGAAAATATATTTATTTTTTTAGTTGAACCTGTTTGAATTATTTTGATGCTAGGGTTTGAAACAATCCCCATTTCAAATTTAAGAGACATTTAAACATAATGCAACACAAGACTAGCTAACCCAGAGTAGGCCAGAACTAGGGATGTGACAACTCGCCCCCACTCAACAAGAATCTCGTCCCGAGATTCAAGCGTAGAGTAGGATGAAGGGGGAACGCAAACTAACATAATCTTCATGATCCAGGTGGCACTTCATAAGAACGTTGAATCGATCATCATCTTTGACTCGATGTCTTCCTCTAAGAACTCGAACTAACATGACAAGAAGAGGAAAGGCAAACTCTAGAAGAATCGATCTTCTCGAAGACCGAACAACTCAAGATCAGCTCATGGGGTGAGATATAAAACATCTCTTGAGATGAGACACGAAAGACACATTCAGAGGGATGGGGTGTAACAGATGACGAAGGTTCACTAGGTAGGCAACAAATCCACGCTTGATCACGACGTAGCGAGGAGTTAACCGTCATGATTCCCCAATGGGGCACCTTAGGAAAAGTGACTCGTAGAAATATCCTCTTTAAGTGGCAAAAAGAATTACCTTTGATTCAGAGATCATTGAAACTCTTTATACCAACCTAAGGCAATTCTCGAGCGGTCGTTTGGAGGGGTTCGGTAGAATGGCATACCCGGACTTAGAATGGATGATGTGTACTACCTTGTTGAAGGCAATGCAAGGAATGATTTTGCTTGCGCGTGCCCTCAAGAACTTGAGCATTTCCATATTCATCAGGGTTTTACCAATATCCATGCCAAGGATCCTGGCAACACAACATACTAGCATGATGAATAGTGATGGATGATGCAGATGCAAAGGAAGATAACACCTTCTCAGATTTGACCTTAGCAATGCCAAGGTCACAAAATCTGGATAATCGACCGAGAGACATTTAGCACTCCGCTACTAATGTTCTCCTTGATGTGCTAGCTACCACGATCATGCTTAAAAGCATCGACATGGCCATCAAGTAAAGGTCGGACTTCGGGAGCACAAAATCCATAAGGATCAATTTCTAGAATAAGTCATGCGAGATCCTCATGGGAGGTGACCAAACGGCTTAATCAAGATACTACAACAATAGTGCTTCCAGCTAGGTGCGTCCACTTCACTGGAACCTATATCATAGTTCTTGGAAGAGGTTCCAACCATCATATCTGCCTGAGATTTAGATCCGGTTGGTAACAGAATATTTCAGACAACATGTCTGGGAAAGAAGGTTTGCAACACAAACCGAGAGATAATGTTGCGAGATTCTTGGGAAATGAACTACGATAGCAAGCTCCAAAACATGAGCTGGTTATGCTACACATATGTGAGCACGCTGTCACAGACAAACATGACCACATGGTAGTCTTATAATAAAACACTACCGAGTTCAGGTTGGGAACCATCATGGAGGATAACGAAGTCCTAACATAAGTCATGACTCTTAAGAAGGAACTTTTTCTCCTTGAACAAATCAATCGGTGGCTTGGCGTGCTACGAAATATATATGGAGTGGAGGTAATTAATCTACCAAACCATAGTATACCTTGCACATGCATGACTGAGTTGGGACGATTCCAAACAAAGCAAAAACAATCTTTCTCGGATCCACGGCGGCAACTTACACCAAGTGCACGTGAATTAGAGGAAGTCACTTCTTTCATCCAAACATATAGTTCATGAACGGGGCATGAAGAAAATGCTTACACAAGTTTCCAACACCAGCTGGATGTTCAAAACGAATCATGGAGGAGACAAAATGCCGTTGATGTGCTCAACAGCAACTCATCGGAATTTCCATATCACTGGACTTCCACCATTATGTGAACAATGTGGTAGTATTGGCCAGACCAAAAGATGTAATGGTGTATGTTCGAGGAATCAACCATGAGTAAGACAACATTACAAATATCGTTGGTTCTGGTCTAATTTGATGATAGCCCATACTCAAATCAAAGGTTGGATAAAATGATAGGTCCATTAACTGATCATGAGGGTCAGTCAATGAAAATATCAATTTTCTTCAACACACATACAAGATATCCGTGAAAATGAACTAAGTTAGACAAGCTTTTATCTTCCAACTCTCCAAGTTGTTGTTTAGCTTGACCAACTAGCTCATGGGTATCCCACACAGATTGTTGGAGAAGGGGTGGTTTACAAGAAACCAACTTGACCACGAACTCAACATAGCGATCAGGTGACAACTTGGTGATACTTCCGAGAAGATATTCGGAAAATCACGTACCACCGACATGTTATTAAGATCGATAACAGTTTTGCATTTGCATGGTGAGACGATATGATCAAATGAGCGAGGATTTGACAGAATCCTAACTCATTGATCGAAGAGTGCACCAGAAATAAAGACTAGGTAGCACAATCAGTCTTAGAATGAGGGTTCAATAACCAACACACTAAGAATGAAATTGTTGTCCATTGAACTACCAAGCAGCAGGATTGCTAGGAGTATTGATTTCACACATCACGATTCACTTGCCGGCACTCTGGTTGTGACAACACGGAGCCGAGAAATGAATAATGATGGCAAGAAGTATCACTACGTCAAGAACCCATAAGAGAAGGTGCAATCCTCATGATATTCCTGATGTAAAGTGGGTAATACTTCAGGTAGAACAGATCAAAAGCTGGGTTGACATTTTGATCTGCGGAATACAACTACTTTGACCCAATCCTGAATGTGGACAAGGTACTGGAGTTTGATTCTCCTAGTCATCCTGAATAGAATGGCTTGATGGACCACAAAAATAATAAGCATCGATAACACGAATGCACAATTTCTCCTGACTATCAATTGATAGACGAAGATCAGAATTCGACTGAAGAGGGACAACTCAAAGGAACATATATCTTTCTGAGTTGTGGATGCATAGATTAGTATGTCGAGCAAAGCTCAAGATTTCTTCCGGATAACCCATGAAGAAGGTAGAACTGGCAGATTCATAATATAGAATGGAGAACTCATCAAGAGCACTCTGGTTGTGATCTTTTGGTTCAAAAGAACTCCTGCCAAGAATGGTTCATGGTATTTGGAAGAACGATATACCACGGACCTCGAGGACTATCACAAAGGTAACTAATATCCTGAAGGGACTAGCAAACACGATCAACATGGAGTAGGTGGAGTGAATCTCGGGTTCAAAACCCATGACTAGAATACCTACTAGCTAAATTGCAACGCGGGATGCTTTCGAGAATAAAGGCCAGAATTATCACACCGGGAACACAAAACATGGCTAGATTACTAGGTGGTTCTCTAAGACACCTAGGGTCATAATAATAGCTCCAACACATACGTCGAGGCAATAGAGTACCCCAACTCACTGATTAGTATGGTTAATCTGGCCCAAAGGGACATCGGAACGGGAGGAAGGGATTTTGCAAATGCTTTAGACTATTTAGAAACCTGGGATGACTCGGACAACATAACGGCTGTAAATGCTCAAAATAATTTGAGACATCCTGCAAAAATGGTGGCATAACCACTCAGAAGCACAAAATCAAGGTTCTGAGACCAACTATGGACACACGAAAGTAGTATAAACTGAACTGGGGCGTAAATCCAACAATCTCATAAGTCTATGGATTAGTAACACGTCATCCTGATAGATAGATGAGAAGGCCTAGTTCTTAATCCCCGTAGAAGAGAAGAGGTTGACTCAGATCAGAAGGGCATAAGGTAAAGGAGTAAAAGAGCCTTACGTTCCATCCCACAATCAATTCCCCTACATATAAGTAAAGCATTTCTAGACTCAACTTCGACCAGTTTGGCTTGGTAATCCTCTGAGCAATCGGCTCGATACCAAAGCTGTCAGGACCCGACTCAATGCCACATCGATCTAGCATGTAACACCTCATATCACTTTGCGGCCTCACGCACGGTATTCCCACGGTGTCGCCTTACCTTTGCCGGGACCGTTTATGCCTTTTGGCACACGTATATGATAGTGTCGCTAGCATCCATATGATAAGGAGCCGGGCTGACATGGCTAGTCGTAAACCCAATGTGGCACAAACTTACGAGGACAGCATCCATGACCCGAAGATCGAGCGTGTCGGTCATCGAAAGTGAATCCAGTGTAGCACTGGGCTAGCAGACTCAGTGAACCGGGCAGTAGCGGCTAACAGGACTCCGGTATTCATCGTGACATTTCCCGAGGGATGGACACGAGAACGAAGAAGGACACATGCCGGCCAGCCTAAGTGTTCGGAGCAAGTAGCAAGCTACCATGGCTCGGTGGAAACACTAGGAGACATTTCCGTAAGAGAGGCTACTAAGGATAAACAACTAGATAGTCAGATCCCACACATACCAAGCATTTCAATAACATACACACAATATGCTCGATATGTGCAAATACAACATGGCATCACAACATGACTCTACAACTCAAGTATTTATTCAAAAGGCTCCGAGGAGCGAGATATTACAAACATGGGTCTCATGACCCAATATTCAGATCATACAAGTCAAAGCACATGCGGAAGCTTAACATGTCCGAGTACGCAGAAACTACAAATGAAAAAGGCCGAGAAGCGACTAACTACCGAGATCTGCCGAGGGCACAAGATCGTAGCTAAGATAACAAGCTAAGCGTCAAGTCCACGTGAAACTACTAGTGAGATGAAGTCTCTCAAAAACATAAAATAGGCAAGCGTGAGTACAAATGTACCCAAAGAAGACTTACATCGAACTAACTACATATGTATCATTATCAACAAAGGGGTGGTGGGGTTTAACTGCAGCAAGCCAGCTTTGACTCGGTGGCTATCCTGAACTACGACTGCAATGTAACTCTTTGAGGTGGCGCACACGAGTCCACATATTCACCATATCAATACACCATTATGGATCTGCTCCCATCTCCCTACGAGAACGCCATCCATAGCACTCACGCTTCTCTTGCGTATTTTAGAGTATCCACTTTCACTTGTCTATGAACTGTACAGGCAACCCAGAAGTTCTTTACCGCGGACACGGCTATTCAAATAGATCATATTAACCCTGCAGGGGTGTACTTCTTCACACACGCTCTCGCCACTTACCGCCATGTACACGTCATGTATCTCGGCAACCTTCAAGCGGAAGCCTAGCGAGGGTGTCGGCCACGACCTGACTAACCACACAAGTCTCTAGTCCAGGTTTATCGCCTATTCGGGTTCGATCCGCAAGGAGATCTGGCCGGGGTGACGCTCACGGCCCCAAACGATGTGTGCAGGGTTCCCAAGTCCACCATCCGGGTGCCACTTGGTACACCAGGCCACTATGCCTAGTCTGTCCCAAGCCCACCTGTACCGGGTGCCACTTGGTAGACTACTAACACTACCTACAAACACCAGAAACTAGTTGCAACTCCTGGACAGAGATCGAGTCGGTTAATAAGTCGAGAGAGTCATTTAAGGATCCCAATGTGTGGTAGTAGCTGTTCATGGATCACAAACACAGAACTCAGTTCCTGAGGACGGTTTCAATGAGGCAACCCACCATGTACTCCTACATGGCGTCTCACCGCTACCTTTACCAAATCGTGTTCACACACTTAGCTCTCAACAGTAGGACATGTTCACACACCTCCAATTCATCCCCGATGAATCAGACTTGACTCAACTCTAAGCATTAGCAGGCATGACAAACAAGCATGAATGAGTAGGCACATCAGGGCTCAAACAACTCCTACTCATGCTAGTGGGTTTCATCTATTTACTGTGGCAATGACAGGTCATGCAGAGGATAAAGGGGTTCAACTACCGCAACAAGTAACAGTTGTGTCGTTGCTATCCTAATGCAGTAAAATAGAGCAGGGGCGAGAAAGTGGGATAGTATCGGAATGAACAAGGGGGTTTTGCTTGCCTGGCACTTCTGAAGATAATATAGTTCTTCATCGGTGTCATCGAATTCATCGTCGAAACCAAGTCTATCGAGAGGGGACAAATACCGGCAACACAGAGAAAACACAATCAATGCAATGCAACAATATGATGCATGAATGTGACATGGCAATATGCTGTGGTTTGAGCTAATGCAGCTAGCAACAGGTTAAATGAAGTTGGTTTGAATACAAGATTCAAATTCAGACTCCATATGTGATTATTCAAATGCCATTTAATTGATTTGACCTAAACGGTGACCAAAAGTTGTTCTAACATGCATGAAAATGGTACAGATGGATAGTTTGGATTTTTCTGATAAATTTTCATATATAATTTATCTCATTCTGAGTTACGGTTGAATTTATATGAATTTTGGAAGTTAGCATTATTTCCTAAAATTTCGTGAATAAAAATAATTCCAGAAAATAATTAACTGCGTCACCACTACGTCACGGTGACATCAGCGGTTAACAGGCGTCGACCAGGTCAAACCTGACCAGTGGGACCCACTGGTCAGTGACCCAGTCAACTAAGTTAGTTAGCCCTAACTAACTGGGCAGGGCACACTAGCCAGTGACTGTAGTAACTAACCTAACTAGTTAATTAGTGCTAACTAGAGTAATCAGTCGGGCGGGGCCCGCACGTCAGTGAGAAAGAGGGGGAAGTCAAACCGGGCAGTGGGGTCATCAGTGGCTAATGACGGCGCCACGTCACCAGCCACCGGAGTTAGACGCCGGCGACCTCAAGCCGCGGCGGAAGGTCGCCGGAGCGGCGCTACGGGCGGCAATGGGTCAAGCCAAGGGCACCAGGGGGTTGTCCTCGCTTGCCCGCATCCAGGGGAGGCACCGGCTAGTCGCGGGGCGATCTGTAGCGGCGGTGGCGGCAAGTTGGACAGCGGCCGGAGTTCGGCCAGGTCCGGCTCGGCGCTAGGGTGCAAGGGAGGGGAAAAGGGTGGTGGAGTTGGCCTTCTGGGGTGCTCCTGAGCACGATTACACGCTTGTACACGAGCTTCAGTGGCTGCAACGATGGCGGCGGCATGGCCGGCGGCGATGAGCTCACGACTCTGGTGACTAGGGCGGCTAGAGGGTGCGTACAGGCACGGGGAACATGGGAGGAGAAGGCGGAGCTCACAGCAGGGTCGGAGACGGTCTTAGCGAGCTCGGGGAGGCGGAGACGGCGGCATATCGACGGCGGCGATCCTCGATGGCCGAGGAGGGGAACGGCGGAGCTGGCGGCATCTAGGGCTTCCGGCGCCTTCCGTCTTGGTGAGGAGGAATAGGAGGACGAGGCGGGGTATCTTGGCGCTTCGGCGAGGCGAGGGGAGCACGATGGCTGTGGCAAACGACGTCAGCGACGACGAGCTCCGCTCGGGCGCGTGCAGGGAGAAAAAGAGGAGGGGATCGACACGAGAGAGAGTGAGAGAGTTGGGAACGCGGCGTGCGTGGCATCGTCCGAGGGGTCCAGAGGGAGGCTGCAAGCAGGAGGTGGCCAGGGGTGCGTGCGTGCGTGCGTCGGCCACACGCGCATCCTCCTGGCAGAGGAGGAAGGCGTCAGGGAAGAAGGCGGTGGTGGGCTGGGCTGCACAGTGCTGGGCCAGCACAGGAGCTGGGCCGGTTTGTGGGCGCCAGGTAAGTCTCTGCTTCTTCTATTTATATTTCTGTTTTTTCTATTTTCTGTCTTTATGTTCTGGTATAAAAATAAATACTAAACCATTTCATAAAATCCTGGAAATAATTATGGGTGCCTTCTGAATTAATCTAGTGACCCATAACAATTTCCAACATTTTTGGAGCATCTAAAATATATATAGCATTTAAATAGCTCCAACTCAAATATATTTGAGTTAATTCAAAATCCAAAATGTCATGAAAAATTGTGCATCACCTCTGGTTACTGTTTCCAGCATTTTTCCAAAAATGATGAACATTTTTTAAGGCCATTTGGGTTCCTGAAAATATATTTATTTTTTAGTTGAACCTGTTTGAATTCCTTTGATGCTAGGGTTGAAACAATCCCCATTTCAAATTTAAGAGACATTTAAACATGATGCAACACAAGACTAGCTAACGCAGAGTAGGCCAGAACTAGGGATGTGATACGTTCCATGGGCTCAGTGCGGTAACTTGGTGGACTTTGGCGAGGTCCGGAGCGCCTGTTTACGCTAATTGTTCGAAGAGAAGGTCTCGAAGACTATTAGGATGTTGAAGTTGTCCCTCTCCGGAGAGTATTTCTCTGGAGTTGTGGTGAGGATGGCCTCTCCACTTTTTGCTACTTGCCGGAGCACCCAACATGCTCAGAGGCTATGGGTTGGGACTGTGCGTGGAGTGGCGTGAATCAGGCAGGGCTTGTCCATCAGTTCCTCAAGAATGGACCTGTGTCCCGTGAAGGGTTTATTTTTCCTGCCCATAGACTGGTGGTCGGGTGACCCGCCAGGATGCATCCGTTTGGCCCGGGCCGCACACTGCTTCAAGGAAGCGGGCTCCAGTTGAGTATTTTGGGCCCTCCATACGCTTTACATCGCATAGTACTTTTGTACTACTTGTGATAATTCTGTGAAACTTTGTATGTGGCGATGGTCCAGGGCATTCAATATTCCCTCGTCGGTGCAGTTACAATGGAAAACCGAAACTACATCATCGTCCGAACAGTCTTCGATCCTATTTTTAACAAGCAGGAATCTGGACCAAAAGTGGTGGATCGTTTCCTGAGGCTACTGCCGCACATACATCAGGTCGTATATATCTGGAGGACCTGAGTTGCTTGGAGAATATAGATTGTGGTGGGTGGATTAAATTTTGGATCCTGCCCCACATCTGTGTTCGGAGCTAGAACGATTTTCGAGGCAACCGGTTAGGCACAAGGGCTCCAGAATTCCTATGCTTGAACCAGAGTCCAAAGGGCGTAAGGTCCCGTCCGAAGGGGAAGTATCCGGCTCAGGGGATCCGGAGACCCGAACATACTTGGTTTTCAACATGGGGAGGGAAGTGTCGTTTGCCAGTTCCTCAATGACCGCTACGAGGTGGTGGTCAGCGGGCGACTAATTTCCCTCTGGCCGGGCTTGAGCCCGATCCGATCATAGTCCGTTGAGAGCCCTAGGGCGGTGACGCGGTCCAGCAGTTTGTTTAAAGACGAAACATCCGCCAGATCCAACTTTTCGGAGTACTTAGGGTCGTCTCAAAGACGGTGTCCGATGGCCATGGGGGGAGTTGCGGGGTTGACGACCGCGCAAGCCCTTATGGTGAAGCCGCCGAACTGGAGGGTCTTCCCTGAAGCTAGGCACCTTCCAGAAGTTATATTGTTGTTGATGACTAGGCGAGCCATAGATCGGTTTTTGCTTACAGCACGGCAGAGCTCTCAATGAAAGCACCAATGTCGGTGTCAAAACCGGCAGATCTCGGGTTGGGGGGCCCAAGCCGTGCGTCTAAGGATCGATGGTAATAGGAGACCAGGGGACACGGAAACTGCTAGTTATCAACTAGGGGGGGGGGGTGAATAGGCGATTTTTATGAAAGTCTTCAAAACATGGAAGTTTCGAAGACAAACAATAGAAATGACCTAATTGATATGCAGCGGAAGATAAACTACAACAAGCAAACCATAGTCAAGTATGCAATAATGTGAAAGTACAAAGACTAATAGCAGCTTAGTAGTAAGGATCAGGATGGAAGATAGTATGAAGCCAACCAACGATAGTAGTCAAGCAATGAAGTCAAATAGGTACGACAAATAGGCAATGACTTCACGAAGACAAACACTAAGTAAAGGGAGGGAAAGGATAGAACCAGTCACTTGTTGAAGACACAGGATTTGTTGGACCAGTTCCAGTTGCTGTGACAACTATACGTCTGGTTAGGGAGGCCGAGATTCAACTCAGAAGAACGTGTCTTCACCTTATTCCCCTTGAGCTAAGGACACACAGTCCTCGCCCAATCACTCTGGTAAGTCTTCAAGGTAGACCTCCGAACCTTCACAGACTTCGTTCACCGGCGATCCACAATGACTCTTGGATGCTCAGAACGCGACGCCTAACCGGCTGGAGGATTCACAGTCCTCAAGTGTAATAAGTCTTCAGGTCACGCAGACAGAAAGACTTCAGTGATGCCTAACACTCTTTGGCTCTGGGTGTTTGGGCTTTGTCCTCGCAAGGATTTCTCTCTCTCAAAGGCTTCGAGGTGGGTTGCTCTCAAACGATAAAAGCCGTGCACTAACTCTGAGCAGCCACCAATTTATGGTGTAGGGGGTGGGCTATTTATAGCCACTAGGCAACCCGACCTGATATGTCCGAAATGACCCTGGGTCACTAAGGAACTGACACGTGTTCCAACGGTCAGATTTCAAACACACATGGCAACTTTACTTGGGCTACAAGCAAAGCTGACTCATCCAGCTCTGGATAAGATTTGCTCTCATTGTCTTCACTCGAATACATAGGATTTGGGTTGAGCATCACTTCAGTCATTCTGACTTTGTTCACGTGGACCCCACTTAACAGTACGGTGGTTCCTATGACTCAACAAAGAAGAATAAGGAAACAACGAAACGACACAGTCTTCGCGCTCCATAGTCTTCACTCAATGTCTTCTCATGTCATAGTCTTCAATATGAATATCTTCACATACCACCATTGTCGTCAATGTCTTCATACATTTTAGGGGTCATCTCCGGTAGGTTAACCGAATCAATGAGGGACACTACCTGTGTTATCCTGCAATTCTCACAAACGCATTAGTCCCTCAACCAAATTTGTCGTCAATACTCCAAAACCAACTAGGGGTGGCACTAGATGCACTTACAATCTCCCCCTTTTTTGTGATTGAGGACAAACTGGTTGAAGTTTTCAACGGGGATAAAGTATGTGAAATTGTAAAGGATAGGGTATTGCCTTCATAAGTGGCAAAGGCTCCCCCTGAAGATGTGCATATAAGTAATTTGCTTTTGTAATGCAAATGCACATGGCAGGTTGTACTTGTGGAGATCCTCTTCAACTTATGAAGATAATTCCTCATGCATGAAATGATATAACTAAGAGATTGACATGCATAATGAAAAATGGACGTCTGCAGAATGATCTAAGTGCGGAAGTTATCATCGCACATGCGGAATTTATCATCGCATCACAGAAAAGCAAATAAGTAGCAGGCGACCATCGAGTTTAAGTGTTACAACTCCAAGAACCAAATGTATCAAAAGCGAGAGTTGTAAACACTAGGCAAAATATAAAGCAACCGCCCATATGAACCCGCTTGAAGACTATCAAACTCATATGCTTCTCCCCCTTTTGTCAGTAAGGACCAAAAAGGTTTGAAGACATAGAACATCTACTCGTTCCCATGAGGAGTAGGTGAAGCAGCAGGGTTGTCGTTGTTTGGCGGCGCAGACGAACTTGGTGCAGTGTCGATTCATGCAGAAGTAGGGGGCGGTGAAGTAGCATCGTCTTCATCATCGATCACTGAAAGTGCAACTAATCCCTGGGTGGTTTTGGTAATTAATAACAACATATATATCATTGAACTAATTATTTCTTGAGAATATTTCAGAAAGTTCAGTGATATGGGTATGGCAATGACTGATGATGTGGACCCCTCAAAATGCTAAGGAAAACATTGGCAAAAGCTCAAGACTCCATTTTCGGTTTAGTGATCCAAGATCACATTGAGTCAATAGGAAAGCCAATACTATTAAAAGGGGATGAGGTTATGATGATGATCTGGTTGCTCAAAGTGCTTAATGATTTATCTCTCAAACTATCAGCAATCTTTCATTCCAACATAAACTCATAAGTAATCTCGGTCCCACCGATTTCATAAACTCAGTCACCGAGATGAACCACCTCACCATATACCCAAACCCTAGAAATTTCGGATTTTCCGATTCCAAACTCGGTCATACGAAATTGGTGTTGCTAACCTTCAGAACCTACGTACTCAAATCGGTGTCACCGAGATGAGAAAGTCGGTCCCACCGAGATTGGCAAACCCTAGACTTTGGAAGAATCGGACTAACCGAGATTGTATTTTCGTCCCACGAAAATCCCAACGTTCACAAGATTTGAACTTTCGGTCTCACCGAGTTGTCAACTTCGGTCCGACCGAGATTGGTCAAATGTGTAACAGTTGGATTTTGTGTGGAGGCTATAAATACCCTCCACCTCCTCTTCATTCGTGGAGAGAGCCATCGAAAGAACTACCACTCCTACCTTACATTTCTGAGAAGAAAACTACCTACCCTTGTGTTGAGATCAAGTTGCTCCACTCCCACCATATGAAACTTGATTTCTAGCCTTCCCAAGTTGCTTTCCACTCAATCCTTCCTCCACCACAGCCAAATCAGTGAGGAGAGTTGAGTGTTGGGGAGATTATCATTTGAAGCACAAGAGCAAGGAGTTCATCATCACCAACACCATCTATTACCTTTTGGAGGTGGTGCCTCCTAGATTGGTTAGGTGTCGCTTGGGAGCCTCCGTCAAGATGTGGAGTTGAACCAAGAAGTTTGTAAGGGCAAGGAGATCGCCTACTTCATGAAGATCTACCCGAGTAAGGCTAGTCCTCCGTGGGCGTAGGCCATGATGGCATAGACAAGGTTGCTTCTTCGTGGACCCTTCGTGGGTGGAGCCCTCCGTGGACTCTCGCCGTTACCCTCCGTGGGTTGAAGTCTCCATCAACGTGGATTGAAGATAGCACCACCTATCGGAACCACGAGAAAAATCTCCGTGTCTCCAAATTGCGTTTGCTCTTCTCCACCTCTTATTTACTACATGTGCAATTTACTTTCCGCTGCCATTACTCTAGAATTGCATGTGTAGGGTGATACTTGACTTGGTTATCATTGTGAACTTGCTAAAAACTTGTCCTAATCAAAAGACTAAACTTTTAAGTTGTCAAGTAGTCTAATCACCCCCCCTCTAGACATACTTCCGATCCTACAAGTGGTATCGAGCTTTGGTCTCCATTGGATTGGTTTCCATTGCATTGGACTCCATAAGCTTGGTTTCACAACCTAGGAGAGTATGGCGTCTAGTGAGGGTAATTTTCAGTAGAGGTCCTTACTTTGATGGTTCAAACTTTGCTAGTTGGAAGCATAAAATGAAAATGCATATTCTTGGACATAACCCCGCCAGATGGGGCAATTTTTGTGTTGGCTTGCAAGGTGAGTTCTTGAGGAAGGAAAAGTTCGGATCGCGGCTACAGCGGATGAGTTGCGGATGTTCTGAAACAATGCTCAAGCTTGTGACATTCTCTTCAATGCTTTGTGTCCCGAGGAGTTCAACAAGATCAGCCGTCTTGAGAATGCAAAAGAGATTTGGGATACTTTGGTCGAAATGCACGAAGGTACCGAGTCCGTGAAGGAATCAAAGCTAGATGTTCTTCAAGGTCAACTTGACAAGTTTAAGATGAAGGAAGGTGAAGGAGTCGCTGAAATGTACTCTAGGCTTGCTCTCATCACAAATGAGATTGCCGGCTTAGGAAGCGAAGAAATGACCGACCGATTCATCATCAAGAAGATTCTCAGAGCTTTGGATGGAAAGTATGACACCGTGTGCACTTTGATCCAAATGATGCCAAACTACAAGAATCTCAAGCCTACCAAAGTCATTGGAAGAATTGTTGCTCATGAGATGACACTTAAAGATAAGGAAGAGCTTCACAACAAGTCAAGTGGTGCTTACAAAGCTACAGTTGAAGCTCCCACATCCTCAAGTGACAAGCTGGTTTCCAATGAAGAGATAAGCCTAATGGTGAAGAACTTCAACAAATTCTACAAGAGTAGAAGCAAGGAAAGAAGCTCAAAGTCTAGATCATATGATGAAAAGAGATCTTCTAGTCGTGATCGAAACTGCTACAATTGTGGAAGACCCGGACACTACTCAAATGAGTGTTCGACTCCCCACAAGAGAAGAGAAGAATCTCCAAGAAGAAGAAGCTCAAGAGAAGAGTCACCTCGAAAAGAGAGAAGGAGTAGAGATGATCGTTATGAACGAAGATCCTCTCGGAGAAGCAAGGATTCGGAAAGGAAAGACAAGTCATCAAGGAGCTACACAAGAAGAAAACATCAAGCTCATGTTGGTGAATGGGTCTCCGGCTCCGACTCCGACAATCACTCCGAAAGAAGCTATCACTCCAACTCCGAATATAGTCAAGATGAAGGTGTTGCCGGTCTTGCTCTCGTGTCCTCCAACTCCAACTTCTATGACTTATTTGATTCACCAAATGAGGGAATTGAAAGATGCTTCATGGCAAAAGGCCCCAAGGTATCACACCCTGAATTTATTGACTTTGATAGTGATGAAGATGACTTGCTTGGTGAAGATGAGCTTTTACTTGACAAATCTAGTGAGCTCAGTAATGATGAACATGCTAATAGTCTTTATAGTCGAGAAGAGTCGAATGACAATGCTATGAAGGAGATTGAGCGTCTAACTAAAGAACTAAACACTCTTAAGTTAGCTCATGAAACAACTCAAGAAGATCATAGAGAGCTCCTAAGGTCTCATGAGAAGCTACGCTTCGAGAAGCTCAATCTAGAGCAAGAACATGAGTTTCTAAAAGCTATCAATGACGATCTTCGAAAGAAGAGTTCTTCATATCTTGCCAAACGACTTCTCTTGTCTAATTTCTTGCCACCTATTAAAACTAAGCATGACAAGCATAAGAAAAATTCTTCATCTAGTAGTAACAATAATCATGCTAAATCAAATATTGTTGCTTCTAGTAGTTCTCTTGATTCCACTAACAATGTTTCAAGCCAAGTTTCACTTGAGCAAGGAAATAGTTTATTGAAAGGGATTATAGAGAAAGGTGTCTACAAGAGTCTTGCCGGAAGCAAGAGCTTTGAGGAAATTGTTCGCAAGCAAGGAAGACACCGGAAGAATCAAGGAATTGGTTTTGAGTGAAAGTTCAACGCCGAAAGTGTTGAATGGGAAGAAGGTCAATATCCCACTCCAAAGTTTGTTTCTCAAAAGGAGAAGTATGATCCTACTTCTTCCAATGTGGAACAAGCTCAAGATGACCTTCCACCACAAGACCACAAGCTAAAAGGCAAGGACAAGCTTCAAGAGGAGATTGATGCATTCATTGAAGCACCCAAGGCCATGGTCAAGTGGGTTCCCAAGGAAACTTCAAGTTCTACTTCGACAAGCTCAACTACTACCCCAAGGATTCCCATCAAGATGATGTGGATCCCGAAGAAGAAGAACTAGAGAGTTCTTGAGGGTGACTCCGCCAACATACTTCACTCACATTCATTTTGGCAAGAACTTGTGCAATCAACTTCCACATCTTGCACTAGTTCATGGAGTCACAAACCCTCATGTTGGTAAGTCAAGGGACAAGGTAATCATTGCTTTCATGGACATCATCTATTGTGTACTTCAATCTATGTCCATGGATATCCTTGTTTGTTCCTTGTGGGACTAACCCATGTAGGTATTGAAAGTGCCCGAATCCAAAGGATTGCTCCCAACTCTTGATGATCTTCATCAACATTGAGCATCCACATCTTCAACATCTACATGAAGTCTTCAACGACAACCCTAGGTTAGTTTGACCCTTTAAAAGGGGTTCTCACATCAAGGGGGAGCTTTGCTCTAAGGAATTGAGCTAAAGCATCTTCTAATGATGTGAACACATTAATGCTTTATGGAAAAGTGGTAACCCCACTTGAGCTTAAACGATGAGTATGACCTATGATCAAATGTTCTCATTTGACTCCTAAGTCAATATACTCATATATAGATGACTTAGTCATCGCCAAATTGTGTGCTAATAGCTAGAGTTTTGTTTGTGCATGTTTGACACATATTTCATTTGCTATCTTATTGTGTGAGCATGTTGGATGCATGATTTAATCCATTCGAGGACATCCATTTGTTGCTTTGGTCTTTTGGATTTTTTTCTTTTTGACCAAATGGATGGACAAGAATGCCTAAGTTCCTCCCCTAGCTATCTATGCTTTCTTGTCTCAAACTCTATTCATGCTTATATCACAAACTTTGAATAAGACTTTTTGGACGAGACCGAGTGAGGAGCACTCGGAGCCACCGATCCGTCAAAAGCCTAAATTCCAAAACCTTCTAAGTACTTTCGGTCAAACCAATATACTCAAATCGGACAGACCGAAATCACTTGGATTGATCTAGGTTTTCACCTCGGTGAAACCGAGTTGCAAATTTCGGCGTGACCGAAATGAGTGACTGCTTGCAGTTAACCATCTCGGTCCCACCGAGATTTCCAACTCGGTCCCACCGACAGCCGAAGGGTATATATACCTGAGGGCAGCGCGCGTTGATTCTTTCTTCATACCGCCTCGCCCCCAAACCCTTAGCTGGCGTCGCCGTGGTCTCCGGATCGTCTCCGTCGTCGCCTGTGCTCCCTCGCCGCGGGTCTCCATCGTCGTCAACGGTCTATCTCAGCGCGCCGTTGCCGCCGTAGTGAAGCTCCACCAAGTTGGGTGAGTTTCATCCCTCTCGTGCTTCAACCTCTGATTCAATGCACGATAGGTTTTGCCTAGTTTCTTGCCAAGATTGAAATCTTCCTATCCAGCAGATTAGATCTTAGAACAAAATTCGAGTGAAAATTTTAGGGTTAGGTTTCCGCCGAACACATCTCGGTGTGACCGATTCTACATTCTCGGACTGACCGATTTGGCCTCTGCCATTGCCTTTGCACTTTTCGGTGAAACCGAGTTGTGCAAATCGGTAAGACCGAAGTGAGGATTTAGTGAAACCCTAGTGTTCTCGGCTAGACCGAAACCCATTTCGGTCCAACCGAAAGTGGTTTGAATGGTCTGTTTAGACACTTCGGATTCACCGAATTTAAGACTCGGTCAGACCGAAATGCGTTCTGTGAAAACCTAAAACTGAAGTTTGAACTCATTCTTTTTGCAAAATCCTCTGCAGTTTGTGATAACTCTTCTATTCTGCCTATACCTATTCTATTCACAGGTTGTCAGTCATGTCTGATGCAAGTGACAGCCAGAACAGGTCTGAATCACCAGTTGAGATTCCAGAGGCAGTGACAAGTCCTGAAGCAAGCAGTTTTTGAGATGAAGGAGAGAGGAGCACCCCAAGTGGTTTACCTCCAGCTGCCACCAGGGCCAGGAAGAAGAGGAATTCTGATGAGGAGGATTCTGACTTTGTTGCTGATGAGGAGATTACTTCCAAGCCTAAAAGGAAAGTAGTTGCCAAGGGCTATCAAGGGCAACAGTCAAAGAAAGGCACCAGCAAGGTAAAGAAGTCCACTGTTGCAAAGAAGCTGAGCATGGAAGAAGAAACCTCCAGCAAGATCAAGAAAACTTCCAAGAGGAAGAGGTTGGTACATGATGAAGCTGATGATGATTCTGATGAGGAAGCACCTCAGCCTCCTCAGAAGCAAGTTGATGGGAGATGCCATCAGGGCAGGAGCACCCACAAAATCTAAGCCATCAGCTCCAGCAAAGGCAGCCCAAGCCAAACCTGCTGCCAAGCCAAAGAAAACAGTAAGAAATATTCCTGCTTCAGAGAAAAGAAGGACAATGTGCCACCGCTGAATCGATGAAGAGGCACATGTATTGTTGAAGCTCGCATGTAAACTGCCACCATAATGATGCTCATCCTCGAGCTGAAAATATGAAGGAAAGGAAGGACAAAGGTCTCAGGCTATGGAGGCAAGTTGATCCATATGCCACCAGGAGAAGAACAGCTGTTGACTCAAGGTTCCACACCAGAGAGCAACAAGATTTCTATGAGACAGTGCTTATGGATAAGAAGCCAATTGTTGCTGACACCAGATATGTAGACTGGGATTACATCGACAGTGAAGAGCACAGAGACTACTTCCCACATGTGCATGAGAGCTTCACTGCATGTGGAGTTGCAGAGTTCGTTGGTCAGAAGCTGACTGCCTGGAATGATGAAATGATCATGCAGTTCTATGCCACAGCACATTTCTATCCAGATGGCAGAATTGTGTGGATGACTGAAGGCCAGAGATTCTCTTCAACAGTTCAAGAGTGGGCAGCACTTCTGAATGCTCCAGTATCAAGAGATGATGATGTTGATGTTTATGGAATCCCCAAGAAGAATCACGAGTCAATGAAGAACATGTACAATGAGGTACCAGACAAGGATGTTGAGATATGGAAGCTTGGATCAAGATATCATCTTGAGTGCAGGTCTCCCAACCACTAACACCATTCTCGAGGCATACTTTGATGCCCAAGTCGAGACCATCGCATGATAAGAGGCTATTCTATCAACATGCTGCACATTCTGGATCAGAAGACACCTTTTAAGGTGATGGACCTGATAGTAGAGACTATCAAGAGGACAGCAGCAGACCAAAAGAGGTCATGTGGGTTTGCCCCGCACATTCAGATGCTCATCAATGCCAAGTTTGGCACAGGCACCTACTTGTTGGATAGACCCCACTTGCCACTACAGCCTGAACACGAAGATAATGAAGTTGTGATGACTGAGGATGCTCCCACATCTGTCGAAGGACACGCAAAGTCTGAAGCTGCCAAGCAAGCTAAAGCTGAGAAGGAAGCAAGAAGCAGCAAAAGCCCAAGAGCGTTGGAGAACAACTTCTTGAAGCCACTCGAGAATTGAACTACGTCGGCCAGATAGTGCAATCTCAAGAGAGTCTTGAGAGGATAGTTGAAGATAAGTTCCATGCTCGGATGTCAAGTCGATCAAGTGCAGTCACCGTCAACAAGCTTGAGGCGGACATTGAGGAAGCGAAAAGGAGAAGGCAGAGCTCATGAGGGAGATGGAAGATGATCTAGTCCAGATGACTATGAGCAGCCTGCTGCAATGCCCACAAAGCCCAGATCATTGCTATTCGAAAGGATGACCCTGGGCTACATCATCAAGACCTCCTACAGCTCCATCGGTTCAGCTCCAGCTCCAAAGTGTTCTACTCCTCCAGCTCCACAGACTTCAGCGAAGCCTTTGCAGATGCAGCTATCTCCACTCCATCGACGCAGACAGAGCCGCCAGCAGAGTCCCTAGTGACGCTTAGCTCTATACCTTCGATCTTTTGGTAACTTGTTGCCAAAGGGGAGAAATTGTATAGATCATAGGACTTCGAGAGAGAGTGCTCGTTTTTGCTCTTTCGTTTGCGGTTTTCCTTGAGATACTTTTGAGTTTTCGAGACATTTCGTGTGTTTGATACTACGCTTGCTCTATCTTTGATGAGTGCTTGATCATACTATGCTTAATGAGTGCTTAATGCTTATCATATTCTATCCATATCTTGTATGATCATTTACTCATGTCTTGGTGATTGGGTGCATGCTATTCATTCTTATCATTTTGTGCGCTCCACCAAGATGTATGTGACATGGAAGAGTGACCCATGATCCTAATCGATTGTGCATTTGCATTCAAACGCAAATCTTAAATAATGCACAAATTTAGGGGGAGCTCTTGCTTATCACATACTTCTCAAAGCGACGATGCTATTCATTGATTATATCTCTCGTCGAAGCTTTGATCTATATGTTGTCATCAATTACCAAAAAGGGGGAGATTGAAAGTGCAACTAATCCCCGGGTGGTTTTGGTAATTAATAACAACATATATATCATTGAACTAATTATTTCTTGAGAATATTTCAGAAAGTTCAGTGATATGGGTATGGCAATGACTGATGATGTGGACCCCTCAAAATGCTAAGGAAAACATTGGCAAAAGCTCAAGACTCCATTTTCGGTTTAGTGATCCAAGATCACATTGAGTCAATAGGAAAGCCAATACTATTAAAAGGGGATGAGGTTATGATGATGATCTGGTTGCTCAAAGTGCTTAATGATTTATCTCTCAAACTATCAGCAATCTTTCATTCCAACATAAACTCATAAGTAATCTCGGTCCCACCGATTTCATAAACTCACCACACCGAGATGAACCACCTCACCATATACCCAAACCCTAGAAATTTCGGATTTTCCGATTCCAAACTCGGTCATACCGAAATTGGTGTTGCCAACCTTCAGAACCTTCAGACTCAAATCGGTGTCACCGAGATGAGAAAGTCGGTCCCACCGAGATTGGCAAACCCTAGACTTTGGAAGAATCGGACTAACCGAGATTGTATTTTCGTCCCATCGAAAATCCCAACGCTCACAAGATTTGAACTTTCGGTCTCACCGAGTTGTCAACTTCGGTCCGACCGAGATTGGTCAAATGTGTGTAACAGTTGGATTTTGTGTGGAGGCTATAAATACCCTCCACCTCCTCTTCATTCGTGGAGAGAGCCATCGAAAGAACTACCACTCCTACCTTACATTTCTCGAGAAGAAAACTACCTACCCTTGTGTTGAGATCAAGTTGCTCCACTCCCACCATATGAAACTTGATTTCTAGCCTTCCCAAGTTGCTTTCCACTCAATCCCTTCCTCCACCACAGCCAAATCAGTGAGGAGAGTTGAGTGTTGGGGAGATTATCATTTGAAGCACAAGAGCAAGGAGTTCATCATCACCAACACCATCTATTACCTTTTGGAGGGTGGTGCCTCCTAGATTGGTTAGGTGTCGCTTGGGAGCCTCCGTCAAGATGTGGAGTTGAACCAAGAAGTTTGTAAGGGCAAGGAGATCGCCTACTTCGTGAAGATCTACCCGAGTAAGGCTAGTCCTCCGTGGGCGTAGGCCATGATGGCATAGACAAGGTTGCTTCTTCGTGGACCCTTCGTGGGTGGAGCCCTCCGTGGACTCTCGCAGCCGTTACCCTCCGTGGGTTGAAGTCTCCATCAACGTGGATTGACGATAGCACCACCTATCGGAACCACGAGAAAAATCTCCGTGTCTCCAAATTGCGTTTGCTCTTCTCCACCTCTTATTTACTACATGTGCAATTTACTTTCCGCTGCCATTACTCTAGAATTGCATGTGTAGGGTGATACTTGACTTGGTTATCATTGTGAACTTGCTAAAAACTTGTCCTAATCAAAAGACTAAACTTTTAAGTTGTCAAGTAGTCTAATCACCCCCCCTCTAGACATACTTCCGATCCTACAATCACTTTGGCATTCACCGTTGCCGCGGAGGAAGAATAGTCAGAGTCTTCAAGGGATGGAGTTCGACGTAGGACAGCATTCCGTGGAGGAGTGGAGTCAAACTTGAATCTTTCAGT
The DNA here is from genome assembly GCA_021437245.1 of Aegilops speltoides. NCBI lineage: Eukaryota > Viridiplantae > Streptophyta > Magnoliopsida > Poales > Poaceae > Aegilops > Aegilops speltoides. The sequence goes on from CM038144.1 coordinate 444,156,647, forward strand.
GAAGCCATCGTCTTGAAGATCTGCTTCAGCATTGAGCAGTGTCAAACTCTTCCATGATCGCCGACAGGTCTCGTGAGTGACAAAATCATTCTTGGTGGCAAGATGTCGAATGCGATTGATGTCCACCAAGAGGCTTTGCATCTGTCGCTTGAGCCAGAAGTGATGCTTGTCTTGTTTCTGATGCAGTGCCACAAGAAGTTCTCGGTCATTTGGGACGCGAGAGCGCTTTTTAGGCCTTTGGGCGATTGTGCTCTCAGTGGCTTCAGTTTGCGCATGGTGAGGCAGACGAGTGTTCCCAGCCATTACGAGTTACTGCTTGGACTCCTTCCATGGGTTGAGTGAAGCTTTGGTGATCAGCATTTTGAAGACAAAGAGGCTTCCTGGCAGGCTCAGGGTACATGGCTTCAACTGACATATCAACCTCTAGTAGAAAGATCAGATGATTGCGAGCAGAGGGCTGATAGTTGATAGCATAGTGTAGCTTGATGAGGCGCATGACCCATGGAGCATAGAATTTCAGGCCAAAAAGGTCAGATCCAGATGCAGCCAGTTGCCGGATGAAGAATTCTTGTGTATTGAAGCTGATGCCATTGAGGATGTAAAAGACCAATGTCTTCATGGCTCCTTCAAGTTTTGCAGCTGATGAATGCCCTTTGATAGGCCATAGAGTTCGCCTGATGATGTGATATATTGTGTGAGGCAGATACTCAAGGTCATCAACAAAGAACTCCTTTGGGTATTCAGCGTCAGGTGGCAGAGGCTTCTTCGTGCTCAACATCTGGCTCATGTTGGGCTCTGGCTTATGGAAGATGCTCTCCAGTGCATTGCGGTGGAGTTGACAATCAGGTTCGAACAGCTCTCTGGGAGTGGGTAGGCCTGTAAGCTCAATGACGTCAAGAGCTTTGGCTTCATGATGAACATTTCCTGCCATCCACTCGAGAACCCATGTCTTTGTATCCCTGTAGTAGCCGTGAATGTGGAGGGTAGCATGGAATTGAAGCAAAAGTTCCTCATTCCAATGTTCTTTGTCTATCACAAAGTGAGCGCACTGCATCACGAGCGCCAAGTGCTTCTTCTAAGCATGGCAGTCCAGCAATGGCTTCGGTGTTGAGGCGATATGAGGAAAATGCCCTTGATCATCTGAACGCAGGAGTAATAGCTTCGCTACTGATAGCTCCAGAAACGATCAGATGATATTCTTGGCCTTGAGTAGGGTTCTTTGCTCTGTCAAGAAGGTGTTGTGGGCTTTGAAGCCATTTGCATTGAAGGGCCCCAGAGGTGGCGTGATTTGGGAACCTTGGCAGTCTTGGCTTTGGTTTCGGACCGAGGCCTATGCTCAACATGATAATCAAACCGAGGACTAGAGGCATTAGGCGGAGGGACGAGCACGGCCATTTGACAAAGATGATTAGTGACCATAGTTGTATGCTTGCTCAATTGTATGGGGCCTTGGTGGCGGACAGAGCAAAGGGCAACAACAGAGGCGCGTCGGGCACAACAGATGCTTCAGGAGCAGTTGCATCATTGGCTTCTGGCACATTGGTTGGTGCAGGCTCCATATTTGCTTTAGCCATGACTACGTCATTGGCTTCATTTGTGTTGGTGGTGGCAGCCTCAAGATTGTCAACCTCCACTTGATGAGCTGGAGGGTAGGGCACTGGCATGTTCACTTCAGGAACAACTTCTTCAGTAATGGGGGGGAGTAGGGACACGTTCTTCGTCTTGTTTGTCATTGGCTGATGCAGCCGGATTGTCTTCAGCAGCTTTGGCTTCAGACACGGAGACATTCACAGTCGGAGTGGCTTCTGGAAACACTTGACGTGCAACAGATTGGTGGTGCACTTCTCCTCCTGGAATGCTCGAAAGAGGGACTTGAGGCCTTGGTCCTTTGCGAAGCCTGCGTAATGCTGGCGACGCCTTTGGAGATGGAGTTGGCTGGGCCTCAAAGTCATCCTCTTCTTCTTGCACAGGTGGTGTGACTTGTTGTTGTTGGGGAGTACTCAGGGAGTCTTGTTGTTGTGGGTGATCAGCCCATGATGCATCCTGAGCAATTGGCGTCAGAGGATGACCAATGCTGATGAGTTTGCTGTTCGTGAGGACAGGCGATGATACCAAGTTGTGTTCGATCTGAGGAAGAACTTCATCATCTTCAACATTGTCATTGTGACCAATGTCTTCAGCAGCGGTGGGATCAACTGCTGGAATGTCTTCAGCTTCATGAGCCTCTATGGAAGCAGGCTCATGAACTATCATCCGTCGTTCTTGGTGTTCAGATGCAGGGAGAACCATTGAGATAGGTTCAACAACTAAGGGCTCTGTGGGAGCAGCCCGATCCTTCTTGGTTTTGCGCTTCTTCTTCGGGGGAGCAACATCAGAGGCTTCAGGATTTTTCCTTTTTCTGGCTTCAGCCTCGGTAGTCCTCGTCTTCTTCAGTTCTGAAGCGGTTGACCTGACCTTTGGCTTCGAGCCAGTCATGCTGCTTGGGAAGACTATGCGAGGTTCTTCCTGCCTTGAAGGTGCAGATTGGTCAGTTGATGGCTTCTTCTTCGTTGCAGCCATTCTGGGGTCAATGCCAGGACGACCAAGAGCCTTGCGCTTCTCAGCCTCATTGTAGGCTTGCACACACTTGTCAGCCAGACTCTTCATGCGCTCATGAGAGCCTTTAGCTTCTCCGCGCTTCTTGAGAAAGGCTTCTTTGAGCTCGTGCAGCATGATCTTGAAGTTTTTGACATCTTGCACGCTGAGCTTTGCCAGATGCTTCTTGAACTGAGCTTTCTCATAGTAGATCTTGTGCTTCAGTTCAATGATGCGCTAAGCAAGAGCTAGCTCAGAAGCAATGGCACCATTGAAGAAGAATCTGAGGCCAATGGGAAGTTGCAGATCTTCAAAGCTAAGATTTGGGGTGTCAAACCACTCATCAATGAAGTTATGGATGATTGCCACATCGAAGAGAGGCAAATCATTGAAGATCTCTGCTTCTTCCATGCTCTTGATCAGTTGCTCAAGAGCATCATCTGCAAGATCTTCATCGCTGGACAGATCAATGTGCTCTTCTCGCAGAATGGCAACAGGAGTCAATGTCTGATCAGTATTTTTGACGATTTTCTTTTTCTTCTCCGTCTTCTTGGAGATACGTGATAGATCGTCAGACTGCACACTGTCTTCAGGAGGTGCAGTGGCCAATGGCTTCGCACGTGAAGCTTTTGGAGGAGCAGCTGATCTTGAGGCCTTAGCCTTCTTTGGCTTCTGCGGGTTTGGAGTAGGAGCTGGGGCTTCATCAGTGTTAAAATCATCATCAGAATGATCCACTTTGGCACCTTGGACCGAGATGTGAGTGATGAGGCCATCAAGGTTGTAGAAAGGAACGATGACATTGGGTTCTGCATCACGTGAGCCGTCAGCACGGGGAGCAGAGGGACCAGGGTTGAAGTCTAATCCCAATGACTTCTTGTTTTCCTTGGCCGATCTGTTGCGTCTTTGGAAGTTGCGCTTGAAGAGATTATCGTCACGACACCAGAGCAATGACAATGGGTCGGCATTTTCAGGCTGAGGTCCACGGACCATACAAGGATAGAAACCCTGTGCAATAGCTTCAGCTCTGTTCTTGGGTGGAGAGCCTCGAAAGAGAATATCACCCCAATGACTTTTGATAGCATTCTTCTCAGCGTATTCCTGGGTCACGAACTTGTATTTGAACCATTGTTCAGCCCAATATCGTCGAATCCATTGGATTCGTGTCTTGCGCTGATTATAATCCTCTTCAGGATCTGTCTTGTAAAGCTCTGAGAGGTCATCAGGCAAATCTCTTGATGTTCCTCCACGACGCTGTCTGCCACCCTTCCTTACTGATTTCTCTGCAGCCATGAACTTCAAATTGAATGGCTTCAACACGTTCAAAGGCTTCAAAGGCTTTTGCTTGCTGGACAAACAGGAACTGGCTTCGGGAGGGTTAATGTGATGCTGTAAGAATTCTGCAAACGAATGCAGAATGAGAACCAAGGGATTCTCCCATGGACATTTACCTGTGATAGCATTAGAGATGCGAGGGAAGGGGAAGAGGTCATATGCATTCTCAGAAGATTTTGAAGATAAATTAGTTTGAAGACATTGACCTCATGGTGTGAAGACATTCACTTATATGGTGGGAGTTGGTTCCAGATTTGTACGAATCCGTGAATAAGTACAAGTGAGGAATCTAACTAGATATGAAGCTTAAGTGAATATACTAGGCAGTATGAGATGCAGACAGAATAGATCTAACATTGTATAGGCAGAATCCAATTTTGGTAAATAGGATGAATCTTTGAGGATCAAAAAGATGGTAAAAATAGAGTTGTATTTACCACAGGAAGAACTCCTAGATGGGATGAATAGGAGACCGAGCAGTTCAATACACCATGCCCTAACTTGGTGACGGAGGACACCTACGGCGGCGGCGGAGAGGACGATGTCCGCGGCCGGCGTGAGGACGGCGTCGGAGAAGTCGCGGCAGCTAAGCGCTTCGTCACCGGCGTCGTCAAGAGCTAGCGGTGGCGCTAGGGTTTTGACAAGGTGCAGAGGTGGAAGAAGGTTTTCTTTACCGCAGGGGACATGTATTTATAAGGAAGTGTGCGGCACAGTGCAATTACGCAGGTGCCCCTGGCGGTACACATCTGAGGGGCACGTGGCAAGCATGCAACATACTCAGAGTTGTCCCACGTTCCCACGCCCGCTAGGTTTGTCGGATGGTCGTTCCGGCTTCTCCGGATTTCAAACAATAAGGATGAATCATTTAAAATGGACTAAATGTTTTTCTCTGTTTCTTCTGCTGACAAGGACACAGAGAAAACATTCGACAGTTTCAATAGAATGCATATGATTTGGACAGATAGAGTTTGAGATAGAAAGCATAGAGAGATTAGAGTTCGATCACATTCACTTAGTTCAAAAGATTCAACTAGGAAGATATAGCTATAAGTGAATGCTGTAGAGGACAGAACACTAGTATGTATATCAGAAAGCAATCAAATCAACATAGTGAAGAAAATCATGAAGATAAGTTGAAATTGAAGACAAACCAAATGCAAAGACATAGCAAAAATAACGCCATGAGTGAAACACTTCAAACAGAGAAATTTGGTGGTGGCGTTACCCACCGTATAGGAAGTATTAGACCCAGACACGGCGCACAATTATCGTGGCGCTCTGAAGTCAAATTCCAAGTTAATGTATTCACACTCAGAATGTATGTCTTCATTGATTGAAGATATACTTTACTTCGTGTGTTGCACATCTAAGTCATCAACATGCATAAGTGTTAGGATGTGTGCCTGATCATAGGACATTTGAGGATTCCAAGATATTTAGATCACACCGTAACTTGCAAAACCTTTTCCCATCCAAGGGCTTTGTGAAGATATCTGCCAGTTGCTCTTTAGTGTTGACGTGAATGATGTCAATATCTTTCTTCATGACATGATCTCTGAGAAAGTGATGATGAATTTCAATGTGCTTTTTCTTCGAGTGCTGGGCTGGATTGTTGGCAATCTTGATGGCGCTTCGTTGTCGCAGAAGAGAGGTACTTGTTTCAGATTGATGCTATAGTCATTGAGAGTTTGCTTCATCCATAGAAGCTGAGCGCAGCACGATCCAGCAGCAATGTATTCAGATTCAGCAGTTGAGAGTGATACACAGTTCTGCTTGTTTGAAGACCAACAGACAAGTGATCATCCCAGAAAGTGACATGTGCCTGATGTAGACTTGCGGTCCACCTTGTCACCAGCATAATCAGCATCCGAGAATCCAACTAGATCAAATTTTGAGCTCTTTGGGTACCATAATCCGAGTGTTGGGGTGTAAGCCAAATATCGAAGAATTTGCTTCACAGCTAAGTGATGCGATTCCTTTGGTGCCACTTGGAATCGAGCACACATGCAAACACTAAGCATAATATCTGGCCTAGATGCACATAGGTAAAGTAAGGAACCAATCATGGAGCGGTATACCTTTTGAATGAACTCTTTACCATTGTCGTCGGGACCCTGATGGTGTTTGGCAGGCATTGGCGTCCTGTAACCTTTGCAATCTTGCATTCCAAACTTCTTTAGACAATATAGCAAAAAGGCCCATGCGTTGCAACGGGTGAACAAAATCCTTACACGTACCTAGCGACACATCGGTCTGTTCACTTTTCCCATTCGTGGATGGTGGTCATGTATTCCACCTAATCACGATAAACACTTCTCCCGTTCGTCGATGGTGGTCATGCATATTCCACTTAATCACGGTAAACATGATCAATTCCATGGCGATGAGGTTGGCCATCGGCAAAAGTTTCAAAATTTTCCTAGAATATCAATAGTCATGTTGCAAATATGTCTGTATGTTGCAATGGGTGAAACACTATTATCCCCACATGACCGCATCCTCTTACGAACACGTTGTCCAGGACTCAAGAATCGGGCTATGGTGATGTGGTGGAGATAATTTTATTTGAAATTATATGCCAAAATAAGATAAGGACTTTTAAAAGGCAACTGAGACTAAAAGGGCAACGATGTTATCGTCGCCTAATTTCATATTAGCATCCACAAGTAGTCATTTTTGTCCTATAAAGGCAGCCTCCATACACTGCAAGCATCAGAGTCGTTATCCTCAAGCTTGACCTCCCTCCAGCGTTAAAGTACATCTCCAACAAATGAACAGATTTAGATTAATTGGTCTCACTTATGAGCAAGCGTTGTGGCTAGCTAGTGATGTTTATTAATTGATCGATCGTAAGCAAACCGATCCAAGACAGTCGAACAACAAAAATGATGATACAAAAAAATCAAATCGTTGTTTGGATGTTAATTAAAATGAAAAACTAAGAACAAACCGATACTTGAGAAAGAATTGTAATGCAATTGAGGGTTCGTCTCAGGTAAACCTTTTTCTCGGTTAGGTAAACTTTTTTTACACCATCTCAGATAAGCCTACTCGTCGAGAGCATCCAACGTGTGACATGTGATGAGGCTAACTTGATGCGAGCTCATAGGGATTGATTATTGAACGACAACCAGTTTTTTTGTGTTTCCAATCAGGTGCTGTATGTGCTGTTCAAATCGGCCACATACCGTGCAGGTGTGCGTCGAGGTTTAATAGGAGCAAATACCACGAGTCCACGAGTCAACACCAGTCCAACTGTCCGCACACCTCCAAATGATTCATCAGTTGAGAGTCCCGGCCGGCCGGCTCGCCCTCGATCTCCTTTAATACCCAACACACCTCACATGTAAATTTATTTTCTTAAAGAGACAAGGATCAATTCTTTCCTCTAATAGACCACCATTAATTTATTTCCTTCAATATACAACCCTCAATTCCTTCCTTTTATACCCCCACAATCCAGAAATCTATCCTTACTTTATTTTGTTCATATTCAATTCAGCCCTCAATTCCTTCCTTTAATAGACAAAGGTCAATTGTTTCCTTTAATAGACCACCATCAATTATTTCCTTCGATAGACAACCCTCAATTCATCTCACGGTCTCTTTCCTTATGCATCTTGCTGATTACATGACACTTGCTAACATATATAAACTAGTAGGATTCTGTTTAAAGGAACAATGTGGGATTATTTAACATCAAATTTGGATGTCCTGTTGGTTCTTTGGAGCCTTTTGCGGAACAGAGGTCACGAGTTCGACACCGCCGTGACCTTTTTTCTCACATTGTTTGTGGCCCAGAAAAGGCCTAGGAGTTGTAGCGTTTGGATGTTGATTAGGCCCAGCCGTGCAGCCATGTGGCCCAATACGAAAATTTCCCTTCAATGTTTCACTCGGATCTACTCGTGATATGGTTCATTTAAAGTGAAACCTTTCTTTTTATCAAGGTAGGCCAATAGTTTGTGTGGCTAGCCCAGCCCACTCATATCTGGGAGACCAATGTTTGAGTTCAGCGTCCGGCGATAAATTTTTTCAACTCGTTTTACAGACCTTATTTTTCATCTCACGGGATGGCATTGGTGTGATGGGCTGGTTCGTATGCGTTATTCGCCGCTTAGCCTAGCTTTGGCGGGCGTACACGCCGGCTGATGGCCCATAAATAAAAGTGAACGATCATGAGCCTATGCATAAAAATAGTACCACCTCGGATAAACCATATGGAACAAACTGAAAGCGTAAATTCACAGAAAGAAAGCGTATTGTGATAGTGAACCCGGAGACCCAATCCGTGCTTTATTATTAGGGAGAGATTTGAGGTATTTTTCTTGATATATGAAGATGCCATTCCTTTGCTGACAAATTTGAAGACCAAGGAAGAACTTCAGCTCACCCATCGTGGACATCTGATATTGCTCTTGCATCATGTATCCAAACTCATCACTATACTTCTGGTTGGTGCAGCCGAAGATAATGTCATCCACATATATTTGGCACACAAACAGTTCACCATCATATATCTTCGTGAAGAGTGTGGGATTGAGGGATCCAGGTTTGAAGCCTTTGCTCTTCAGGAAGTCTTTGATCGTATCGTACCAAGCGCGAGGAGCTTGGTTGAGGCCATACAGTGCTTTTTTTAGCTTGTACACCATATCAGGATGTTTTGGATCTTCAAAGCCATGTGGTTGAGCGTCGTATACTTCTTCTTCAATCTTGCCGTTGAGAAATGCACTCTTCACATCCATTTGATATAGCAAGATGTTGTGGTGGTTAGCATAGGCTAGCAGTATGCGAATAGCTTCAAGCCTAGCCACAGGAGCAAATGTTTCATCGAAGTCAATTCCTTCAACTTGAGTATATCCTTGAGCCACAAGACGTGCTTTGTTTCTGACGACTTGACCATGCTCATCTTGCTTGTTTCGATATATCCATTTTGTGCCAATAATGTTATACTTGCGAGGGTCAGGACGCTTGACAAGTTCCCAAACATTGTTCAGCTTGAAATGTTGAAGTTCTTCTTGCATAGCTTGTATCCATTCAGGTTCCATAAAGGCTTCAGCAACTTTCTTGGGTTCTTATATTGACACAAAAGAAAAGTGCCCACAGAAATTTGCTAACTTTGTTGCTCTTGAGTGATTAAGTGGACCAGGTGCATTGATGCTATCAATTATCTTCTCAATTTGTACTTCATTTGCAACTCGAGGATGAACTGGACGAAGACCTTGCTCTTGCTGATTGTTGTCATCATTGGGAGGATTGTCTTCAGTCTGAGCATTGTCTTTAGGTTGGTTAGGTGCAGAAATGATAAGTTCCTCTTCAGGCTGTGCTTCAGAAGGCATGATTTCTCCAGTTCCCATCAGCTTGATAGATTCGCTGGGCGGAGCTTCGTCTAGTGTACTTGGCAGGAGCTCTCTTTGTGAACCATTGGTTTCATCAAATCACACATCCACAGTTTCGACGATTTTATAGAGATAGAGGCTGAAGACTCTGTAAGAGTGTGAGTCCTTTCCGTAACCGAGCATGAAGCCTTCGTGATCTTTAGGTGCAAATTTTGACTTGTGATGGGGATCCTTGATCCAACACCTAGCTCCAAATACTCTGAAGTAGCTGACATTTGGCTTCTTGCCAGTAAGGAGCTCATAGGATGTTTTGTTCAAAAGCTTATGGATGTAAACACGGTTAATGACGTGACATGTTGTATCAATAGCTTCAGGATAGAACTTTCTTGGTGTCTTGTACTCGTCGAGCATTGTTCGAGCCATCTCAATGAGGGTTCTGTTCTTGCGCTCTACGATGCCATTTTGCTGAGGTGTGTATGGAGCAGAGAACTCATGAGTGATTCCCATTGTATCCAGATAAAGATCAAGTCCGGTGTTCTTGAACTCAGTGCCGTTGTCACTTCTGATATGCTTGATCTTGACGCCATAATTGTTCATGGCTCGATTGGCGAAGCGTCTGAAGACATCTTGCACTTCAGTCTTGTAGAGAATTATTTGCACCCATGTATATCTTGAGTAGTCATCAACAATGACGAAGCCATAGAGACAAGCAGTTGTTGTGACGGTAGAGTAGTGAGTATGTCTAAATAAGTCCATGTGTAACAGCTCGAAGGGTTGAGATGTCGTCATGATTGTCTTCGAGGGGTGATTTGCCCTAGCCATCTTTCCAGCTTCGCAGGCACCACACAAATGATCCTTCTTGAACTTGACACCCTCGATGCCTATGACATGCTTCTTCTTGGTGAGTGTGTGTAAGTTCCTCATGCCAGCATGCCCCAGCCTCCGATGCCAGAGCCAACATTCTGAAGCTTTTGCAAGAAGACATACGGCAAGCTGTGGACCTGCTGAGAAATCTACCATGTATAGATCATATTTCCGATACCCTTCAAAGACTAGAGACTTGTCAGATTCCATTAGTACAAGGCAACGATATTTTCCGAATAGCACAATCATGTTCAAGTCACAAAGCATCGAGACAGACATTAAGTTGAAACCAAGGGATTCAACAAGCATCACTTTATCCATGTGTTGATCCTTTGAGATTGCAACTCTACCTAGACCCAATACCTTGCTTTTACCAGTGTCAGGAAATGTGATGTGACTCTTGTCTGATGGACGTAAGGTTGAGTCCATGAGAAGACTTCGATCACCAGTCATATGATTAGTGCATCCGCTGTCCATAATCCATTCTGAAGCATGAGGTGTCATACCCTACAGTACAGTTAGGGGGATAGGCTTCACCAAGAGTATTGTGAAGCATAAACATTTCACGGGCAAGAGGATTATTGGAGCTCAGATCAAGATTAGGACTGATAGGATGAATGGCAAACAATTCAGGAACAAAATACATAGTGAGACCATTTGGGCATTTGATCTTGCGCCCTACAAGATGTTTTAGCTCCCCAGCAATAGCATCAGACGCCTTTGATTTTTGGCTGGAGACCCTTCCCTGCAAAAGAAAGTTAATTCTTCTTAACCACCCACATCTTCAGGGGTGGCTTAGAAGCAATGAGTCTAAGTGCAGCATCTGAGAACTTTGGCTTTGGAGCCCTAGCAAATAGCGTTGCAGGAGATGAATGATACTCATATGAATAAGCAGAAAAGTTCTTAGTTCTATGAACATAGAGGTTTGAAGACACATGCTCATATTCATAAGTTTGAGTATGGTTTCCCTGCAAAACATTGGCATTAGGGTGACTCAGGTGTGTCCTCTGTCTGTATGAAGCCTTTGGACCATATGACACCTTAGGTATGGGGTTTGTCTTCTTCCCAGGTGGTTTCATGATCACATTCAATGGGAGATTCTCAAGACAGCTTTTGGGAACCCAGATCTTCTTCATAGGTGGTCCATTCCTGCAGTTAGTACCAATATACCTGGCAAACACTTCACCATTCTGATTCTTGAACAACTTATAGTTTGCATCAAGGGATTCATCAATGATAATAGGATTAGCACAGGGAAAGCCAGATAAGGTGGATGGATCCACTGAAGGTCCCTTTGCAGCAACCCATGTGGTTTTGGGATACTGCTCAGGCTTCCAGTAGGAACCATCAACATTCATTTTCCTCTCGAACCCAACACCCTCTTTCCTAGGGTTTCGGTTCAAAATCTGCTTTTTGAGGACATCGCAAAGTGTCTGATGTCCTTTCAGACTTTTATACATCCCTGTTTCAAGCAATGTCTTCAACCTAGCATTTTTATCAGCAATAGTAGTGGTATCCTCCGCAGAGGGGTTAGTTACCACATCAGTAGTTGAAGACAATGCAACAGTAGCAGCAGTGGAACATTCAGCAACAGAGGTAGCGTTATCACGCTCAAGGCGTTTTAGACATGGTGGTTCAAATCCATCCTGAGCGGGATTGATCTGTTGAGCGCGAAGTGACTCATTCTCTTTTTGAAGGTCTTCATGAGCCGCTCTCAATTTCTCAAGCTCTTGCTTCCTTTGAAGATAATCATAGGAGAGCTTTTCATGAGTGGTTGAGAGCGTTTCGTGACGACTTTCAAGTTCTTGGTACTTAGCATGAAGATTTTTTATGTCTTCAACTAAGGACTGTGAATGTGTCATTTCCACGTACAACATGTCATCGCTTTTGTCTAACAGTTTTTGAGTATGTTCCATAGCTTTTTGTTGTTCAGTTGCAATTTTAGCAAGTGTTTTGTAGCTGGGTTTGGATTCACAATCAGAGTCAACTTCACTTGATGTTTGAAAATAAGCATCACGTGATTTTACCTTGGCACCACGTGCCATGAAGCAGTAGGTGGGAGCAGGGTCGTCCTTGTCATCAGCTTCAGCGTTGGTGTGGAAGTCATTGTCTTCAGTGTTGAAGATGGACTTGGCAACATAGGCTATGGCTAGAGCCAGACTTGCAACGCCAGGGTCGGACTCCTCTTCAGACTCCACCTCCGCCTCCTGAGAAGCAGACTCCTCCTCTGAATCCATCTCCTTGCCAACAAAAGCACGAGCCTTGCCAGATGAGCTCTTCTTATGAGATGAAGACTTTGATGAGGACTTGGAAGAAGACTTTGAAGATTTCTTCTTCTTCTTGTCATCAGAATCATATTCCTTGCTCTTCTTCTTCTTCTTCTTCTCATTGTCCCATTGTGGACACTCAGAGATAGAGTGTCCAGGTTTCTTGCACTTGTGACATGTTCTCTTCTTGTAGTCATGAGTGGAAGCTTCATCATTTCTTGAGCTAGATCGTGAATACTTTCTGAAGCCCTTCTTGTTAGTGAACTTCTGGAACTTCTTCACAAGCATAGCAAGTTCCTTTCCAATGTCTTGTGGATCATCGAACTGCAATGATTCTTCTTCGATGAGGAAACAACTTTTGCCTTCAAAGCGAAGTTCGCCATAGTTGGGACCATAGATATCTCTTTTCTCGTAAAGTCGGAACTCATGTGTGTTAAGCCTCTCAAGTATATCGACGGATCGAGTGTCTTGAAGTCGTATTCTTGTATCATGAGGGCAAGGGTGTCAAAGGAGCTGTCAAGTGATCTCAGTAGTGTCTTGACGATTTCATGCTTGGTAATCTCAGTGGCGCCTAGAGCAGAAAGCTCATTTGTGATGTTGGTGAGGCAATCAAACGTGAGCTGGACATTTTCATTGTCGTTTCTCTTGAAGCGGTTGAAGAGGTTGCGAAGAACACCGATCCTTTGATCTCTCTGGGTTGAGACGCCTTCGTTGACCTTGGATAGCCAGTCCCAGACTAGCTTCGACGTTTCCAGAGCACTCACATGGCCATACTGTCCTTTGGTCAGATGACCACAGATGATGTTTTGGCAGTAGAGTCCAGTTGAATGAACTTCTTGACATCAGCAGGGGTGACACCTTCACCAATTTTGGGAACGCCGTTCTTGACGACATACCAGAGGTCGACATCAATGGCTTCAAGATGCATGCACATCTTATTCTTCCAGTAGGGATATTCAGTTCCATTGAACACGGGGCAAGCAGCGGAGACTTTGATTATCCCTGCAGTCGACATAGCTAAAACTCCAGGTGGTTAAACCAAATCACACAGAACAAGGGAGTACCTTGCTTTGATACCAATTGAAAGTGCTAGTTATCGACTAGAGGGGGGGTGAATAGGCGATTTTTATGAAAGTCTTCAAAACATGGAAGTTTCGAAGACAAACAATAGAAATGACCTAATTGATATGCAGCGGAAGATAAACTACAACAAGCAAACCATAGTCAAGTATGCAATAATGTGAAAGTACAAAGACTAATAGCAGCTTAGTAGTAAGGATCAGGATGGAAGATAGTATGAAGCCAACCAACGATAGTAGTCAAGCAATGAAGTCAAACAGGTACGACAAATAGGCAATGACTTCACGAAGACAAACACTAAGTAAAGGGAGGGAAAGGATAGAACCAGTTACTTGTTGAAGACACAGGATTTGTTGGACCAGTTCCAGTTGCCGTGACAACTGTACGTCTGGTTAGGGAGGCTGAGATTCAACTCAGAAGACCGTGTCTTCACCTTATTCCCCTTGAGCTAAGGACACACAGTCCTCGCCCAATCACTCTGGTAAGTCTTCAAGGTAGACCTCCGAACCTTCACAGACTTCGTTCACCGGCGATCCACAATGACTCTTGGATGCTCAGAACGCGACGCCTAACCGGCTGGAGGATTCAAAGTCCTCAAATGTAATAAGTCTTCAGGTCACGCAGACAGAAAGACTTCAGTGATGCCTAACACTCTTTGGCTCTGGGTGTTTGGGCTTTGTCCTCGCAAGGATTTCTCTCTCTCAAAGGCTTCGAGGTGGGTTGCTCTCAAACGACAAAAGCCGTGCACTAACTCTAAGCAGCCACCAATTTATGGTGTAGGGGGTGGGCTATTTAGAGCCACTAGGCAACCCGACCTGATATGTCCGAAATGACCCTGGGTCACTAAGGAACTGACACGTGTTCCAACGGTCAGATTTCAAACACACACGGCAACTTTACTTGGGCTACAAGCAAAGCTGACTCATCCAGCTCTGGATAAGATTTGCTCTCGTTGTCTTTGCTCGAAGACATAGGATTTGGGTTGGGCATCACTTCAGTCATTCTGACTTTGTTCACTTGGACCCCACTTAATAGTACGGTGGTTGCTATGACTCAACAAAGAAGAAAAAGGAAACAACGAAATGACACAGTCTTCACGCTCCATAGTCTTCACTCAATGTCTTCTCATGTCATAGTCTTCAATATGAATATCTTCACATACCACCATTGTCGTTAATGGCTTCATACATTTTTAGGGGTCATCTCCGGTAGGTAAACCGAATCAATGAGGGACACTACCTGTGTTATCCTGCAATTCTCACAAATGCATTAGTCCCTCAACCAAATTTGTCGTCAATACTCCAAAACCAACTAGGGGTGGCACTAGATGCACTTACAAACACAGTGTTTACCCCGGTTCGGGCCCTCTTAACGGAGGTAAAACCCTACTCCTGCTTGATTACATTCGACGAGTATGAAGGTTACAAGAGTTTCTCTACCTTGAGATCATAAAGGCTAAACCCTAAATGTCTAGCCTATGAGTATTCCAATGACGGTGTAGAAGATAGCTGAGGGAGTCCTGGATTAAGGGGTCCTCGGACAGCCAAACTATATGCTTTGGTCGGACTGTTAGGCTATGAAGATACAAGACGAAGGTTTCTTCCCGTGTCCGGATGGGACTCTCCTTGGTGTGGAAGGCAAGCTTGGCGATTCAGATATGTAGATACCTTTCTCTATAACCGATTTTGTACAACCCTAGCCCCCTTCGGTGTCTATATAAACCGGAGGGTTTAGACTTCTAGGGTTTATCCACAACAATCATAACCTCATGGGCTAGACTTCTAGGCTTTAGCCATTACGATCTCGATGTAGATCAACTCTTCTAATACTCATATTCATCAAGATCAATCAAGCAGTAAGTAAGATATTACCTCCATAGAGAGGGCCCGAACCTGGGTAAACATTGTGTCCCCCGCTTCCTGTTACCATTAGCCTTAGACGCATAGTTCGGGACCCCCTACCCGAGATCCGCCGGTTTTGACACCGACATTGGTGCTTTCATCGAGAGTTCCGCTGTTGAAAGGATCGATATGGTTGACTAGAGGGGGGGGGGTGAATAGGCAACTAACAATTTTTAAGCTTTTCTTTGCCAAATTAAACTTTGCAATAAATAGGTTGTCTAGATATGCAACTAAGTGAGCAACCTATATGATGCAAAATCAACTAGCAAGCAAGCAAGCAAGAGATGTAACAATAAGTAAGCTTGCGAAAGTAAAGGCACGAAATAACCAAGAGTGGAGACGGTGAAGACGAGGATGTGTTACCGGAGTTCCTTCCTTTTGAGGGGAAGTACGTCTCCGTTAGAGCGGTGTGGAGGCACAATGCTCCCCAAGAAGCCACTAGGGCCATCAGATTCTCCTCACGCCTCACACGATGCGAGATGCCGTGATTCCACTATTGGTGCCCTTGAAGGCGGCGATCAACCTTTACAAGCAAGGTTGGGGCAATCTCCACAACAATCGGAGGCTCCCAACAACAACACCACCACGAAGCTTCACCACAATGGAGTATGGCTTCGAGGTGACCTCAACCGTCTAGGGTGCTCAACACCCAAGAGTAACAAGATCCGCAAGGGATAGGTGGAGGAATCAAATTTCTCTTGGTGGAAGTGTAGATCTAGGCCTTCTCAACCAATCCCGAGCAAATCAACAAGTTTGATTGGCTAGGAGTGAGATCGGCTAAAATGGAGCTTTGAGCAACAATGGAGCTTTGGGGGAAGAGGTAGGTCAACAAGGAGGAAGAAGACCTCTTTATATAGTGGGGAACATATCCAACCGTTACCCCCACCGAGCAGCCCAAGACAGAGCGGTACTACCGTTGGGAAGGGCGGTACTACCGCCGAGAGCGGTCTCGCCGCTCCCTCCTCAGCGGTACTACCGCTAAGGGGAAACCAGACCATCGCCCCAGAGCGGTACTACTCTGAGCAGAGCGGTATTACACTGAGCGGTACTACCGCTGGGGCGGTACTACCGCTTCCACTTCACTAGTAGTGCCGCAAAACTCGACACGAGAAAACATCGTCCCGATCGAGGCGGTAGTAGGCGCGGTACTACGGCGGTACTACGGCCGAGCCCCCGAGCGGTACTACCGCTCTGCGGAGCGGTACTACTGCTGAGGGCTTCGGCGGTACTACCGCTGTAGAACGCGGTACTGCCGCTGGCACAGGGCGACGAGGGAACCGGAAGAGAAGAGCAGCTCCAAAGATGCGACGGGAAGGCGATGGGTGTGAGAAGGATGTGTACGTGTTGATTCCACCCAGTCTTACCAAAGCGGATCCCCTCTTAATAGTACGGTGACTCCTACGGAACTAGTCCAACGAAACGCAGGAGTTACACCGTCTTGAGTAAAAACATGAGGAGAGGAAATCGTCTCGTGCCAATGAATGCTTCTCTGAAAGAACTTAACGCACGCGATTAGTCCGCAAAAGCGTTGTCATCAATCACCAAAACCACTGGGAAATGAATATGCCCTTACAATCTCCCCCTTTTTGGTGGATTGATGACAACACAGGATTTGCATAGGCATGATATATGTAAGCAAGCAAACCCCATGGTCCTAAAATGTAGATGGGCTCCCCCTAGATGTGTGCTAGTTTATATAAGTGCTTTGGACTGCACAGAACACATACTAGGAACAAAGCTCCCCCTACATGTTAGAGACCGATAAACTAAGCATGGTGTATGAGAGCAAAGATAGAAGATAATAAGATACTGAATGCAACTCATGAGCTAGATAGACATAGATAAAGTTACTGAAAGGAAGGTAGCATATGTCTTACACCATAAGATCCGAACTTGCGAACACGAGCTAAAGTCTCACAAACAAACCAACCAAGGCAAATGAGGAAAACACGACAAGACACGGATAAGAGACGATAAAGACACACTCGCAACACACTCGCAAACCCCTAAACTCTCTCCCCCTTTGGCATCGAGACACCAAAAAGGAAAGAGAGTGATGCTACGGCTCCAGGTGAGAGACACACGCATCAGAGCCCAGCCGAATCATCGGCACCACCGTCGTCAGTCTGGAAGTGCTCAGCCTCAGAATCAGTCCATGGGCAAGGTTCTGAATCCACCTCCTCCTCGAGAAGCTGGTCCTCGATCCACTCTTGACAAGGCACCCAACCGACGATGAGCTCCTTGTGACGACCATGGGCCTTCTTCTCAGCCACATGAGTCATATATTGGCATGAGCCTCCATGCGTAACAACTTCTTCATCTTAGATTTGAGCTTCTTGGCCCACGAGGGCTCTGTCATGCAAAGGTATATAGTCCTCGCCCTCATCATCAACAGCAGCAGGCTCCTCCTCGGTCTCCATAGCAAGAGCAGATTTAAGGACCTCCAGTCTTAGGGGCCGGGCGCCTGTGTGATCCTTCTTCCTCGGGCGCTTGACATCGTGAGAGATCAACTCTCCACACTCCAGAGGTACCATAGGGTATACATGATCCCAAGCCTTCTCAATGAGTAACATGATGAAAGGACCATAGATCGGGCACTTACGCCGAGATAGCGCATAACAACTCGCACCACATAACATGAGAGATATCCAAGGTCTCTCGGTGGGATTCTCCTTCTCACGCCAAGCGTAATGTAAGCATATCCACAAGATAAGAGTGAACCTGATCCAAATTCCCAATGCGAGGGAAAAGAGTCTCTCTGAAGATGCGTGAAGGATATCCAGATAGGCAGGCAGCTCATATGTTTCCTTCGTATCCGGTTGACCTTCAGAGTGCAGTAAGGCCAGAGAGCTTGCTTGTGGGTGCAGTGGGAGCGGGCATGAGGTCGAAAGCCAATTGGGGACTCAAGTCCTAGATCTTGCACCCCAATCAACTGCATGAATGCTTTCCACTTGACAGAGAGCAGCTTGCCATTGGTCATCCAGTGAGAGTCCCGCCTTCATCGGCCCCAAGGTGAACCGTGGCATAGAATTGGGCCACGATATCAGATCAAAGTCCTTGTTGAATTTCAAAATCCCAAGAATGTTCAGCTGAGTGCACATCTGAAGGGCTTCACCAAAGTAGTCCGGATCTTGCTCCATATGGTCGATGTCGATGGAGTGCACGCTTGACATAGAAGTTCTTCTTTGCCTTGATGACATCGAAGAAGATAGCAAACCGAAACCTGTTCCGAAGGGACGGTTGACCAAAGTGGGGTCTTGGTCAAGATCATACGGGTTCTTGGCGCGCTTGCCCGTAACTCTTTGGCGGCATTTCTGGCACTGTCTTGCCGGGCTTTGGCTTGACTCCTGGCTTCTTCTGGAGGTGAGGTGGAGGTGGAGGTGGAGGTGGAGCACTTGAGGATCCTCCGGCAGGCTCGGTAGTACGATAGCGCTTGGACGTTGCACGGCCGGGATTGACACGACGAGCCGGATGCTCAGGAACCTCATCACCTGGAACCACACAGCAGAACACGCAAACAACCAGAAAGCACAAGAATAAGCCACAAAACACGAGCAAAATATCACCAAAAAGGCAGTAATACAGTGGAATTTGATGAAGGGCGGTAGTACCGCGATCTGATAGCGGTAGTACCGCCACGAGCGGTAGTACCGCTCCGTGTAGAGCGGCAGTACCGCTCCAAGCGGTAGTACCGCCCTGGCGGGGCGGTAGTACCGCTCGGGGCGGGGAAACAGCCGTTTCCTACTACCGTGGTCAGATCCGGCACTACCGTCCAACCAAATTCAAATATACTCCAGCCAAACATCAATCCAAACTGCCTAGAAGCATTCTCCATCCAACTCAAGCCTAGATTTGGCCAAAAATCTAGAGATGCAATCGCTACTGCCCCTAAGATGCTAGATTGGAAACCTAGACAAAAAGAACAAAAGAACAGGGGCAATACCAGCATCCATGGCAAGAGGACGAGGTGGGGATCGTTTCCACCGAACGGAATGAGGAGGATGGCCCGAGAGGAGATCCGCCGAGCCCTCCATGGCGCCGGTTGTTGCAGAGAAAGAAGAACAGGTGGGGGGAAGCGAATGGGTATGGGGAGAAGAAACTCCCCGCCCGATATAACTCCCCACCTCAAGCCTCTCAATAGTACTGCTAGAGGGCGGTAGTACCGCTGAGCGGTAGTACTGCCATGAAGCGGCGGTAGTACCGCCAAGAACCGAGCACCGCCGAGACCCAAAAAGAATGCATGTAACACGGGAAGGCAAGGATATTACACATAAAGATCAACAAGTAGACAGGAACACGAGTAACGAAAACAGAACCACACCTTCAAGGCAACAAAACAAACAAAAAACGGGCTCTGGCCTCTCTCAAGAGAGGGCGGTGGCCGGAGCCACCTATGTTTGAGTCAATTGGTATGGCACCGCGAAGAATTATCCTTGGGTCCATGACCAAAACTCGTCTTTGAAGCACAAATACCATCAAAAATGGCTAATGTGAAAGAGTTGATCGTTTTATGCATAATGAGGGGAGGGAGAGTTCATTGAGAGAACAACACTCCCCCTATGTCCATGCTTACATCTAAACTAGACAACACGTTGAGTGTGGTGGGGGGTGCACGGGTTCAAGTCACATTGCTCAAATCGATGATATTTAGCTCATGCCTTAACTCGTGAAATCTTGCTTCATCCAAAGGCTTCGTGAAAATATCTGCAAGGTTATCATGAGTGTTGACATACTTGAGCTCGATCTCCCCTCGCCTAATGTGATCCCGGATGAAGTGATACCGAATTTCAATGTGCTTTGTCTTGAAGTGTTGCACCGGGTTGAGAGAAATCTTGATGGCACTTTCATTATCACACCAAAGAGGCACTTTGTCACAAATGACACCGTACTCCTTTAAAGTTTGCCTCATCCATAGGAGTTGAGCACAACAACTACCTGCCGCCACATACTCCGCTTCGGTGGACGAGAGAGACACACAACTTTGCTTCTTGGAAGACCAACTTACCAAAGAGCAACCAAGAAATTGGCACCTCCGAAGTGGACTTCCTATCCACTTTGTCTCCCGCCTAATCGAACTCCGTGAAACCTTCAAGCTTGAAGTTTGCTCCTCTTGGGTACCATAAGCCAAAGTTTGGGGTATGAGCCAAATATCGAAGATTCGCTGACCGCCACAAAGTGACTTTCCTTTGGTGCGGCTTGGAAACGTGCACACATCCCCACACTCAACATGATATCCGCCTAGATGCACAAAGGTAAAGCAAGGATCCAATCATGGAGCGATATACCTTTTGATCCACCGCTTACCATTGGGATCGATGTCAAGTTGGCACTTGGTAGGCATTGGTGTAGTAGCCGCTTGACATCACTTAGCTTGAATCTTTTAAGCATGTCTTGAGTATATTTGGCTTGGTTGATGAAGGTTCCTTCTCTTCTTTGCTTGATGTCGAAACCAAGGAAGAACTTCAACTCTCCCATCGAAGACATCTTAAACTTGGAGGTCATGAGAGCGGCAAATTCTTCATTGAAAGCTTTGTTAGGGAACCAAAGATAATATCATCAACATATAGTTGGCATACAAACAACTCCCCGCCGACCTTCTTAGTAAAAAGAGTGGGGTCGATTAGCCCTACTTCAAACCCACGATCTTGTAGCAACTCGGTAAGGTGGTCATACCACGCACGTGGGGCTTGTTTAAGGCCATAGAGTGCCTTATCGAGTTGATACACATGATCCGGAAAGTAGGGGTCCTCGAACCCGGGGGGTTGCTTGACATAGACCAACTCATTAATGGGACCATTAAGAAAAGCACTTTTCACATCCATTTGTTGCAACTTAAAGTTGTGATGGGAAGCATAGGCAATCAACAAACGAATGGATTCAAGACGAGCAACGGGAGCGAAGGTTTCACCGTAGTCGATACCCTCGACTTGGGAGTAGCCTTGTGCTACCAATCTTGCCTTGTTGCAAATGATGTTCCCATGGGCATCTTGTTTGTTCTTGAAGATCCACTTGGTCCCAATGACATTGTGATTCACGGATGGTCTTGGCACCAATCTCCACACCTTGTTGTACTCGAAGTTGTTGAGTTCTTCATGCATGGCATTGAGCCAATCCGGGTCTTCGAGCGCCTCATAGACCTTTTGGGGTTCAACACAAGAGACAAACGCGTGATGTTCACAATAGTTTGCCAATTGTCTACGAGTGCTTACCCTTTGCGTATGCTTCCAACCACATTTTCCATGAGATGGCCTTGAGAGGTGAGCTTGAAGCAATCTTCGCGCACGACGCCTAATTCCTCCTCGGGTGTGGAAGGAGGAGGGTTGACTTGAAGATCTTGAGCGCCGCCTTGAGTTTGTTCTTGATCTTGAGGTTGATCTTGATCTTGAACTAGCTCGAGGGGAGAACTTGACCTTGGGCATCGCTTAGTGGTTCATCACCATCGTGTGGTAGATCTTGCCCTTGGTCTTGTTCACGAGGTTGAGGGCCTTCACGTTGTTCTTCTGCGTGCAGGGTCTTGATGAGGTGATGGCTCTACTTGAGTAGAGCATTGTCCTTCTCCTTCGCCACAAGGGGTTCCTCAATGGGTAGGATGTGACCAATACCCATTCTTCTTATGGCTTGGGAGGAATTTCATCACCTACATCACAAGTACCACTTTGCTCCACTTGGGAGCCGTTATTTTCGTCAAACTCCACGTTACATCGCCTCCTCAATAAGTCCGTGGACTTGTTGAGGACACGGTAAGCATGAGAGTTTGTAGCATAACCAACAAATATGCCCTCATGAGCTCTAGCTTCAAATTTAGACAACCGAACACCTTTCTTGAGAATGAAACACTTACAACCAACACCCTAAGTACTTGAGGTTGGGCTTGTTGCCGGTGAGGATCTCATAAGGAGTCTTGTTCAAGCCTTTGCGAAGATAGAGCCGATTGGATGCATGACATGCGGTGTTGATGGCTTCGGCCCAAAAGTTGTATGGAGACTTGAACTCCGCCATCATGGTCCTTGCCGGCATCCATCAACGTACGGTTCTTCCTCTCCGCAACACCATTTTGTTGAGGGGTATAAGGTGCCGCATATTGATGCTTGATCCCCTCATCACTAAGAAACTCATCCAAGGTGTAGTTCTTGAACTCGGTGCCGTTGTCGCTTCTTATTGTCAAGATTTTTGCATTATGTTGACGTTGAGCTTCATTTGCAAAGTTGATGACGGTTTGTTGGGTCTCACTCTTCCTCTTGAAGAAGTATACCCAAGTGTATCTTGAATAATCATCCACAATCACCAAGCAATACTTTCTTCCTCCAAGACTATCAAAAGATGGAGGCCCAAAGAGATCCATGTGAAGGAGCTCCAAGGGTCTCTTCGAGTAGATGATGGTTGAGGAGGGTGAGCCTTTCATGAAGCTTTCCTTCGATACAAGCACTGCAAGCACGATCTTTGGCAAAACTCACATTTGTTAGTCCACGAACATGGTCCCCCTTGAGAAGACTTTGCAAAGATCTCATATTGACGTGGGCTAAACGGCGATGCCAAAGCCATCCCACGTCAACTTTAGCCATTAGGCATGTCGCGGTCTTAGTGGGTTGCTCCGAAAAGTTAACCACATAGAGACCGTTCTCGACATGCCCAACAAAGGCTACTTTAAGAGTCTTGCTCCACAAGAGGGCCACGGTATCAATATCAAAGAATGTGGCAAAGCCCATGAGTGCAAGTTGACGAACGGAAAGTAATTGAATGCAAGGGACTCAACAAGCATGACTTTCTCGATCGTTAGATCATGAGAGATGACAACCTTGCCGAGACCCAATACCTTAGAATGTGATGCATCACCCCACTCGACATTGGTGGGCATAGATGGAATTTCTTGCACATCCACCACCAAGTCCTTGCTCCCGGTCATATGATTTGTTGCTCCACTATCGAGCAACCATGATCCTCCACCGGAAGCAAACACCTACACGAGATCAATGCTTGGTTTTAGGTACCCATTTAGTAATGGGTCCTTTGATGTTAGTAACAAGGGCCTTGGGAACCCAAATGGACCATTCAATGTACTCATAAGAGGAACCAACAAATTTAGCATAAACATGTCCATCACTAGCACGGCATAACACATATGAAGGGTTAAAATCGCCGGCTTTGTTTGAGGAAACATTCTTGCCCTTTTGAACATCAACTTCCTTCACTTTCTCCTTCTTCTTCTTGGAAACTCCGTCTCCCTCTTTCACAAAAGTTTGTTTGAGGGGAGGAGGACGGTTGGCCTTGTTGTTGTTCTTCTTCTTGCTCTTGGACTTGGGTGCAAACCCAATTCCTTCCTTGCCCACAACTTCCTTTTGATTGCTCAAAAGATCGTTGAGGTTTTTCTCACCTTGAATGCAAGTCACAAGGCCCTTCTCAAGTTGATCCTTCAACTTAGCATTTTCCTCCACAAGATGCACATGCTCACAACAAGGGTTAGTAGCACATGCATTATCAATTAATACCATATGAGGAAAGGTGGCTTTTTCCTTGATTAGCTTAACTTGGAGTTGAGCATGAGACTCTTTGAGGCTCGCATGAGTACCTTTTAAGACCTTGTGGGCCTTGTCAAGTATCTCAAACTCCTCTTTGAGTCTAGCATGATCAACCCCAAGTTTAGCCTTCTCGGAGGTTAGCACACGAGACATGACAAGAGCATGATCAAGATCTTTTGTTAACTTAGCATGGGCATCATTGTGTGACTCCTCAAGAGTCAAACGATGCACACGCTCTTCCTCAAGAGCATTAGAGAGATCCGATATCTCATCGGCATAGTCACGACTATGACCTTCCATCTTGGAGATGGTTTCTTCGTGAGCCTCGATCAAGTCATTGGCCTCACCAAGTTGTTCCAAGAGAGCAACAAAGTGCTTCTTGGACTTTCCCTTGAGCTTACTCATGAATAACTCTAATTCATTCACTTCTTCGTTAGACTCAACATGTCCATCTATGCAATCCTCCACGGAGGGATTAGAAATGATGGTGGTTGTGATGTTGGGGGTTACCTTGTTTGAAGCCTTCGCCATGAGGCATCTAGCGGTGATGTTTTCGTTGGGTGACTCAAGAGAGACACCGAGGAGTAGCAATGGCAATGGATGCCATGGCCGCTGCTTCTTCATTCTCATCATCATCATCATCCTCTTGGTATTCTTCTTGAACCACCAACCCACGAGTGGGAGTCTTCTTGGCGAAGTTGTTCTTGTTGGGGATGGACTTGGCTTTGTCTTTCCGAATGAACTTGCCACCATTGTCTTCCCTCTTCTCGTAAGGACAATCCGCAACTAAATGGCTCACATTGCCACAGTTGAAGCAAGTTCTGACTCGTTGCTTGCCCTTGACGCCACTTGAGGTATTCTTGTTGAAGTTGGGTCTTGAGCTCTTCTTGCTCCAAAACTGTCTTGAAGCAAGTGCCATGTGCTCATGGTAGTCAAACTTGGTGTCTTCGGGGTTGCTTTCCTCATCATCCACTTCTTCCTCTTCTTCGCAATGACCTTGGCCTTCAAGGCAAGGTTAGGCTTTAGCTCTTTGAGACCGGAGCACCGCATTTTTCGGCGGTCTTGTCCAAGATGCTCATTGCAACGAACTCATCCAACACCTCACTTGAGGTCATGGTGTGGAAGTCCGTCGTTGACGAATGACGGAGGACATGGCTTTGTTATAGGGCATCATGGCCTTGAGAAACTTTCGCTGATCCAATTGTCATCCGTGTCCTTGCTTCCATGATCTCGGTGCCACCGCGAGTTTGGTTACTCTTCAAAGAGCTCACGAGGTTCTTCATCTTCTTTCATTGCAAACTCGTCGGCTTCATCTTGCACAACTTCATAGTTGGACCGTTGAATGCTAGCACTTCCACGATAGAGGCCCTCAACACATTTCCATGCTTCTTTAGCCACGACATGAGGTCGAAGGTGAGGGAGATCTTCGGGAAGAATTGCATCTTGAATGATGAAGAGAGCACTCTCATTGAATTGGTTGTCCACGGCTTCTCGAGGGGTGAAGTTGCTTGGGTCATGAGGATAAAAACCTTCTTCAATAACTCTCCAAAGGTTAGTGTTCACATGTTTCAAATGACGCTTAAAGCGATAGACCCAATTATCAAAATCTACACCTTTTTCATACTTAGGAGGTGGACCAGCATGATTTAAATGAGTGGAGGGGATAGGCCCTCCATAGACCGGGGGTTCCACATGGGCAAAGATGCCGGTGCCATTTCTACCACTAATAGAAGGACTCTTTTCATTGTTAGCTTCCCCCTTATCGGAGAAAGCATCCGTCACCTTGTTAGTGGGATCACCCACTTTCATAGGTGCGGTAGATAGTTTAAGTCCCTCTAAGAAATCATTAAACATGCTTTTAACCTCGGCCATCATGGAGGTTTTCAATGTGTCCAAGGCCACATTGAACTCCTCACGAGACCGAGGTTCCCCTTCGTCAAGACGAGATGGGATTCACACCGGAGTGTTCCTCCGCACCATCGGTGGTGTCAACCATACTCTTCGGACGGCAAAGTCCTTAATAAGAGACGAGGCTCTGATACCAATTGAAAGGATCGATATGGTTGACTAGAGGGGGGGGGGTGAATAGGCAACTAACAATTTTTAAGCTTTTCTTTGCCAAATTAAACTTTGCAATAAATAGGTTGTCTAGATATGCAACTAAGTGAGCAACCTATATGATGCAAAATCAACTAGCAAGCAAGCAAGCAAGAGATGTAACAATAAGTAAGCTTGCGAAAGTAAAGGCACGAAATAACCAAGAGTGGAGACGGTGAAGACGAGGATGTGTTACCGGAGTTCCTTCCTTTGAGGGGAAGTACGCCTCCGTTAGAGCGGTGTGGAGGCACAATGCTCCCCAAGAAGCCACTAGGGCCATCAGATTCTCCTCACGCCTCACACGATGC
The DNA here is from genome assembly GCA_021437245.1 of Aegilops speltoides. Taxonomy (NCBI): domain Eukaryota; kingdom Viridiplantae; phylum Streptophyta; class Magnoliopsida; order Poales; family Poaceae; genus Aegilops; species Aegilops speltoides. The sequence goes on from CM038144.1 coordinate 444,182,922, forward strand.
GAGATGCCGTGATTCCACTATTGGTGCCCTTGAAGGCGGCGAATCAACCTTTACAAGCAAGGTTGGGGCAATCTCCACAACAATCGGAGGCTCCCAACAACAACACCACCACGAAGCTTCACCACAATGGAGTATGGCTTCGAGGTGACCTCAACCGCCTAGGGTGCTCAACACCCAAGAGTAACAAGATCCGCAAGGGATAGGTGGAGGAATCAAATTTCTCTTGGTGGAAGTGTAGATCTAGGCCTTCTCAACCAATCCCGAGCAAATCAACAAGTTTGATTGGCTAGGAGTGAGATCGGCGAAAATGGAGCTTTGAGCAACAATGGAGCTTTGGGGGAAGAGGTAGGTCAACAAGGAGGAAGAAGACCTCTTTATATAGTGGGGAACATATCCAACCATTACCCATCGAGCAGCCCTCAAGACAGAGCGGTACTACTACTGGGAAGGGCGGTACTACCGCCGAGAGCGGTCTCGCCGCCTCCTCCTCAGCGGTACTACCGCTAAGGGGAAACCAGGCCATCGGCCCAGAGCGGTACTACCGCTGAGCAGAGCGGTACTACCGGGAGCGGTACTACCGCTTCCACTTCCGCTAGTAGTGCCGCAAAACTCGACACGAGAAAACATCGTCCCGAATCGAGGCGGTAGTAGGCGCGGTACTACGGCGGTACTACTGCCGAGCCCCGAAGCGTACTACCGCTCATGGAGCGGCATTACTACGAGGGCGGTACTACCGCTTTACGGAGCGGTACTACCGCTGTGGGCTTCGGCGGTACTACCGCCAGAGAACGCGGTACGCTACCGCACAGTGGCATTTACGAGGAACCGGAAGAGAAGAGCAGCTCCAAAGATGCGACGGAAGGCGATGGGTGTGAGAAGGATGTACGTGTTGATTCCACCCGCCTTACCAAAGCGGATCCCTCTTAATAGTACGGTGACTCCTACGGAACTAGTCCAACGAAACGCAGGAGTTACACCGTCTTGAGTAAAAACATGAGGAGAGGAAATCGTCTCGTGCCAATGAATGCTTCTCTGAAAGAACTTAACGCACGCGATTAGTCCGCAAAAGCGTTGTCATCAATCACCAAAACCACTGGGAAATGAATATGCCCTTACAGCTGTGTCGTCACCAGAAGGCTTGATGGCTCCATCAATCATCTACAACAACACAGTCCAGGGGGAGATCTTCCTCCCCAGACAGATCTTCGTATTCGGCAGCTTCGCACTGTGGGCCATCTAGAGCAGATCGATAGCTATCCCCTGGCCATCAGGTCAGATTTGGAAGCCTGAATTTTGTAGCCGATATCCGTGGGGACTTGATCTTCGACGGATTCGAGCCCATGACGGCCGTCCCGGGCCACCGCCATGAACATGACTTAGATCTGTCATCTGGCTGTGCTTAGGAGTTAGCGCCTGTAACCACTCTGGCTGTAGACCCAGAGCAGACTGCGTCGCCCGAAGACGGGAAACCTAACCCCGCCACGGAAGCCGCATACTCATCGGTGCTCGGGCCGCACACAGACCAAACATCGAGCTGGGTTTGTGTCGCCAGAACCTCGGACTCGTCTCCATCCATAGGTTCCGGACTGCGTGCATCTGCATCCATCGAACCTAATCGGGTGCCGGTCTTGGAGTTCAGTTCCACGGACATCTTTCAGCATTCGACTCTAGGTGATGTGTTAAACTCATTGAATCCCTCTCCTTGTCAGGGAACTCTCGGACGAACTATGTCCGGCTCGAATGGGAAGCGGACGACGAAGAACTTCATTTCCCACCCATCGCCCACTTCATTGCCACTGCCGAGGACTTAACCGACATGCTCGATTACGGCTCCGAGGACATTGACGGTATGGACGATGATGCCGGAGAGGAGCAGGCGCAAAATCCACCAGACTTGGGGCAGTGGACGGCTATATCCTCATACGATATATGCATGGTGGACACACCTAAGGAGAAGGAGGCCGACGGCGATAACAGCATGCCTGTCGTGAACCTCCCAAGCGCCAGCGTCAGAAGCACCCCCGCAAAAGAAAAAAAACAACATTGTCACGGACGACGATGATAATTTGAACCAAGTCGAGGACCCTGCAGACCCAGTGTTGGAGCAGGGCATGCGAGAGGACGGCAATCACAGTCTGGAGATGTTGTCTGACCACAGCGATGCCAGAGATAACAATTATCAACCTGTCTCTGAAGAGGAGATTAGCCTGGGCGACGACGTATTCGTCGTCCTGGAAGAACCATTAGAACAAGAACGCCTCCATCAAAGGCTTATCGCCACTTCAAGGAGCCTGAAGAAGCAGAAGCAGCGGCTTAAAGCCGCATAGGATACACTCAATGACAGATGGAATGAAGTCCTAGACGCTGAGGAGAAATATGGTGGTAATCGCCAAACAAAAAGCTATCCTAAGCATAAGCTGCTACCCGAATTCGACGACGAGGATATTGCACCTATACCGCCGAAAAACAATATGGCTGACAAGCCAGAATGACCACCTCGTGGTCGAGACAGAGCAGCTAGCAAGGCCGCACAAAAACCCGCACCCCCTCCCCGTAAAGGAAGGGAGGTTGCAGCTCAAGACCAGACACACGATCTACGGGAAGACCTGGACAAAAAAGCCGGCAAAACTAGGTCCATCTATGGATCTAGGGAACATGCTCCTATATGGGATCATGATTATCACACCAAATACGCTGGTCACTTACCAGTTCGGGACCAATACCGAACATTACAACCGTCAGACCCACGCCACGACACAGCCAAATACAGGGGCGCCGCACACGCCCTGTGCTTCACCGATGAGGTGCTGGAACATGATTTTCCAGAGGGGTTCAAACCCGTAAACATCGAGGCATATGATGGAATGATGGACCCCGCGATTTGGATAGAAGACTTTATTCTTCACATCCACATAGCTCGCGGAGATGATCTTCACGCCATCAAATACTTACCCCTCAAGCTAAAAGGAACAGCTCGACACTGGCTAAAAAGCCTTCCTGAAAATTCCATCGGAAGCTGGGAAGAACTGGAGGATGCTTTTCGGGCCAATTTCCAAGGGACCTATGTCCGGCCCCCGGATGCAGACGATCTAAGTCACATAATCCAACAACCCGGAGAATCAGCTCGTAAGCTTTGGAACCGGTTTCTCACTAAGAAGAACCAAATCGTCGACTATCCGGACGTCGAAGCCACAGCAGCCTTCAAACATGTCTGGGACAAATGGCTAGCCAGGCACCTTGGCCGGGAAAAGCCGAGGACAATGGCAGCCTTAACTACACTAATGACCCGCTTTTGCGCAGGCAAGGACAACTGGTTAGCCCGTAGCAGCACCAATGACCCCGGCACATTCGAAGTTAGGGATGGCAATGGAAAACCACGACGCAACAAAAACAAACGTCGGAACAATGAAGAAAGCCGAGACAATACAACGGTAAAGGCCGGATTCAGGGGCTCCAAACCCGGTCAACGAAAGAAGCCATTTAAAGGCAACAAAGACGGTCCATCCAACCTGGATAAAATTCTAGACAGGCCCTGCCAGATCCACGAGACTCCCGATAAACCAGCCAATCATACCAATAGAGAATGTTGGGTTTTCAAGCAGGCCGACAAACTCAATGCCGAACACAAAGGGAAGGGACCTCAGAGCAAAGACGAGAACGAACCTCGCAGCCGAACACAGGGGGACAGAAAAAAATTCCACCAGAGATCAAAACAGTGAACATGATCCCAAAGAGGGAACGCAAACGCGCACTCCGAGACGTCTATGCTGTCGAGCCCATCGCCCCCCAGTTCAACCCATGGTCGGCCTGTCCGATCACCTTTGATCGCAGGGATCATCCGACTAGTATCCGTCACGGGGGTTCGACTGCCTTAGTACTCGACCCAATATTCGACGGATACCACCTCACTCAAGTCCTTATGGACGGCGACAGCAGTCTCAATCTGATATATCATGACACTATCCGCAAGACGGGGTAAGACCCGTCAAGAATCTAGCCAAGCAGCACTACCTTTAAAGGAGTTATACCGGGCGTAGAAGCCCGTTTCACGGGCTCTTTAACATTGGAAGTCGTATTCGGCTCTCCTCATAACTTTCAAAGCGAAGAGATAATCTTCGACATAGATCCATTCCGAAGCGGCTATCATGCACTACTCGGAAGAACGGCCTTCGCCCATTTTAATGCAGTTCCGCATTATGCTTAACTAAAACTCATAATGCCTGGACCACGTGGCGTCATCACGGTCAGCGGAAATAGGGAGCACTCTCTTCATACAGAAGAATACATGGCGGCTCTAGCAGTTGAAACACAAAACGGCCTATTCAAGCCGCGCAGCTCATCGATCGTTAAGACCGCAGCCAAAGCTAAACATATCCGGCGCACACCTCAGTGCGGCAGCTCAGATAAACCCGATCTCGATTAGCAGCTACGCCCCCATCGACCGCCTCATAAGGAGATACACTCAAAATTCCTTGGGAAGCATCAGGGGCACTCTGCATGCAAAAAGTTTATAGTTCGGCTCGACCCTATTCGGACTCCAGAAGTTATCTTCCACGGTTCATTAAAATGAACCAGCTTTACTTACGGCCACACCAGATTCTTTGACCTGGTTTTTTCCTTTTTACAGATGGCCATCATACTATACCCTTCAAGGACACTTCACAATGGAGACAAAGGCGCATACGTGCAGCAGGGCCCCGCATTAAGGTTTCTTTTTTAGATTAAGACCCTATGTAAACCTTTTTTTATCTCTTTTTGTTTTATACTTTCCTAGCATGTAAATGTCCAAGAAAGATAGCGGCATTATCTGTAAATATACGGCTCGCCGTACTAAAGTGGATGTTATAGAAGCAGCTTGCTTTGTATTGTGTTTTGAGATTTATGCTCTCACCACCTGTGCTCTTTCCCCACGTCGGATTGCCATACGTGCCTTGATACCATGGTCTATCACCAGGGGCTGTATTCAGCCCAGTGTATATTGAAAAGTCCAAACACCTGTAGGGGGTGTTCGACGTTGTGAGTTTGGCCTTATATGCATCAGCTCCGAATCATGTCTTTGGTCAATAGTTGGATTGCCCGGCTCCTGTGCATACGACCTTATGTTCCGCTATATCGGCTAGGGTAGTAAAGGGAGAACTACTGTGATTGTGTCCTGGCTCGTCCGGATGAGCACCTCAGTAGAGAAAACCGAAAACTGACTGTCATGATGCGGTGAGACCTGGTGAACCACTCGATGACTCATCGGAATCTTCGCGATTCCCTCCGTGTTAAACGAAGGACCGTACTTCTAGTCACATATGTAAACGCACCGTATTCGGATAACCACGGACATACTAGAGGCTATATAGTAGTGATAACCCACAAGTATAGGGGATAATTGTAGCCTCTTTCGATAAGTAAGAGTGTTGAAGCCAACGAGGAGCTAAAGGTAGAACAAATATTCTCTCAAGTCCTATCTGCCACTGATACGACTCTACGCACGCTTAGTGTTCGCTTTACCTAGAACAAGTATGAAACTAGAAGTACTTTGTAGGTGTGATAGGATAGGTTTGCAAGATAATAAAGAACGCGTAAATAAAAAGTAGGGGCTGTTTAGATAAAGAAGCAATAAAGTAAATATATCGAGTGTGGAAAAGTGGTGGTAGGAGTTGTGAAATTGTCCCTAAGCAATTGACTACGTTACTAGACCGGTAATCACTATTGCAATTCTATTTGAGGGAGAGGCATAAGCTAACATACTTTCTCTTCTTGGATCATATGCACTTATGATTGGAACTCTAGCAAGCATCTGCAACTACTAAAGATCATTAAGGTAAAACCCAACCATAGCATTAAAGTATCAAGTCCCTTTATCCCATACGCAAACAACCTACTTACTGGGGTTCAAGGCTCGTCAGCCACGCCACCCACCATAAGCGAATCATGAACATATTGCAAACCCTACAACAGGAATCCCTCACGCTTGCGCGACACGGAGGGCACAATAGGATAGCACCGATAATAAAACATGCAATTCAAACCAATCATAGCAATTCATCAATTACCGGTAGGACAACGAAAATCTAATCAGACATCATAGGATGGCAACACATCATTGGATAATAATATGAAGCATAAATCACCATGTTCAAGTAAAGGGTACAGCGGGTTGCGGGAGAGTGGACCGCTGTAGATAGAAGGGTAAGGTGATGGAGATGTTGGTGAAGATGATGGAGGTGTTCGTGTAGATCGCGGTGATGATGATGGCCCCCAGCAGCGCTTCGGCGCCACCGGAAGCAAGGGGGAGAGAGCCCCCATTCTTCTTCTTCTTCCTTGACCTTCTCCCTAGATGGGATAAGGGTTTCCCCTCTGGTCCTTGGCTCCCATGGCGTGGGAGGAGCTGGATCACCTCCGAGATTGGATCTATCTCTCTGTCTCTCTCTGTTTCTGCGTTCCCAGATTCTACCTTTCCACCGTTTCTTTTATATCCGGAGATCCGTAACTCCGATTGGGGTGAATCTTTCACCCAGATTTTTCTCATAAAATTAGCTTTCTTGCAGCAAAAGAAGAGTGTCAACCGCCTTACAGGGTGCCCAGGAGAGTCCAGGGCGCACCTGCCTCCTTGGGGCGCACCCCCTATCTCGTGGCCCCCTCTGGCACCGTCTCGCGTTGATTCTTCCTCCCAAAAATCACAAATATTCCAAAATAATTCTCCGCCCGTTTTTACCCCGTTTGGACTCCGTTTGATATGGGTTTTCTGCAAAACATAAAACATGCAACAAACAGGAACTGGCACTCGGCACTGGATCAATATGTTAGTCCCAAAAATAGTATAAAAAGTTGCCAAAAGTATATTAAAGTTGAATAATATTGGCGTGGAACAATAAAAAATTATAGATACGACGGAGACGTATCAGCATCCCCAACCTTAATTCCTGCTCGTCCTCGAGTAGGTAAATGATAAAAAAGATAATTTTTGATGTGGAATGCTACCTAGCAAAATCTTGATCATATGTCTAATCATGGCATGAATATTAAGACATGAGTGATTCAAGGCAATAGTCTATCATTTGACATAAAAACAGTAATACTTCGAGCGTACTAATAAAGCAATCATGTCTTTTTAAAACAACATGGCAAAGCAAGCTTATCCCTACAAAATCATATAGTTTGGCCATGCTTCATTTTCGTCACACAAAATGCTCCCATCATGCACAACCCCGATGACAAGCCGAGCAATTGGTTCATACTTTTTAACGCGCTTCAGCTTTTTCAACCCTGACGCAATACATGAGCACAAGCCATGGATATAGCACTATAGGTGGAATAGAATATGATGGTGGGGGTTTATGTGGAGAAGACAAAAATGGAGAAAGTCTCACATCGACGCGGTGAAGGAAATATGCCCTAGAGGCAATAATAAAGTTATTATTTATTTCCTTATTTCATGATAAATGTTTATCATTCATGCTAGAATTGTATTAACCGGAAACATGGTACATGTGTGAATGCATAGACAAAACAACATGTCACTAGTATGCCTCTACTAGACTAGCTTGTTAATCAAAGATGGTTATGTTTCCCACCATGAACAAAGAGTTGTTATTTGATTAACAAGGTCACATCATTAGTAGAATGATCTGATTGACATGACCCATTCCCTTAGCTTAGCACACGATCGCTTAGTATGTTGCTACTGCTTCTATCCATGACATATACATGTTCCTCGTAACTATGAGATTATGTAACTCCTGCTTACGGAGGAACACTTTGGTGCTACCAAACGTCACAACGTAATCGGGTGATTATAAAGGAGTACTACAGGTGTATCCAAAGGCGTATGTTGGGTTGACGATTTCGAGATTAGGTTTTGTCACTCCGATTATCGGAGAGGTATCTCTGGCCCTCTCGGTAATGCACATCACTTAAGCCTTGCAAGCACTACAACTAATGAGTTAGTTGTGAGATGATGTATTACGAACGAGTAAAGAGACTTGCCGTAACGAGATTGAACTAGGTATTGGATACCGACGATCGAATCTCGGCAAGTAACATACCGATGACAAAGGGAACAACGATGTTGTTATGCGGTCCGACCGATAAAGATCTTCGAGAATATGTAGGAACCAATATGGGCATCCAGGTCCCGCTGTTGGTTATTGACCGTGAATAGTTCTAGGTCATGTCTACATTGTTCTCGAACCGTAGGGTCCGCACGCTAAGGTTTCGATGATGCTTATTATGAGTTTATGTATTTTGATGTACCAAGAAGTTCGAGTCCCGGATGTGATCACGGACATGACGAGGAGTCTCAAAATGGTCGAGACATAAAGATTGATATATTGGAAGCCTATGTTTGGAGTTCGAATGGTTCCGGCGAAAACGGAATTTACCGAGTACCGGAGGTTACCGAACCCCCGGGAGGTAAATGGGCCTCGATGGGCCTTAGTGGAAAGGAGAAGGGCCAGCCCTAGGTGGGCTGCGCGCCCCCCCTCCCTAGTCCTACTAGGACTAGGAGAAGGGCCGCCCCTCTCTCTCTCCCCTCCGGAATCCTAGTCCAACTAGGATTGGGGGAATCCTACTCCCAGAGGGAGTAGGACTCCTGGCGCGCCCCTTGGCCGCCCCCTCCCCTTGCTCCTTTATATACGGGGGGGGGCACCTTGGAACACACAAGTTTGATCTTTGGATCGCTCTTAGCCGTGTCGGTGCCCCCTCCACCATATTCCACCTCGGTTATACTGTCGCAAGCTTAGGCGAAGCCTCGCGCCGTGAAACATCAAGATCGCCACCACGCCGTCAGGTCGACGGAACTCTCCTCGACACTCGGCTGGATCGAGTACGAGGGACGCCATCGAGCTGTACGTGTGTCAAGAACTCGGGCGCCGGAGTAACGGCGCCGGATCGGTCGGATCGCGAGGAGAACGTCGACTACTTCCTCTACGCCAGATCGCTTCGCCGGGTCTACAAGGGTATGTAGACAACACTCTCCCTCTCGCTGCTATTCATCACCATGATCTTGCGTGTGCGTAGGAAATTTTTGAAATTACTACGCTCCCCAACAAGGGCATCCGAGCCTAGGTTTTTATGGTTTGATGTTTTGCACGAGTAGAACACAAGTGAGTTGTGGGCGATACAAGTCATACTACCTACCAAATGTCATACTTTGGTTCAGCGGTATTGTGAGATGAAGCGCCCGCACCGACATTACGCCAGACGCTTACGCGAGACTGGTTTCACCGCCACGAGCACTCGCTGCTTAAAGGTGACCGTGGGTGCCTGCTCTCTCACTTTAGTTGAACTGAAAGTGCTACGCCCGGTCCTTGAGAAGGTTAAACGAGTCTATTTGACGAAGTATCGCTGTGGTTTTGATGCGTGGGTGAGACTGGTTCTTGCTTAAGCCCGTAGCAGCCACGTAAAATTTGCAACAACAAAGTAGAGGACGCCTAACTTGTTTTTGCAGGGCATGTTGTGATGTGATATGGTCAAGACGTGATGCTATATTTTATTGTATGAGATGATCATGTTTTGTAACCGGTTATCGGCAATCGGCAGGAGCCATATGGTTGTCGCTTATTGTATGCAATGCATCGCTCGTAATGCTTTACTTTATCACTAAGCGGTAGAGATAGTCGTAGAAGCATAAGATTGGCGAGACGACAACGATGCTACGATGAAGATCAAGGTGTCGCGCCGGTGACGATGGTGATCATGGTGGTGCTACAAGATGGGGATCGTGAAGCACAAGATGATGATGACCATATCATATCACTTATATTGATTTGCATGTGATGTTTATCCTTTTATGCATCTTATCTTGCTTTGATTGACGGTAGCATTATAAGATGATCTCTCACTAAATTATCAAGAAGTGTTCTCCCGAGTATGCACCGCTGCCAAAGTTCGTCGTGCCCGCACACCACGTGATGATCGGGTGTGATAAGCTCTACGTCCATCTACAACGGGTGCAAGCCAGTTTTGCACACGCGGAATACTCGGGTTATACTTGACGAGCCTAGCATATGCAGATATGGCCTCGGAACACGGAGACCGAAAGGACGAGCGTGAATCATATAGTAGATATGATCAACATAAGATGTTCACCATTGAAAACTACTCCATTTCACGTGATGATCGGTTATGGTTTAGTTGATTTGGATCACGTGATCACTTAGATGACTAGAGAGATGTCTTTCTAAGTGGGAGTTCTTAAATAATATGATTAATTGAACTTAAATTTATCATGAACTTAGTACCTGATAGTATCTTGCTTGTTTATGTTTGATTGTAGATAGATGGCTCGTCTTTGTTGTTCCGCTGAATTTTAATGCGCTCCTTGAGAAAGCAAAGTTGAAAGATGATGGTAGTAATTACACGGACGGGTCCAGAATTTGAGGATCATCCTCATTGCTGCACGTAAGAGTTACGCCCCGGATGCACCGCTAGGTGACAGCCCGATGCGATGCAATCGACGATGTTAAGAACGTCTGGCGAGCAAAGCTGATGACTACTCTATAGTTCAAGGTGCCATGCTTTACGGCTTAGAACCGGGCTTCAACGACGTTTTGAACGCCATGGAGCATATGAGATGTTCCAGAGTTGAAGTTGATATTCCAAAGTAATGCCCGGATTGAGAGATATGAAGTCTCCAATAAGTTCTATAGCTGCAAGATGGAGGAGAATAGTTCGTTAGTGAACATATACTCGTAATGTCCGGGTACTACAATCACTTGACACAATTGGGAGTTAATCTTCCAGATGATTGTGTCATTGATGTAATTCTTCAATCACCGCCACCAAGCTACAAAAGCTTCGTGATGAACTATAATATGCAAGGGTTAGTAAAGACTATACCGAGCTCTTCGCAATGCTAAAGGCTGCGGAGGTAGAAATCAAGAAGGAGCATCAAGTGTTGATGGTCAATAAGACCACTAGTTTCAAGAAGAAAGGCAAAGGGAAGAAGAAGGGAATTCAAGAAGAACAGCAAGCAAGTTGTCGCTCAGAGAAGAAACCCAAGTCCGGCCCTAAACCTGAAATCGAGTGCTTCTACCGCAAGCGATCGTCACCGGAAGCGGAACTGCCCCAAGTATTTGGCGGATAAGAAGGATGGCAAGGTGAACAAAGGTATATGTGATATACATGTTATTGATGTGTACCTTACTAGAGCTCGCAGAGCACTGGTATTTGATATCGGTTCTTGCTAATATTTGCAACTCAAACAGGACTACGGATTGCTTAACACCGCAAAGGACGAGGTGACGATGCGCGTGGGAAATGGTTCCAAAGTCGATGTGATCGCGGTCGGCACGCTACCTCTACATCTACCTTCGGATTAGTTTTAGACCTAAATAATTGTTATTTGGTGCTGCGTTGAGCATGAACATTATATCTGGATCTTGTTTGATGCGAGACGGTTATTCATTTAAATCGAGAATAATGGTTGTTCTATTTATATGAGTAATATCTTTTATGGTCATGCACTCTTGAGGAGTGGTCTATTTCGATGAATCTCGATAGTAGTGATACACATATTCATAATGTTGAAACCAAAAGATGCAGAGTTGATAATGATAGTGCAACTTATTTGTGGCACCGCCGCTTAGGTCATATCGGTGTAAAGCGATGAAGAAACTCCATACTTGATGGACTTTTGGAGTCACTTGATTATGAATCACTTGGCACTTATGAGCCGTGCCTCATGGGCAAGATGACTAAAACACTGCTTCTCCGACTATGGAGAGAGCAACAGATTTGTTGGAAATCATACATACGTATGTATGTGGTCCGATGAATGTTGAGGCTCGTGGCGGATATCGTTATTTTCTCACCTTCACAGATGACTTAAGCAGATATGGGTATATCTACTTAATGAAACATAAGTCCTAAACGCTTGAAAAGTTCAAAGAATTTCAGAGTGAAGTTGAAAATCATCGTAACAAGAAAATTAAATTTCTACGATCTGATCTTGGAGGTGAATATTTGAGTTACGAGTTTGGTCTACATTTGAAACAATGCGAATAGTTTCGCAACTCACGCCACCCGAACACCACAACAGAATGGTGTGTCCGAACGTCGAATCGCACTTTACTAGATATGGTGCGATCTATGATGTCTCTTACAGATTTACCGCTATCGCTTTGGGGTTATGCTCTAGAGACAGCCGATTCACACTGAATAGAACACCGTCGAACTCCGCTGAGACGACACCTTATGAACTATGGTTTAGCAAGAAACCAAAGTTGTCGCTTCTTAAAGTTTGGGGATGCGGCTTATGTGAAAAAGCTTCAACCTGATAAGCTCGAACCCAAATCGGAGAAATGTGTCTTCATAGGATACCCAAAGGAAACAGCTTGGTTACACCTTCTATCACAGATCCGAAGGCAAGACATTCGTTGTTAAGAATGGATCCTTTCTAGAGAAGGAGTTTCTCTCGAAAGAAGTGAGTGGGAGGAAAGTGGAACTTGATGAGGTATTAGTACCTTCTCCCTTACTTGAAAGTAGTTTGTCACGTAAACCGGTTTCGAGACACCTACACCAAGTAGTGAGGAAGTTGATGATGTTGATCATGAAACTTCAGATCAAGTAACTCGCAGAACCTCGTAGATCAACCAGAGTAAGATCCGCACTGAGTGGTACGGTAATCCACTCGGAAATCATGCTACTAGATCATGATGAAGCTACGAACTATGAAGAAGCGATGGTGAGCCCAGATTCGCAAAATGGCTTGAGGCCATGAAATCTGAGATGGGATCCATGTATGAAAACAAAGTATGGACTTTGGTTGACTTGCCCGAGGGTAGGCAAGCAATAGAAAACAAGTGGATTTTCAAGAAGAAGACCGACGCCGATGGTAATGTTATCGTTTATAAAGCTCAACTTGTCGCAAAGGGTTTTCGACAAGTTCAAGGGATTGACTACGATGAGACCTTCTCACCCGTAGCGATGCTTAAGTCCGTCCGAATCATGTTAGCAATTGCCGATTTTATGATTATGAAATTTGGCAAATGGATGTAAAGACTGCATTCCTGAATGGATTTCGGAAGAAGAGTTTTATATGATGCAACCGAAGGTTTTATCGATCCAAAGGAGCTAACAAAGTGTGCAAGCTCCAGCGATCCATCTATGGACTGGTGCAAGCATCTCGAGTTAGAATAAACGCTTTGATAGTGTGATCAAAGCATTTGGGTTTGTACAGACTTTTGGAGAAGCCTCAGATCTACAAGAAAGTGAGTGGGAGCTCAGAGCATTTCTCGATATTATATGTAGATGACATATTGCTGATCGGAAATGATATAGAATTTCTGGATAGCATAAAGGGATACTTGAATAAGAGTTTTCAATGAAAGACCTCGTGAAGCTGCTTACATATTGGGCATTAAGATCTATAGAGATAGATCAAGACGCTTAATTGACTTTCACAAAGCACATACCTTGACAAAATTTTGAAGAAGTTCAAAATGGATCAAGCAAAGAAAGGGTTCTTGCCTGTGTTACAAGGTGTGAAGTTGAGTCGACTCAATGCCCGACCACCGCAGAAGATAGAGAGAAATGAAAGATGTTCCTATGCTTCAGCCATAGGCTCTATCATGTATGCAATGTCAGGTACTGCACTGATGTGTGCCTTGCTATAAGCCTAGCAGGAGGTACCAAAGTAATCCAGAGTGGATCATCGGACAGCGGTCAAGAACATCCCAAATACCGAAAAGGACTAAGGATATGTTTCTCAGATATGGAGGTGACAAAGAGCTCATCGTGAACGGTTACGTTGATGCAAGCTTTGACACGATCCGACGATTCTAAATCGCAGACCGGATACGATTTACACTAAACGGAGGAGCTGTCGGTTGGTGCAGTTCTAAACAAAGCGTCAGAAAGGGATCTACATGTGAAGCGGAGTACATAGCAGCTTCGGAAGCAGCTAATGAAGGAGTCTGGATGAAGGAGTTCATATCCGATCTAGGTGTCATACCTAGTGCATCGGGTCCAATGAAAATCTTCGTGACAATATCGAGCTATTGCCTTAGCGAAGGAATCCAGATTTCACAAGAGGACCAAGCACATCAAGAGACGCTTCAATTCCATCCGGACTTAGTCCGATGGGAGACATAGAGATTTGCAAGATACATACGGATCTGAATGTAGCGCACCGCTGACTAAGCCTCTTCCACGAGCAAAACATGATCAGCACCAAGACTCCATGGGTGTTAGAATCATTACTATGTAATCTAGATTATTGACTCTAGTGCAAGTGGGAGATCAAGGAAATATGCCCTAGAGGCAATAATAAAGTTATTATTTATTTCCTTATTTCATGATAAATGTTTATCATTCATGCTAGAATTGTATTAACCGAAACATGGTACATGTGTGAATGCATAGACAAAACAACATGTCACTAGTATGCCTCTACTAGACTAGCTTGTTAATCAAAGATGGTTATGTTTCCGACCATGAACAAAGAGTTGTTATTTGATTAACAAGGTCACATCATTAGTAGAATGATCTGATTGACATGACCCATTCCCTTAGCTTAGCACACGATCGCTTAGTATGTTGCTACCGCTTCTATCCATGACATATACATGTTCCTCGTAACTATGAGATTATGTAACTCCTGCTTACGGAGGAACACTTTGGTGCTACCAAACGTCACAACGAATCGGGTGATTATAAAGGAGTACTACAGTGTATCCAAAGGCGTATGTTGGGTTGACGATTTCGAGATTAGGTTTTGTCACTCCGATTATCGGAGAGGTATCTCTGGGCCCTCTCGGTAATGCACATCACTTAAGCCTTGCAAGCACTACAACTAATGAGTTAGTTGTGAGATGATGTATTACGAACGAGTAAAGAGACTTGCCGTAACGAGATTGAACTAGGTATTGATACCGACGATCGAATCTCGCAAGTAACATACCGATGACAAAGGAACAACGATGTTGTTATGCGGTCTCGACCGATAAAGATCTTCGAGAATATGTAGGAACCAATATGGGCATCCAGGTCCCGCTGTTGGTTATTGACCGTGAATAGTTCTAGGTCATGTCTACATTGTTCTCGAACCGTAGGGTCCGCACGCTTAAGGTTTCGATGATGCTTATTATGAGTTTATGTATTTTGATGTACCGAAGAAGTTCGAGTCCCTGATGTGATCACGGACATGACGAGGAGTCTCAAATGGTCGAGACATAAAGATTGATATATTGAAGCCTATGTTTGGAGTTCGAATGGTTCCGGCGAAAACGGAATTTACCGAGTACCGGAGGTTACCGAACCCCCGGAGGTAAATGGGCCTCGATGGGCCTTAGTGGAAAGGAGAAGGGCCAGCCCTAGGTGGGCTAGCCCCCCCTTCCCTAGTCCTACTAGGACTAGGAGAAGGGCGCCCCCCTCTCTCTCTTTCCCTCCGGAATCCTAGTCCAACTAGGATTGGGGGAATCCTACTCCCGAGGGAGTAGGACTCCTGGCGCGCCTCCCCTTGGCCGCCGCCCCTCCCCTTGCTCCTTTATATACGGGGCAGGGGGCACCTTGAACACACAAGTTTGATCTTTGATCGCTCTCAGCCGTGTGCGTGCCCCCTCCACCATATTCCACCTCGGTTATACTGTCGCAAGCTTAGGCGAAGCCTCGCGCCGGTGAAACATCAAGATCGCCACCACGCCGTCGGTCGACGGAACTCTCCTCGACACTCGGCTGGATCGAGTACGAGGGACGCCATCGAGCTGTACGTGTGTCAAGAACTCGGGGCGCCGGAGTAACGGCGCCGGATCGGTCGGATCGCGAGGAGAACGTCGACTACTTCCTCTACGCCAGATCGCTTCCGCTTCGGGTCTACAAGGGTATGTAGACAACACTCTCCCCTCTCGTTTCTATTCATCACCATGATCTTGCGTGTGCGTAGGAAATTTTTTGAAATTACTACGTTCCCCAACACGCGGCTAATCAACGGGCTATGGAGATGCCCATCAATTGATGTCAATGCGAGGAGTAGGGATTGCCATGCAATGAATGCACTAGAGCTATAAGTGTATGAAAGCTCAAACCGAAAACTAAGTGGGTGTGCATCCAACTTGCTTGCTCATGAAGACCTAGGGCATTTGAGGAAGCCCATCGTTGGAATATACAAGCCAAGTTCTATAACGAAAATTCCCACTAGTATATGAAAGTGATAACATAGGAGACTCTCTATATGAAGAACATGGTGCTACTCTGAAGCACAAGTGTGGTAAAAGGATAGTAACATTGCCCTTTTCTTGTTTTTTATCTTTTTATCTTTTTTTCTTTTTTTGGGTGGGATTCTTTGGCCCCTTTTTTATTTAGGCTTCTTTGGCCTCTTTTTTTTCTTTATTTTTTTTCTTGTTTTTTCATGGGGCAATGCTCTATAATGATGATCATCACACTTTTATTTACTTACAACTCAATATTACAACTCGATACTAGAACAAAGATATGACTCTATATGAATGCTTCCGGCGGTGTACCGGGATGTGCAATGATCTAGGGTAGCAATGACATAAAAAACAGACAAGCCATGAAAACATCATGCTAGCTATCTTACGATCATGCAAAGCAATATGACAATAAATGCTCAAGTCATGTATGTGATGATGATGGAAGTTGCATGGCAATATATCTCGGAATGGCTATGGAAATGCCTGATAGGTAGGTATGGTGGCTATTTTGAGGAAGATATAAGGAGGCTTATGTGTGATAGAGTGTATCATATCATGAGGTTTGGATGCACCGGCAAAGTTTGCACCAACTCTCGAGGTGAGAAAGGGCAATGCACGGTACCGAAGAGGTAGCAATGATGGAAAGGTAAAAGTGCGTATAATCCATGGACTCACATTAGTCATAAAGAACTCATATACTTATTGCAAAAGTTTATTAGCCCTCAAAGAAAAGTACTACTACGCATGCCCCTAGGGAATTAGATTGGTAGGAAAAGACCATCGCTCGTCCCCGACCGCCACTCATAAGGAAGACAATCAAAGAAACACCCCATGCTTCAAAATTGTCACACAACGGTTACCATACGTTCATGCTACGGGACTTGCAAACCTCAACACAAGTATCTCTACAATCCACAACCACCCACTAGCATGACTCTAATATCGCCATCTTTATATCGCAAAACTATTGAAAGGAATCAAACATATCATATTCAGCGATCTACAAGTTTATGTAGGATTTTATGACTAACCCTGTGAATGACCAATCCCTGTCATCTCTCTAAATAGATATAAGTGAAGCACGAGAGTTTAATTCTTTCTACAGAAGATATGCCCACGCTCTAACAAATATAAGTGAAGCAAAAGAGCATTCTATAAATGGCGGTTTTCTATGTGAAGAGAAACAGGCAATCCAAACTTCGAATGATATAAGTGAAGCACATGAAGCATTCTATAAAGCCATACTCAAAAGATTTAAGTGAAGTGCAATGAGCATTCTATAAATAAACCAAGGACTATCTCATACCAGCATGGTGCATAAAAGAAAAAGTGAAAACTAAATGCAAAAGACGCTCCAAGACTTGCACATATCGCATGAACGAAACGAATCCGAAAACATACCGATACTTGTTGAAGAAAGAGGGGATGTCTTCCGGGGCATCCCCAAGCTTAGACGCTTTAGTCTCCTTGAATATTTACTTGGGGTGCCTCGGGCATCCTCAAGCTTGAGGTCTTGCCTCTCTTCCTTTTCCTCATAGCGAGACCTCCTCGATTAGACACTTCATCCACACAAAACTTCAACAGAAAACTCGGTAAGATCCGTCAGTATAATAAAGCAAATCACCACTCTAAGTACTATTGCAAACCAATTCATATTTTGTTTTTGCATTGTTTCTACTGTAATATAGCTTTTCCATGGCTTAATCCACTGACAGAAATTGATAGTTTCATCAGAACAAGCAAACTATGCATCAAAAAACAGAATCTGTCAAACACAGAACAGTCTGTAGCAATATGAACATCCACCATACTTCTGGTACCCCAAAAATTCTACAAAACATAGAAAAAATAAAAAATTTGTACATCAAGACAGTTCAAAAAGAATCAGAACCTTTTGACTTTCCAGTTAAAAATGTAAAATCGTGCACTACAGCCAAAGTTTCTGTCCTGCACCGTACAAACCAACAAGCATTTTAAACATCCTAAAGGCAAACCTTGGCACATTATTTTTATAATACAATGGAACTGTACAAGGGGATAATTATTTTTGATGAAAATTTTCTGTAATCAAGATTCATAAAGTTTCCGTGAGCATGAACAAAGTTCAAGGAGCTCTCCCACTTCAACAATGCTTGTCTTTCTCACTTTCACTTTCCTTTTTAAAAAAATTTTGGGTTCCCCACTTTATTTTTTTTGTTTTTAAACTATATGAAAGCACTCAACAGAAATAAATGACTCTCTAAAACTTCTGGGTTGTCTCCCTGGCAGCGCTTTCTTTAAAGCCATTAAGCTAGGCATATAGTGCTCAAGTAATGGATCCACCCGGATCCTAAGGTATATCAAAGCCAATTTTAATTAACAATGATTTGTAATTTAGTAGTGAGCACAAAGTAACATATATCATGCAACAACGAAGTCTAACTCTCTTCGTATGCATCGGCAT
This sequence comes from Aegilops speltoides, assembly GCA_021437245.1. Lineage (NCBI taxonomy): Eukaryota > Viridiplantae > Streptophyta > Magnoliopsida > Poales > Poaceae > Aegilops > Aegilops speltoides. The sequence goes on from CM038144.1 coordinate 444,201,510, forward strand.
GTCATAAAAGAACAATTCATGCACACCAAGTAAAGACCAATGCATAGTATAAGCAGTTTCTTGCAATTTTATCACATTGGAAACATAGGGAGGTGGAGATATAGTTCCTCTCTCATAATAATTGCAAGTAGGAGCAGGAAGCACATGCATATTATATCTATCAAAATTACCATGTGCAATGGTAAAAGGCAACCCATCAATATAATCCTTAATAAGCACAAACTTTTCCGATATAGTGTAGTTTGGAGAATTCAAAAAGATTATAGGACTATCATGCATGGGTGCAATAGCAACAATTTCATGTTTAACATAAGTAACTATAGCAAGTTCATCTCCATAAGCATAAATCATATTGGCATCTTGGCCACAAGCATAGCAAACATCATCAAAAAGGGATATTTCAAGAGAATCAACGGGATCATAACAATCATCATAGCAATCATCCTTCAGTAATCACGAAGGGGAATTAAACAATGTATGAGTTGAAGAGTTACTCTCATTAAAAGGTGGGCACGGGTAGCTAATCCGCCCTTCCTCCTTTTGTTCTTCGCTCTCCTCATCATCTTTTTCATCCAATGAGCTCACAGTTTCATCAATTTCTTCTTCCATAGCTTCCTGCAAAATATTAGTATCTTCTTGGACAGCGGAGAAGTCCTCAATATATGGTTTGACATAGGCATTAGAAGTATAATTATCATAACAATATTCAAGTATGGAAAATTTTTCAGATTTGTAAAGAGTAGCATCATACTTTTCAATCAAAGAAGCAATTTCATAAGCACCCTTAAAAGCAACAAAATTTTCAATTTGTTGAACATCATAGTAATTATAAACACCCTTAGCATACGAAGATATGATTCCATTATCCATATATAACCTCACATTGGTAGGGAAGGTGTTTCTTAGGGTTTTCAGAACAACAAGTAACATCATATATTTCACATAAAGTCCAAGCATAGCATTGCAAACAATGAATTTGATCTAGTAAAAGTTTCCCTTTTTTAGATATACGGTGTCACACATAACAAGCATGCTCATATAAAGATTTGCCCTCAACTAAGCTAGTGGGGGTTTCAGCACGAGCACAAAGGGATCGAAGATGATCCAAGCAAAAAGCTTCAGGAGTGTGATAGATTTTGAGTGGTTCTTCAACCATTGGTTCAGTAGGTACAACTAATTTTTTTGGTATTTTGCGTTTCCTACCCATAACAAAAGATAGAAAACAACTAAGAACAACAAATAAAAATTACTTAGTGATAAAGCAAACAGGCACACATGAGAGTATTCACCCCACGCTTTGACTCCCCGGCAACGGCGCCAGAAAAAGGTCTTGATAACCCACAAGTATAGGGGATAATTGTAGCCTTTTCGATAAGTAAGAGTGTCGAACCCAACGAGGAGCTAAAGGTAGAACAAATATTCTCTCAAGTCCTATCTGCCACTGATACGACTCTACGCATGCTTAGTGTTCGTTTTACCTAGAACAAGTATGAAACTAGAAGTACTTTGTAGGTGTGGTAGGATAGGTTTGCAAGATATTAAAGAACGCGTAAATAAAAAGTAGGGGCTATTTAGATAAAGAAGCAATAAAGTAAATATAGCGAGTGTGGAAAAGTGGTGGTAGGAGTTGTGAAATTGTCCCTAAGCAATTGACTACGTTACTAGATCGGCAATTACTATTGCAATTCTATTTAAGGGAGAGGCATAAGCTAACATACTTTCTCTTCTTGGATCATATGCACTTATGATTGGAACTCTAGCAAGCATCCGCAACTACTAAAGATCATTAAGGTAAAACCCAACCATAGCATTAAAGTATCAAGTCCCTTTATCCCATACGCAAACAACCTACTTACTCGGTCTCAGGCTTCGCCGCCACGCCACCCACCATAAGAAAATCATGAACATATTGCAAACCCTACAGCTGAATCCTCACGCTATGCCGACACGGAGGGCACAATAGGACAACGCCAATAATAAAACATGCAATTCAAACCAATCATAGCAATTCATCAATCACCTGTAGGACAACGAAAATCTAATTAGACATCATAGGATGGTAACACATCATTGGATAATAATATGAAGCATAAAGCACCATGTTCAAGTAGAGGGTACATTGGGTTGCGGGAGAGTGGACCGCTGTAGATAGAAGGGGGAAGGTGATGGAGATGTTGGTGAAGATGTCGGAGGTGTTGGTGTAAATCGCAGTGATGATGATGGCCCCCGGCAGCGCTCCGGCGCCACCGGAAGCAAGGGGAGAGAGCTCCCCTTCTTCTTCTTCCTTGACCTTCACCCTAGATGGGAGAAGGGTTTCCCCTCTGGTCCTTGGATCCCATGGCGTGGGGGGCGGGAGCCCTCCGAGATTGGATCTATCTCTCTGTCTCTCTCTGTTTCTGCGTTCCCACATTATGCCCTTCCACCGTTTCTTTTATATGCGGAGATCCGTAACTCCGATTGGGTGAATCTTTCGCCCAGATTTTTCTCATAAAATTAGCTTTCTTGCGGCAAAATAAGAGCGTCAACCATATTACGGGGTGCCCAGGAGAGTCCAGGGCGCGTTTGCCTCCCTAGGGCGCGCCCCCTGTCTCGTGGCTCCCTCGGGCACCGTCTCGCGTTGATTCTTCCTCCCAAAAATCACAAATATTCCAAAATAATTCTCCGTCCGGTTTTATCCCGTTTGGACCCTGTTTGATATGGGTTTTCTGCGAAACATAAAACATGCAACAAACAGGAACTGGCACTGGGCACTGGATCAATATGTTAGTCCCAAAATAGTATAAAAAGTTGCCAAAAGTATATTAAACTTGAATAATATTGGCATGGAACAATGAAAAATTATAGATACGATGGAGACATATCAAGTAGCCTCACCATCAAACTCCTATGGCTAAGTGAAAGTGTTAAAGCTCTATAGTCCTATTGCCTAGTTCGCCGCACTAACACCTCCTTAACGGAGCAAGACATTGGGTCAAGTGTGATCCAGTGCTTTTCCGAACACCCCTGCGTTATACGCTAGGGGGATGAAGCTGACGACTGCAAACTTTCAGATTTTATACATAAAAAAGACGGCCGCACATGAGGCACCAAAACTTTTCGGGCAAAAAGTATAAAAACATAGCCTTAAAAATATCATAATATTGTTATTACAATTTTGATTCATTTTACTCGAACATAATATTTTTCGAGCACTGACCCTCTATCAAGCGGGCACCCTCCAGGATGTCCTCAAAATAATGCTCGGGCGTATGATGATCCTCGCCCATGGGTGGACCTTGTGTTGCAATATCGGTGGCCTTCATCTTCGCCCAATATGTCTTAACGCAGGCAAGGGCCATCCATGCACCTTCTATGCACGTTAACCACTTCATAGTGTCGATACGCGGTGCCGCATGCACAAGCAGCCTCATTAAACCGAAATAACTATTCGTAAGGGGCTTAGTCGGCCACAGCCGGACTACGACGTCCTTCATGGCAGTTCCGGACATCTTATGGAGCTCGGCCCATTGGGCCATCTGTTCATTCAACAATGGACGCTTTGCCGTGTCAAACTGCGACCAAAATAGCTTTTTCAACGCATGTCCTTCTCGCGCGTGGAAAAACTGATTCGCATCAGCAACACTCTTTGGCAGGTCCATAAAGGCGTCTGGAGAACTCCACAGTTGATTAAGCGGAGCATACTGCAGATCACCAAACTTAGTTTGCAATAAAAAGGGCTTACCAGCCGCGATCTCCCCGACTTGTCGGATCTGCTCTCGAGCTGCTCTGGACTCAGACCGGGCTTCCTTTGCCTATTGTAAGGCCTTGTCAAGATCGGCCACTTTGGCTTTGTTATCTTTCTCAAGAACTTGGCATTGGCTAGTGGCATCCTTCAGTTCAAGTGCCATAGAAGATATTCTGTCCTTGCACTGACGCCGAGCAGTCTGCTCGGCCTTTAATTGGACGGCTACCTTTTCAGGCAGCCGCATTACTCATCTTGGCTTGCTCCTTGGCCCGGGCAAGTTCTGCCCGAAGGGTCTCAACTGCGGCGGCACTATCTGCAGTTATGCATATACAAATTCTTAGTGTCATGCTCATTTATAATATTAGCATGTACTGAGTGCCTCAAAGACATACCTTGCGCCTCGTCGAGCCTCCTGTTAATAAGTGTGATGTCATCATCCGCTACATCAACTTTCTGCTTCAGATGTGCAACCCTGTAGCTTGGGCAGTTGCCATGGATGTAAGAGCCTGTGTTTCAATTAGTCAGGTCATTTCCTGGGTATATATTTTTGATCCTCTGATCGCCTCCCTTTGGTTGGCAATCAAAGTTCAGGGGCGACTATCTATACATAGGTGCAATTTGCATTTATAACATAGATAAAATTACACTACATACCTCGAAACCTCTTAGTAGTCTCGTAAAAGCTTCATTCAATCCATTTTTAGCGGACCAAACTCTTTCAACCACCATTCCCATCAAGGTACGATGTTCCTCTGGGACGGACGCATGTTGCAACATATCCATCAATGTATCCGGCGCCTCCGGATCTGGAACAGGTTGCGTCGTCCCTTGGACATTGGATAGTCCAGGACTTTTGTTGTTCCCCGTAGTGGCCACACACCCCTGACCCTGCGCCACTCGTTGATCGGGAAGGATCCTTCGGGGCGACACCTTCACGTCGTTTGCCTTATCAGGCATGGAGATCTGTGGAGGCGCCTCGCTCTCCATCATCTCCGGGAGAAGATCCCCCGAAGAGGAGGACTGTTGGGTAGGGCTGCGTGCCGGACTGCAAACATGTGTTTAAAATGTTACCCTTATAGCCAGGAAAGAACGGGATATGTTTAAAACACCCTGGTTCACTTACGATTCGGCTAAGGGCCTATCTTTACGGAGGATCAAGGTCAAGATCATCCCCGACCGATATCTTCCCCGCTTAGAAGCTTCTCTCTTCAAGTCTTCGGAGGCGGTCCGCTTCTTCCCATGAGGAGAAGGGATGTCAGCTTGCCCTTCCCTTCCACCTCCGGAAGTGGAAGTTCCAATCTCCCCGGACAAATTGCCTGTTGTGCCTCCAGAATGGAGGCCACCTTGGGCCTCTTTGCTCTCCTCGTTATCTTCCCCAGCCGGCACTTGATATGGTGCTGGAGCCAGCATCCTTGTTAACACCGGATCGACAGAGTCTTCGGGAAGTGGAGCCGAACACCTAATTCTCTCCGCCTTCTTTAGCCAGCCCTGACCGAGGAAAGTTTTATCAGTACATTGTGATGAGGAGTCAGACAAAACTGTGTTCAGGAGTTAAGTGCTTACCGATGTATCTGGATGATTGCAGTCAAGACCAATGTCTTCTGTAGTATCCGACCACTGTTTTCGTGCACCAAAGAACAATTTCCACATCTCTCTGAGCATCGTGCTAGAGAGGTGCTGAAGTGTCCATGGACCTTCCGGATTAAACTCCCACATGCGGAGAGGGTGTCGCTGAGAGGGTAGGATCCGGCGGACTAGCATTACTTGGATTACATTGATAAGACCGGTGTCCTTCTCAATAAGTCTCTGAATGCGGCTTTGTAGCGTCCGCACTTCATCAATAGATCCCTAGTCCAACCCTGTGTTAATCCATGATGCGAGCTGTGGCAGAGGGCCAGACCAAAACGCAGGTGTGGCTGCCGACTTTTTACCATGGGGTTCGGTGATGTAAAACCACTCTCGTTGCCATAGGTCAGAAGATTCTGCAAATGAGCCCTTTGGCCAAGAAGAATTGATAAGCTTGCTTATTGAACCGCCTCTGCACTCCGCTTGTTTCCCACTGATTACCTTTGGTTTCATGTTAAAGGTCTTAAGCCATAAGCCAAAGTGTGGGGAAATACGGAGGAAGGCCTCAAACGTGATGATGAACGCTGAAGTTTGTAGGAAGGAGTCTAGAGCTAGATTGTGGAAATCTAGTCCGTAATAAAACAAGAGTCCTCGAATGAAGGGATGAAGAGCGAACCCAAGCCCCCGGAGGAAGTGAGAGATAAACATGACCCTCTCATTGGATCTGGGAGTAGGAATAACCTGCGCTTGAGTAGGAAGCATGTGGAGGATTTCTGCAATCACGTACCTTGCCTACATGAGCTTCGAGATATCTTCCTCTGTGACAAAAGAGGCCATCCACAGACCTTGAAGGCTGGGTCCAGACATGGCTGGAAGCTCGAAGCGACTGGATTGACCCTTGGGTGTTGGAACTTGAGGTGGGGGCTGGAGGAAAGAACTAGCATGGAAGAAAACGGATAGGCCTTAGCCCCTTTATAAAGGCGATGAATATCAAATGTCCCCTCTGTGGCCTTAGAACATGCATATTCCCAAGGAATCATGCCAACAGAATGGTTGGGTTACCCACGCCCGTGTTGATGAAAATGCCGCAATAAGGGGACACGATCTCTGCTTTGCTAAGACGTGCCAATAAAAACCGCCTCTCGAAACGAGGGGTGCCAGGCTAGAAAACGATTAAAATAATGGTCGGGTGATGATGTAATGTCATGCTACAAAAAATTGTCAGCGGATTGGGCTCGTGAAATATTATACTCCCTACGGTTGTGTGTGGAACTTGTTTTGCAGAGCCGGACACGATTCTTGTGTTCGAAATCTACTTTGAAGTATTCGGAGGAGGAACCCGCCTTGTAATGCCAAAGACAATCTACGGCGTCGGACTCATCGTCATTGAAGCCTGTTTCAGGGGCTACTGAGGAAGTCCTGGATTAAGGGGTCCTCGGACAGCCGGACTATATGCTTTGGCCGGACTATTAGGCTATGAAGATACAAGATGAAGATTTCTTCCCGTGTCTGGATGCGACTCTCCTTGGCATGGAAGGCAAGCTTGGCGATTCAGATATGTAGATTCCTTTCTCTGTAACCGACTTTGTACAACCCTAGCCCCCTCCGGTGTCTATATAAACAGGAGGTTTAGACTTCTAAGGTTTAGCCACAACAATCATAACCTCATAGGCTATACTTCTAGGGTTTAGCCATTATGATCTCGTGGTAGATCAACTCTTGTAATACTCATATTCATCAAGATCAATCAAGCAGGAAGTAGGGTATTACCTCCATAGAGAGGGCCCGAACCTGGATAAACATTGTGTCCCCCGCCTCCTATTACCATTAGCCTTAGACGCGTAGTTCGGGACCCCCTACCCGAGATCCGCCGGTTTTGACACCGACAATAGCCTCCACGAACTAACCCCTCTAGTTTTTATACACATCGGAGGGGCCTAGGGTTTGTACAAGGTCGGTTCATCAGGGAAGGAAGCTTCCAGACTCTAATCTTGTTGTCTATGTATTGAGAAGTCCCATCCGGACACGGAGGATAATCTTCAGCTTGATATTGTACGGCCCATCCAACCCCGCCCATACTCCTGGGACGGACACCTGAGGACCCCCGAATCCGGGACTCCCTCACCCTCCCCTAGTGCAATTCGGACTGCCATGGGGGGCACCCCTTGCGGCCCTTCCCTCTCTGCACTAAGGCCTATGTAGGCCCAATACTTCCCTGGGGGGTTCCGGTAACCCCTCGGTACTTCGGTAAAATACCCGAACCACTCGAAACCATTCCAATGTCAGAATACTACCTTCAATATATGAATCTTAACCTCTTGACCATTTCGAGACTCCTTGTCATGTCTGTGATCTCATCCGGGACTCTGAACAAACATCGGTCACCAAGACACATAACTCATAATTCAAATCGTCATCGAACGTTAAGCGTTCGGACCCTATGGGTTCGAGAACTATGTAGACATGACCGAGACACATCTCCGGTCAATAACCAATAGCGGAACCTGTATGCTCATATTGGTTCCTACATATTATACGAAGATCTTTATTGGTCGAACCGCAATAACAACATACATTATTCCCTTTGTCATCAGTATGTTACTTGCCCGCGATTCGATCATCGATATCCTCATACCTAGTTCAATCTCATTACCAGCAAGTCTCTTTACTCGTTCCGTAATACATCATCCCGTAACTAACTCATTAGTCACATTGCTTGCAAGGCTTATAGTGATGAGCATTACCGAGAGGGTCCAGAGATACCTCTCTGATACACAGAGTGCCAAATCCTAATCTCGATCTATGCCAACCAAACAAACACCTTCGGACACACCTATGGAGCATATTTATAATCACCCAGTTACGTTGTGACGTTTGATAGCACACAAAGTGTTCCTCCAGTATTCGGGAGTTGCATAATCTCATAGTCAGAGGAACATGTATAATTCATGAAGAAAGCAATAGCAATAAAACTTAATGATCATTATGCCAAGCTAACGGATGGGTCTTGTCCATCACATCATTCTCTAATGATGTTATCCCATTCATCAAATGACAACACATATCTATGGTCAGGAAACATAACCATCTTTGATTAATGAGCTAGTCAAGTAGAGGCATACAAGGGACACTCTGTTTTGTCTATGTATTCACACATGTACTAAGTTACCGGTTAATACAATTCTAGGATGACTAATAAACATTTATCATGATATAAGGAAATATAAATAACAACTTTATTATTGCCTGTAGGGCATATTTCCTTCAGTCTCCCACTTGCACTTGAGCCAATAATCTAGATTACATAGAATGATTCTAACACCCATGGAGTCTTGGTGCTGATCATGTTTTGCTCGTGGAAGAGGCTAAGTTAACGGGTCTACAACATTCAGATCTATATGTATCTTGCAAATCTCTGTCTCCCTCCTTGACTTGATCGCGGATGGAGTTCAAGCGTCTCTTGATGTGTTTGGTTCTCTTGTGAAATCTGGATTCCTTTGCCAAGGCAATGGCTCCAGTGTTGTCACAAAAGATTTTCATTGGACCCGATGCACTAGGTATTACACCTAGATCGGATATGAACTCCTTCATCCAGACTCCTTCCTTTGCTGCTTCCGAAGCAGCTATGTACTCCGCATCACACCTAGATCCTTCCACGACGCTCTGCTTGGAACTGCACCAACTGACAACTCCACCATTCAATATAAATACGTATCCAGTTTGCGACTTAGAGTCATTCAGATCAGTGTCAAAGCTTGCATCGACATAACCATTTACGACAAGCTCTTTGTCACCTCCATAAACGAGAAACATATCCTTAGTCCTTTTCAGGTATTTCAGGATGTTCTTGACCGCTGTCCAGTGATCCACTCCTGGATTACTTTGGTACCTCCCTACTAAACTTATAGCAAGGCACACATCAGGTCTGGTACACAACATTGCATACATGATAGAACCTATGGCTCGGGCATAGGGAATGACTTTCATTTTCTCTCTATTTTCTGCAGTGGTCCGGCATTGAGTCTGACTCAACTTCACACCTTGTAACACAAGCAAGAACAATTTCATTGACTGATCCACTGTGAACTTCTTCAAACCTTTATCAAGGTATGTACTTTGTGAAAGTCCAATTAAGCGTCTTGATCTATCTCTATAGATCTTGATGCCCAATATATAAGGAGCTTCACCGAGGTCTTTCATTGAAAAATTCTTATTCAAGTATCCTTTTTATGCTATCAATAAATTTTGTATTATTTCCAATCAACAATATGTCATCCACATATAATATTAGAAATGCTATAGAGCTCCCACTCACTTTCTTGTAAATACAGGCTGCTCCAAAAGTCTGTATAAAACCATATGCTTTGATCACACTATCAAAGCGTATATTCCAACTCCGAGAGGCTTGCACCAGTCCATAAATGGATTGCTGGAGCTTGCACACTTTGTTAGCACCTTTTGGATCGACAAAACCTTCTGGTTGCATCATATACAACTCTTCTTCCAGAAATCCATTAAGGAATGCAGTTTTGACATTTCCAACTTTCATAATCATAAAACGCGACAATTGCTAACATGATTCAGACAGACTTAAGCATCGCTACGGGTGAGAAGGTCTCATCATAGTCAACTCCTTGAACTTGTCAAAAACCTTTCACAACAAGTCGAGCTTTGTAGATAGTAACATTACCGTCAGTGCCAGTCTTCTTCTTGAAGATCCATTTATTTTCTATGGCTTGCCAATCATCGTGCAAGTCCACCAAAGTCCACACTTTGTTCTCATACATGGATCCCATCTCATATTTCATGGCCTCAAGCCATTTCGTGGAATCTGGGCTCATCATCGCTTCCTCATAGTTCGTAGGTTCATCATGATCTAGTAACATGACTTCCAAAACAGGATTATCGTACCACTCTGGTGTGGACCATATTCTGGTTGACCTACGAGGTTCGGTGGTAACTTGATCTGAAGTTTCATGATCAACATCATTAGCTTCTTCACTAATTGGTGTAGGAATCACTAGAACTAATTTCTGTGATAAACTACTTTCCAATTCGGGAGAAGGTACAATTACCTCACCAAGTTCTACTTCCCCTCCCACTCACTTCTTTCGTGAGAAACTCCTTCTCTAGAAAGGATCCATTATTAGCAATGAATATATTGTCGCCGGATCTGTGATAGCAGGTGTATCCAACAGTTTCTTTTGGGTATCCTATGAAGACACATTTCTCCGATTTGGGTTCGAGCTTATCAGGTTGAAGCTTTTTCACATAAGCATCACAACACCAAACTTATAGCTTAGGCTTCTTGCCAAACCACAGTTCATATGGTGTTGTCTCAACGGATTTAGATGGTTCCCTATCTAATGGGAATGCAGCCGTCTCTAAAGCATAACCCCAAAACAACAACGGTAAATCAGTAAGAGACATCATAGATCTCACCATATCTAATAAAGTATGGTTACGACGTTTGGACACACAATTGCGCTGTGGTGTTCTAGGTGGCGTGAGTTGCGAAACTATTCCACATTGTTTCAAATGAAGACCAAACTCGTAACTCGAATATTCTCCTCCACGATCAGATCATAGAAACTATATTTTCGTGTTACGATGAATTTCCACTTCACTCTGAAATTTTTTGAACTTTTCAAATGTTTCAGACTTATGTTTCATTAAGTAGATATACCCATATCTGCTCAAATCATCTGTGAAGATTAGAAAATAACGACACCCACCGCGAGCCTCAACACTCATCGGACCGCATACATCGCTATGTATTATTTCCAATAGGTCAGTAGCTCGCTCCATTGTTCCAGAGAATGGAGTCTTAGTCATCTTTCCCATGAGGCATGGTTCGCAAGCATCAAGTGATTCCAAACGCCGATCAACATGGAGTTTGTTCATGCGCTTTACACTAATATGACCTAAACGGCAGTGCCACAAATAAGTTGCACTATCATTACTACCTTTGCATCTTTTGGCTTCAATATTATGAATATGTGTATCACTACGATCGAGCTTCAACAAAAATAGACCACTCATCAAGGGTGCATGACCATAAAATATATTACTCATATAAATAGAACAACCATTATTCTCTGATTTAAATGAATAACCGTCTCGCATCAAACAAGATCCAGATATAATGTTCATGCTCAATGCTGGCACCAAATAACAATTATTCAGGTCTAAAACTAATCCCGAAGGTAGATGTAGAGGTACCATGCTTACGGCGATCACATCGACCTTGGAACCATTTCTGACACGCATCGTCACCTCGTCCTTAGCCAATCTTCGTTCAATCCGTAGCCCCTGTTTCGAGTTGAAAATATGAGCAACAGAGCCGGTATCAAATACCCATGCGCTACTATGAGCATTAGTAAGGTACACATCAATAACATGTATATCAAATATACCTTTCACTTTTCCATCCTTCTTATCCGCCAAATACTTGGGGCAGTTCCGCTTCCAGTGACCAGTCCCTTTGCAGTAGAAGCACTCTGTTTTAGGCTTAGGTCCAGACTTGGGCTTCTTCCCGGGAGCAGCAACTTTCTTGCTATTATTCTTGAAGTTCCCTTTCTTCCCTTTGCCCTTTTTCTTGAAACTAGTTGTCTTGTTAACCATCAACACTTGATGCTCCTTCTTGATTTCTACCTCCGCAGCCTTTAGCATCGCAAAGAGCTCGGGAATTGTCTTTTCCATCCCTTGCATATTATAGTTCATCACGAAGCCTTTATAGCTTGGTGGGAGTGATTGAAGAACTCTGTCAATGACACTATCACTAGGAAGATTAACTCCCAACTGAGTCAAGTGGTTATGGTACCCAGACATTCTGAGTATGTGTTCACTGACAGAACTATTCTCCTCCATCTTGCAGCTATAGAACTTGTTGGAGACTTCATATCTCTCAACTCGGGCATTTGCTTGAAATATTAACTTCAACTCCTGGAACATCTCATATTCTCCATGATGTTCAAAATGTCTTTGAAGTCCCGATTCTAAGCCGTAAAGCATGGTACACTAAACTATCGAGTAGCCATCAACTTTAATTTGCCAAATGTTCATAATGTCCAGAGTTGCTCCTGCAGCGGGCCTTGCACCTAGCGGTGCTTCCAGGACGTAATTCTTCTCTGCAGCAATGAGGATAATCCTCAAGTTACGGACCCAGTCCGTGTAATTGCTACCATCATCTTTCAACTTAGCTTTCTCTAGGAACGCATTAAAATTCAAGGGAACGGTAGCACGAGCCATTGATCTACAACAACAAAGATATGCAAAAACTATCAGGACTAAGATTGTGATAAATTAAAGTTCAATTAATCTTATTACTAAAGAACTCACACTTAGATAGACATCCCTCTAGTCATCTAAATGATCATGTGATCCATATCAACTAAACCATGTCCGATCATCACGTGAGATGGAGTAGTTTTCAATGGTGAACATATCTATGTTGATCATATCTACTATATGATTCACGTTCAACCTTTGGTCTCAGTGTTCCGAGGCCATATCTGCATATGCTAGGCTCATCAAGTTTAACCCGAGTATTCTGCACGTACAAAACTGGCTTGCACCCATTGTATGTGAACGTAGGGCTTATCACACCCGATCATCACGTGGTGTCTTGGCACGACGAACTGTAGCAACGGTGCATACTCAGGGAGAACACTTATACCTTGAAATTTAGTGAGGGATCATCTTATAATGCTACCACCGTAATAAGATGCATAAAAGATAAACATCACCTGCAATCAAAATACGTGACATGATATGGCCATCATTATCTTGTGCCTTTGATATCCATCTCCAAAGCACTGTCACGATCTCCATTGTCACCGGCTTGACACTTTGATCTCCATCATAGCATCGTTGTCGTCTTGCAAACTATTGCTTCTACGACTATCGCTACCGCTTAGTTATAAAGTAAAGCAATTACATGGCGATTGCATTTCATACAATAAAGCGACAACCATTAGGCTCCTGCCAGTTGCCTATAACTTTTACAAAACAAGATCATCTCATACAATAACTTATATCACATCATGTCTTGACCATATCACATCACAAGATGCCTGCAAAAACAAGTTAGACATCCTCTACTTTGTTGTTGCAAGTTTTACGTGGCTGCTATGGGCTTCTGGCAAGAACCGTTCTAACCTACGCATCAAAACCACAATGATTTTTCATCAAGTGTGTTGTTTTAACGTTCAACAAGGACCGGCCATAGTCAAACTCGATTCAACTAAAGTTGGAGAAACAGAAACCCGCCAGCCACCTATGTGCAAATCACGTCGGTAGAACCGGTCTCATGAACATGGTCATGTAATGTTGGTCCGGGCCGCTTCATCCAACAATACCGCCAAATAAGAGTAAGACGTTGGTGGTAAGCAGTATGACTATTATTGCCCACAACTCTTTGTGTTCTACTCGTGTATATCATCTACGCATAGACCTGGCTCCGATGCCACTGTTGGGGAACGTAGCATGCAATTTCAAAAAAATTCCTACGATCACACAATATCTATCTAGGAGATGCATAGCAATGAGAGGGGGAGAGTGTCCACATACCCTCGTAGACCGAAAGCGGAAGCGTTAGGTTAACGCGGTTTATGTAGTCGAACATCTTCACGATCCAGCCGATCTAGTACCGAATGTACGACACCTCCGAGTTCAGCACACGTTCAGCTTGATGACGTCCCTCGAACTCTTGATGCAGCAGAGGGTCGAGGGAGAGTTTTGTTAGCACGACATCATGGTGACGGTGATGGTGATGTGATCTGCACAGGGCTTCGTCTAAGCACTACGACGCTATGACCGGAGGAGTAAAACATGGAGGGGGTACCGCAAACGGCTAAGAGAAAAATTGATCTGTCTTTGGGGTGCCCCCCGCCCCCGTATATAAAGGAGGGGAGGAGGAGGCGGCCGGCCAGGACATGCCATGGGGGGAGTCCTACTAGGACTCCACTCCTAGTATGATTTGCCCCCCCTTTTCCCTTCTTACCGGAGGGGAAAAGGAAGGAGAGGGAGAGGGAGAGGGAAAGGGGGTGCCACCTGTCGGGTAGGGGGTGCCGATCTATGCGTCTAGGCTCATGGTAACAGGAAGCAAGGGACACAATGTTTACCCAGGTTCGGGCCCTCTCGATGGAGGTAAAACCCTACTTCCTGCTTGATTAATATTGAAGATATGGGTAATACAAGAGTAGATCTACCACGAGATCGTGGAGGCTAAACCCTAGAAACTAGCCTATGATGGTATGATTGTAATTGTGATCGGCCTTCTAAGGACCAACCTCTCCGGTTTATATAGACACCAGAAAGGGCTAGGGTTTACATGGAGTCAGTTACAAGGAAGGAAATATAACATCCGGATGGCCAAGCTTGCCTTCCACGCCAAGGAGAGTTCCATCCGGACACGGGACGAAGTCTTGAGTCTTGTATCTTCACGCTTCAATAGCCCGGACGATGTACACAGTCCGGCTTTCCGGATACCCCCTAATCCAGGACTCCCTCAGTAGCCCCTGAACTAGGCTTCAAAGACGATGAGTTCGGCGCGTAGTCTTGTCTTCGGCATTGCAGGGTGGGTTCCTTCTCCGAATACTCCAAAGTGATTATTGAACACTTGAATCGTGTTCGGATCCACAAAATGATCTTCACATGCCACCGTAGAGAGAACGATATTTCACAAATGCAATCTGATGATAATTTTTTAGACAATGCGACGTGTCATTACGGTCGGGTCATTATTCAAACCGTTTTCCTACAACCAGCCACAATGCATACTGAGAGGCGGTTTCCCTGACACGTCTTGTCAAAGCAGAGATCGTGTCCCCTCATGGGATTCTCATCAATACGGGTATGGGTAATCCCACCACGCCATCAATCGTGGCGCTTGGGAAGCAAGCGATTCCCAACGGGCAAGTGGGAGGCGCACTGCTTTCGTCGCCTATAAAGGGACAAGATTTCCCCATTTTTACCCACGCCTTCTTCCTCCTTTGCCCACTCTTTCCCCCTTGAGCTCCAGCGCCCAAGCCCAAGTCTTCTCCGCACAGCTAAACATGTCTGGAGCAGGAGGTAAGTGTGTGGCTTCCACCGTCAAGGAGAAGCATATCGCAAATCGTCGGGCGGCCGGATACTTGGCCGCAGACATAGCGCACCGGCTACTAGACGTCGGGCAGGTCATTCCGACCCCAGGACCGCACGAGAGGCTCATGTTCTACTACGGGCTAGATTTCCATGATCTAGCCCCGAACTTCGTCCTCAACATCTCGGCGTTCATCGTCGTATGCGAGGCCTTCCTCCGCATCCGGCCACACTTTGGCCTGTGGCTGCAAATCTTCTGCATGAAGCCGAAGATTGTAAGCGGACAGCAAGCGAAGTGCGGAGGGGCCATGGTGGGCAAGATGCCTAACGTCACCTGGCTGGACGGTTCCTTTGCGGAGACCGTAAAAGGGTGGAAATCGGGGTGGTTCTACATTACCTAGCCGCGCGGCGCCAACTGGGTGGCGGCCCCCGAGTTCTGATCCGGAGCCCCCATGCGCTCACCTCCGGGAAAAGAAGGGCCCGCCTGGGCGACCCACAGAGCTGACCGACTCCAAACCTGCATCAAGAGCATGAAGGACAAGAACATCAAGCTTGTCAACGTGATCCAGTCATGCTCGTCACGGATTCTCGCTGTGCCAAAGGCGGGCATTCAATCTGTGGGAGTTCGTCCCGCCGAACACCGACGCCAGAGGCTCTACGGCATGAAGCACAAAGACGCGTGGAAGGCGTTGTTCAAGGCCTCCAAGTACTCTCCTCCCACATCCGAGGACCGTGGCTCCACGCCGCCCTCCTAGTCGTGAGCTGTGCTACCACCGGATTCAGTTCTTCCCGATATATTCATGGGGGAGTCTTAAGTAATTGGGCATATTTGTTCAGGATTATGTGGAGACAGCGGAGCAGATTGACTGTCCGGCTCTGCTGCCAGAAGGCCCAGCTGATGCTCTCCTGACAGAGATGCTAGTCCCGGCGCCCTACAAGGTGTCAAAGAAGAGGGCCGAAAAGAAGGCCCCGGGGATCCGAAAGGGTCTCCGGCGTAAGGTTGCGCCAGAAGCCTCGTCCGAAGATGACGAGGCACACTCCTCCCCCGAAGGGGAGGAAGAAGAAGAAGAAGGGACCACCCTACCCGGAGAGGGTGAGGGGCCCGGGAAGGCGGACCAGGGGGCCGGGAAAGGTCCTCGGCGCAAGGCCGTCATACCCACGTTGTCTGACGACGACGAGACAGATTCCTCCCGCGGAGGCGGGGGAAGCAAGAAAAAACTCTACCTCCCCGCACTGGGGAGGAGAAAAATAGAAAAGCCGCCCCGGAGGGGGAGGCTGGGACGTCCAAGAAGGGAAAGGTGTCCCTTCCGGACTACTCCGCCACGGCCGCTCACAGCAAGGAGGGGTGGCTGCCCAGGGGGAAGCCCCTGGCGCGATCGTAAGTAGCCGCACTCTATCACGACTTTACTTCATAATTTTTCTTTTTATAATGCCAAACATATATGCAGTCCGGCCAGGGTTCATCCCGAGGTATCTTCCTCGGTCGGGTCCCCGAGTGGTTCAAGGATGAACTCGCTCCCGACGGCCACTACTCCTCAGCCCGCGGATGACACGGAGGTGTTGTCGCGAAGGCTCCCAGAGCGGGGTGAGGTGACTCTGGAGACGCCCCAAGGCGGGATTTTAGATGCCGGGCACATGGGGTTCAAGATCCCTATGGATCGTGCTGATGAGAGCCGCAGCAAGCCGGACTCTCATCCGGATACTGCGCCGGAGCCTTCGATGGCTCTGGATGCTGGCAGGCGGCCCCTCCCTAGGGATGGCAAGCCGTCCGTGCCGATGACTTCCGTCACGCCAGAGGCATCGGATAGTCTGCTGGAAGTGCTTCGCGGCGCTTCCTTGGATGACGGCACCATACTCTTATGGGTGTGGTGATTCAGAAGGTTCTGTCCGCCAAGAGTGGACTGACCGAAGCGTGTACCAGCCTCCTGACGGGCTTTGAGGTAAGTAATAAAAATGTGTGTAATTACCACCCGATAGGTAGTAGCCCCTGATACTCTGTTTGGTGTTCGGAAGGAAAAGCCAAACGGAGGGTCAATTATAATCCGCAGGAGTCTAATAATAAATGTGCATGTGAATGAGCAGGCTGTGCTGCTTGCCGTTGCTGCCCGCACAGCCGAGGTCGCCGAACTAAAGTGGGACCTGGAGCAGGCGCAGGGAGAGATCGGCCTCACGAAGAGGCAGCTCGAAGAGAACAAAGGTGAGTGATTCCCCACTCTTATGTATTTAAGGATAGATAAAATCGATTAGTCTAACGACGAAGCATCATGACTGTGTAACAGGGGCCACCGCCGAAGTGGCGTCCCTGAAGCAAGCGTTGTCCGAGGCCGAAGACAAGGCGGCCTTGGAATGCAAGGAGCGCGAAAAGCAAAGTGCCAGAGTGGGCGAGGTACAGCAAGGGCTCCAGGACCTCGGCAAGAAGTTCGAGTCTGTGGAGCATGATCTGAAGATGAAAGAGGCCGAGCTTGCGGAGGCCCTTGTGAATATGAAATATGCCAAGGCCAAAGCCGAGAAGGCACAACAGGAAATCCAGGAGGCCCAAAATATAGCGGCGGGTAAGAAATTCTTTATGCGAAGCAAACATGTGGAGGAGGCGTTTCTGTTACTTACCCGAATTCGGAGCTCTCCAGGGGCATTTGCAGATCTTCCACGCAGCGTATCAGATGCCGTGGAGTTCTATCGTGACCAAGAGGGGAGCTCAACGGAGAAGCTCTTCTGGTCCCAGTATGCTGGGGCCGAACACCCAATGCCTCTGAGTGACCAACTGAAGCAGTTGGTCGAACTCCACAGGGCGGCCGAAGTGGCTATGAAAGATTTCATAGTCCGAATGTGGCCCGGTGAGCCCCTGCCGGCTAGCTACTTCGGCCTAATCAAGCGGATGGTGAATACCTGTCCGCGGCTCGAAGTCATCAAGCGATCTGTTTGCATTGAGGGTGTCCGCCGGGCCTTTGCCCGCGCGTAGGTGCACTAGGGCAAGCTGGTTGCTGAGAAGCTGGTGAAGGACGTTCCGCCAAAGGGCAAGGAGCATCGCCATCCCGAGAAGTACTATGATGGCGTTATGAAGGGCGCTCGTCTCGTGGCCGATGAGTGTACCAAGGACAAGATCTTTGACTAAATGTACCTCTGCCGTTGTTGTAATTTAAAGATGAAGTTACTTGCGCTATGTAACGCTTTTGTTATTTAAAATATTACCTTCTGTGCGGCTGTTTATACAATTCTGAAAGTAGGCCAGCCGTCGGCTTCCGTCCCCACGTAACTAGTACTGGGGTGTTCGTGGAAAACCCGGACACTCTTTATCCAAATGTTTGGTCCCTTAAGGAGGTGTCCGGCGCAGCAAACAAGCCATCGGACTATGCGGCTTTATAACTTTCACTTAGCCATAGAAGTCTACAATTTTAAATTTCGGCGAAGCCCTTGGAACCCGGAATGCCGAATTGGGGCGCTATATACGCGTAGATCGGACGAAGTCGATTTATCGCCTAAAGCGAAAAAATCTTTAAGGATTTTAAGACCTCTCGAACAGCGACCAGCTCTCGCCACATCATGCCGGTCAATTTTCGCTTTCATCGAGGTGCTCATCCGAAGAACCGACACAATCGCAGAGTTCTCCGCTACCTTAGCCGATATAACAGAACGTAAGGTACCAAAACAAGGGAGCCGGGCTAACCCAACAGTAGACCCAAGACATGATTCGGAGCTGATGCATATAGTGCTATAAGTTCGGGGTGCCGCACTGTTGAAAGTGTTCGGACTTGTTTTGCCTTATTATGGGGCGCCATAAGAAGCCCCTGGCAAACTGAACGTACCAAGGTGTACAGATGCAATATCAAATAAACATTTGTGAGAAAAATGCTCAAATAAGACTGATAAGCTGACGCTATATGTGATCTCCCATTGATGAATAATACGTTTAAGCGTATGTTTACAATGAATGCGTTAAGCAGAGATAAATAGGACTATTTGACATGTCCTATCCAGGGGCAGGTCACGTACAGATAGATAAAACAGGTATAACGATCGTAAGTAGATTCCACCTGGGTGTTTCCTTCTGTGTGCAAAGCCTGTTGCCTCCTTGATTTTCTCTCCTATGTAAGTCCGGCAATCCGGCCCTTCTGAAGAGGCTGCACTAAAGCAATGTCCTGAAAGGTAAAAGGGAAAGATTATGAAGGTATGTTGCGGTGATACCGCACTATTGACTGAGTCATTGATGCGCCTCCGCCTGTGCCCATGGTATTTTGAGTGCGTAATTATGTACGCGTGGCACGAATGCTGCTTTAATGGGGTTTGAGCGGAGGCCGGACTGCTAATCACGCCTTGGCGTGCCTGATGATCCTGTTGCGGGGTGCTTCGGACTCGCTTGACAGTGCATGAGGTTGTCGTCGCCGGATTGGTGGTTTGCCGGAGGAGGCCGCATTGTACTTCTGCCGCGAGGGCTACAGTATGCTCTTCTGTACGAAGAGAGCGGTCCATGTTTTTGTTGACTGTTATGACCCCGCGCGGGCCTGGCATCTTGAGCTTGAGGTATGCATAGTGTGGCACCGCATTTAACCTAGCGAATGCGGTTCGTCCAAGCAGTGCGTGGTAACCACTATGGAAAGGGACGATATTGAAGATTAACTCTTTGCTTCGGAAGTTGTCCAGAGATCCGAAGACCACTTCCAATGTTATGGAGCCCATACAGTGGGCCTCTACTCCAGGAATTACACCTTTAAAGGTGGTTTTGGTGGGCTTGATCCTTGAAGGGTCAATGCCCATTTTGCGCACTGTGTCCTGATAAAGCAGGTTCAGGCTACTGCCACCGTCCATAAGGACTCGCGTGAGGTGGAATCCATCGATGATTGGGTCTAGGACCAATGCGGCTGAGCCGCCATGACGGGTGCTAGTAGGGTGATCCCTACGATCAAAGGTGATCGGGCAAGCTAACCATGGGTTAAATTTGGGGGCGACTAGCTCCATCGCATAGACGTCCCGTAGTGCTCGCTTTTGTTCCCGTTTGGGAATTTGAGTGGCGTAGATCATGTTGGCCGTTTTCACCTGGGGGGGATTTCTTTTATCCCCCCTTGTTCGGACACCGGGGCTCTTCGTCATCGTCGCTGTGCAGCCCCTTGTCCTTGTTTTCGGCATTTATTTTGCCGGCCTGTTTGAACACCCAGCAGTCTCTATTGGTGTGGTTGGCTGGCTTGTCCAGGGTGCCATGAATTTGGCACGAGCGCTCCAGTATGCGGTCCAGACTGGACGGTCCCTGATTATTTCTTTTGAACAGCTTCTTCTGCTGACCGGGCTTGGATCCGCTGAATCCGATGTTGACTGTCGTGTCTTCAGTGCTGTCGCCGTTGTTCCGTCGCTTATGTCTGTTACGCGGTGGCTTGCCGTTATTGTCGCGTCCATCCGAAGTGCCAGAATGTGGCGTAGTGCTGCTGTGAGCCAACCAGCCGTCCTCGCCCGCGCAAAAGCGGGTCATTAGTGTTGTGAGAGCTGCCATGGACTTGGGTTTTTCCTGGCCGAGGTGTCGGGCGAGCCACTCGTCCCGGATATTATGCTTAAAAGCCGCCAGGGCTTCGGCGTCCGGACAGTCGACTATTTGGTTCTTTTTAGTTAGGAACCGAGTCCAAAATTTTCTGGCTGACTCTCCGGGCTATTGAGTAATGTGGCTCAGGTCATCGGCGTTCGGTGGTCGCACATATGTGCCCTGGAAGTTGTCAAGGAATGCGTCTTCCAGGTTTTCCCAGCTGCCAATGGAATTTGCTGGGAGGCTGCTTAGCCAATGTCGGGCTGGTCCTTTGAGCTTAAGGGGAAGATACTTGATGGCGTGTAGATCGTCTCCGCGGGCCATGTGAATGTGGAGCAGGAAATCTTTGATCCATACTGCGGGTCTGTTGTGCCATCGTATGATTCGATGTTTACGGGTTTGAACCCTTCTGGGAATTCATGATCCATCACTTCGTCAGTGAAGCAGAGGGGGTGTGCGGCGCCTATGTGCCGGGCTATGTGGCCACACAGTTCGAATTGGTCTGGGTTGCTTTGTTCGGCCCGGCCAAACTTGTTGATGATGTATCCGGCGTGACGGTCATCGTCGCACGCTGGGGTGCGTCCCCACGATCCATAGATCGATCTTGGCTGTCCTGCTTGGTTTTCCAGAATATCTTGCAGGTCCTGCCTGTTGCCCCGGGCCGTAGTGTATTGGCGTGGGGGTGCGAGCTGGTATTCGGGCTGATATCCCATTTTATCCCGGCCACGGGATGGCCGGTCATCCATTTGGCGCTCGAGTCCGTATTCCTTGGCTGCCAGGACTTCAGTCCATCTATTTGTGAGCAGGTCTTGATCAGGCTAGAGTTGCTGCTGCTTCTTCTTCAGGCTCCTCATAGTGGCAATAAGCCGGCGCTTGAAGCGCTCCTGCTCCACGGGATCCTCAGGCACGCCGAACTCGTCGTCGCCGAGGGTAATCTCATCTTCGGAGGGGGGCATATAGTTGTCCTCCTCCGGATATCCGTCGGTCGCCTGTTCGTCTGGGATGACCTGCTCATCTTCTTGTTCGGCCTGCTCGAAGGCGGGCTGGTCAGGGTTGTATTCCTCTTCGGCGCCATCCGGATTTCTTTCATCTCCGGGGCCGGTATTGCTGTGGCGGGGGTTGGAGCAGCGCCGACGACGCCCATGCTTTGCTTTTCTCCCTGAGGGGATATCCTAAGTTGCCTCGTCACCATTGGTTTTCTTCGGAGTGTCCACCATGTATATATCGTATGAGGAGGTGGTCGTCCACTGCCCTGTGAGCGGTGGCTCCTGTAATTCTCCTGCATAGTCGTCCATACCATCGATGTCTTCGGAGTCGAAGTCAAGCACGTCGGTTAAATCATCGATCGTGGCAATGAAGTAGGTGGTGGGTGGGCAGCGAATTCCTTCGTCGCCTGCTTCCCACTCAAGCCGGACATAGTTCGGCCCAGTGCCTCCTGACAAAGAGAGAGACTTTAATGAGTTCAGCATGTCGCCAAGGGGCGAGTGCTGGAAGATGTCCACAGCGGTAAATTCCATGACCGGAGCCCAGTCTGGTTTGGCTGGCTCGAGGGTGCACGGACCGGAGCCAACAACCGGATACGTGTCCGGGGGCCCGGGGTTACAGGCTTCCACAAAGGTGAGACCTGTGTTCGGCTCCACCGCCGATGAGTGTGCGGCCTGCAGGGTGGGGTCCACCCCTCCGTCCTTAGGCGACACAACCAGCTCCGGATTTAGATCCGAGGCTACTGTAGGGGTGATATCTCGAGCTTCGTCCGACAACAGGTCTAAGCCGTGCTCATCGTGACTGTTCGGTGCTCCTGGCGCAGGCCCAAATCCGTCGAAGATCAAGTCTCCGCGAATATCCGCTGTGTAGTTCAAGTTTCCGAACCTGACCTGGTGGCCGGGGGCGTAGCTATTGATCTGCTCCAGATGGCCAATCAAATTGGCCCGCAGCGTGAAGCCGCCGAACACGAAGATCTGTCCGGGGAGAAAATTCTCCCCCTGGACCGTGTTGTTGACGATTGAGGGCGCCATCAAGCCCTGCAGCGACGACACAGAGGAACTCTCAATGAAAGCACCAATGTTGGTGTCAAAACCGGCGGATCTCGGGTAGGGGGTCCCGATCTGTGCGTCTAGGGTGATGGTAACAGGAAGCAAGGGACACAATGTTTACGCAGGTTCGGGCCCTCTCGATGGAGGTAAAACCCTACTTCCTGCTTGATTAATATTGAAGGTATGGGTAATACAAGAGTAGATCTACCACGAACTCGTAGAGGCTAAACCGTAGAAGCTAGCCTATGATGCTATGATTGTAATTTTGATCGGCCTTCTAAGGACCAACCTCTCCAGTTTATATAGACACCGGAGAGGGCTGGGGTTTACATGGAGTCGGTTACAACGAAGGAAATATAACATACGGATCGCCAAGCTTGCCTTCCACACCAAGGAGAGTTCTATCCGGACATGGGACAAAGTCTTGAGTCTTGTATCTTCACGCTTCATTAGCCCGGACGATGTACACAGTCCGGCTGTCCGGATACCCCCTAATCCAGGACTCCCTCTCCGCCCCCTCCCCTTGTCCAATTCGGAGTGCCATGGGGGGGACCCCTTGTGGCCCTCCCCTATCTCCACTAAGGCCCATGTAGGCCCAATACTTCCTTGGGGGGTTTCGGTACCCCTTGGTACTCCAGTAAAATACCCGAACCACTCGAAACCATTCCGATGTCCAAATACTACCTTCCAATACATGAATCTTTACCTCTCGACCATTTAGAGACTCCTCGTCATGTCCGTGATCTCACTTGGGACTCCGAACAAACTTCTGTCACCAAAACACATAACTCATAATACAAATCGCCATCGAATGTTAAGCGTGCGGACCCTACGGGTTCGAGAAATATGTAGACATGACCGAGACACATATCCGGTCAATAATCAATAGCAAAACCTGGATGCTCATATTGTTTCCTACATATTGTACGAACATCTTTATTGGTCAAACCGCAATAACAACATACGTCATACCCTTTGTCATCGGTGTGTTACTTGCCCGAGATTGGATTGTCGGTATCCTCATACCTAGTTCAATCTCGTTACCGGCAAGTCTCTTTACTCATTTCGTAATGCATCATCCCGTAACTAACTCTAGTCACATTGCTTGCAAGGCTTATAGTGATGAGCATTACCGAGAGGGCCCAGCGATACCTCTCCGATACACAGAGTGACAAATCCTAATCTCGATCTATGCCAACCCAACAAACACCTTCGGAGACACCTGTAGAGCATCTTTATAATCACCCAATTATGTTGTGATGTTTGATAGCACACAAGGTGTTCCTCCGGTATTGGGGAGTTGCATAATCTCATAGTCAGAGGAACATGTATAAGTCATGAACAAAGCAATAGCAATAAAACTTAACGATCATTATGCTAAGCTAAAGGATGGGTCTTGTCCATAACATCATTCTCTAATGATGTGATCTCGTTCATCAAATGACAACACATGTCTATGGTCAGGAAACATAACCATCTTTGATTAACGAGCTAGTGCATATTAGGGACACTCTGTTTTGTCTATGTATTCACACATGTATTAAGTTTCCTGTTAATACAATTCTAGCATGAATAATAAACATTTATCATGAGATAAGGAAATATAAATAAAAACATTATTATTACCTCTAGGGCATATTTCCTTTAGTAACACCTCTTCTCCGCGCTGTAATCTCTACTTAAACATGGTGCTCAACTCCATATATTATTTCCCAATGATCTATGGTTATCCTATGATGTTTGAGTAAATCCATTTTGTCCTATGGGTTAATCATGATCTTGATTGGTATGATTATATATTTTATTTATGGTGCTGTGCTATGCTGCCCTCCATCTCACGCAAACGTGAGGGCCCCCCGTTGTAGGGTGTTGCAATACGTTCATAATTCGCTTATGGTGGGTTGCGAGAGTCAAAGAAGCTTAAACCCGAGTAGGTGGGTTGTTGCATATGGGATAAAGTGGACTTGATACTTAATGCTATGGTTGGGTTTCACGACCTTAATGATCTTTAGTAGTTGCGGATGCTTGCTAGAGTTCCAATCATAAGTGCATGTGATCCAAGTAGAGAGAGTATGTTAGCTCATGCCTCTCCCTCATATAAAATTGCAAGAATGATTACCGGTACTTGTTATCGATTACTGATACGTCTCCAACGTATCTATAACTTTTTATTGTTCCATGCTATTATATTACCCCTTTTGGATGTTTATGGGCTTTATTTTACACATTTATATCATTTTTGGGACTAACCTACTAACCGGAGGCCCAGCCTGTATTGCTGTTTTTTTGCCTATTTTAGTATTTCGAAGAAAAAGAATATCAAATGGAGTCCAACCGGAATCAAACCTTCGGGAGCGTGATTTTTGGAACGAATGTCATCCAGAGGACTTGGAGTGCAAGTCAAGAAGCCTCCGAGGCGGCCACGAGAGGGTAGGGCGCCCCCCTACAAGGCATGCCCCCTGTCTCGTGGGCCCCTCGGGCAGCCACCGACGTACTTCTTCCTCCTTTATAAGCCTACGTACCCCGAAAACATCCAGGGAGCCAATGAAACACAATTTCCACAACCGTAACCTTCTGTATCCGCGAGATCCCATCTTGGAGCCTTCACCGGCGCTCTGCTGGAGGGGGAATCGACAACGGAGGGCTTCTACATCAACACCATAGCCCCTCCGATGAGTTGTGAGTAGTTTACCACAGACCTACGGGTCCATAGTTATTAGCTAGATGGCTTCTTCTCTCTTTTTGGATCTCAATACAATGTTCTCCCCCTCTCTTGTGGAGATCTATTCGATGTAAACTCTTTTTGCGGTGTGTTTGTCGAGATCCGATGAATTGTGGGCTTATGATCAAGTTTATCTATGAGAAATATTTGAATCTCCTCTAAATTCTTTTATGTATGATCGAGTTATCTTTGCAAGTCTCTTCGAATTACTTGTTTGGTTTGGCCTACTACATTGATCTTTCTTGCCATGGGAGAAGTGCTTAGCTTTGGGTTCAATCTTGCGGTGTCCTTACCCATTGACAGAAAGGGTTGCAAGGCACGTATTGTATTGTTGCCATCGAGGATAAAAAGATGGGGTTTATATCATATTGCATGAGTTTATCCCTCTACATCATGTCATCTTGCTTAAGGCGTTACTCTATTCTTATGAACTTAATACTCTAGATGCAGGCAGGAGTCGGTCGATGTGTGGAGTAATAGTAGTAGATGCAGGCAGGAGTCGGTCTACTTGTCGCGGACATGATGCCTATATACATGATCATGCTTACATAATCTCATAATTATTCGCTTTTCTATCAATTGCTCGACGGTAATTTGTTCACCCACCGTAATAGTTATGATATATTGACAGAAGCCTCTAGTGAAACCTATGGCCCCCCGGCTCTATCTCTTATCATATTTGCTTCCAATCTATTTTTATTTGCATCTTTACTTTTTGCATCTATATTATAAAATACCGAAAATATATTTATCTTATCATACTATCTCTATCAGATCTCACTTTCGCAAGTGGCCGTGAAGGGATTCACAACCCCTTTATTGCGTTGGTTGCGAGTTCTTTGTTTGTTTGTGTAGGTGCGTGTGACTTTTGAGGAGCCTCCTACTGGATTGATACCTTGGTTCTCAAAAACCGAGGGAAATAATTATGCTACTATTGCTGCATCACCCTTTCCTCTTCAAGGAAAACCAACGCAAGCTCAAGACGTAGCAATTACCTAGGGACAAATGACTTCCTTGTTGACAAAAGCTATCCCCTTTTATTATATTCTAATTTATTCGTAGTTTTATTCTCACAAAGTACTCGTAGTTTTATTCTTGCAAAATAGTTTCATTCTTGTTCTAGGTAAAGCAAACGTCAAGTGTGCGGAGAGTTGTACCGGTGGTCGATAGAACTTGAGGGAATATTTGTTCTACCTTTAGCTCCTCGTTGGGTTCGACACTCTTACTTATCGAAGAAGGGTACAAATGAATCCCCTATACTTGTGGGTTATCAAGAGCGGATGATGATTTTTGTTGTTTATCACCGCATCAATTGTCTTTCTCAATGACATGATGCGTATATCAAATAGATCTATTTTAGGAATCATATTTAGAAGTCTGGCAAATAACAAATTGAATTAATGAAACATGATTGAGATTCGAAAATAGGGTTAGTTTGAGCTAATATTTGGTAAGGTCAAAACAACGATTTTTGCCTCAAAAGTGGGAAACAAATAACACACCCCATTGTTTGCTTAGATGGTGTCACAGTACACTGTGCTTTCTTTTCATATGACACATCCAAACAATGTCAAAATTTAAAAGAAAAAAACATTTGCCATTGTTAGTTTCAGTGCCACGTGGAATATGTGTATCCTACATTTTCATAGTAGCTTGGCCTCATGTAAGTGGCTCATAAATTTTCATAGACGTTTCCTGGTAAAAAACATGGAGATATCGATAGGTGAAGAACAATTCTCTACTGATACAGTTCTATGCCAGGTAAAGAACTAGCGGGTCCTTTTATATTTTGTGTAAGAAATGACTAGGGCTCCCGTCCATCTTGATACTTATAGGGGTATATGAAGGAACTAGCATCAATTACACTAGATACTATGAGCTAGATATTCAATTCAAAAGGCACTAATAACTAGTCCAAACTAAGAATCATGTACGAGGGAGATTCCCCGGATGTGTATAGTAGATTCCTTCCACCTTCTTTGTGGTTGGAATAGGACCATCTATTAGTACGTGGGACACTGCCCTGCCAATCTTTTATTCTAAATGTCCAAGTAGTACAAGATCAGTTGGGTCAAACATAACACCATCAGGGAGTCCTCGCTATTGTTATGAAGTGCAACTAAAATATACCCATAAATCACGACGTTTTATACCTTTAACCAAGACACAAAGAAAAGATCACGATACCACTATCCAGGAATAGATGGTCGCGTATTCTGCTTGGATGATGTATCTTAGTATTAAATGGCATCATAAATCGGGTGGTGGAGGCTTATAAAACATAAAAAAAAGGTGGTGCTGAGATCACTCGAATTGTAGAATGACATCTATTTGTAACAAAATTTGAAAAGTAGAATGAGATGTATTCAGGAACAAAGGATGCACAAGATGTACCGGATTTTACTTGGGGTGGGGGCTAGAATGAGATGTATTCATGTTAATAGTTAATGGTACTTACATCACTGTTATGAATGCGGTATTTGAAGTTTGGGAACTCAATCAGGTAAGGTGGGTGATGAGTTCTCCTACTTGTCATCGCATTAGTTGTCTTGATCAATGAAATAATGAATATGTGAGATAAAGCTAGCATAGGAATCGTATTTGATGCCTGATAGATAACATATTCAGTTAATGATATATGATAGAGATCTCACTTGACAAAGATTCAAAGTTAAGTTAGTTTGAGATTAGCAGTGATTTTTGCCTGAAAAGAGGCAAACAAATAACTCATCCCACTGTGTGCTAAAATTGTGTCATGGTACATTTTTCTTACACATGATGCATCCACACGATGCCAAATTTTCAGTTTTTTAGACTATTAATTTCAATGTCATGTGGAATATGTGTATCGTACATTTTCATTATAGCTTGGCCTCGTGTAAGTGGCTTATACATTTTCATAGCTGTTTCTAGGAAAAAGAACGTAGAGACAATACAAGGTAAATAATAATTTTATTGATAGAGTTATATGCCGAGTAAAGAACAACCTGGTCATTTTATATTCTGCGGAAGAAATGACGAGTGCTCCCTTCCAACTTGATACACACAAGGTACATGAATGAATTAGCTAGGACTTACTCAAGATAGCATGAGCTATCTATTTAGTTCAGAAGGCCGTGATAATAAGTAGAAAATAAGAATCATGTATGAGGTATATTTTTTGAATGTGTATAGTAGATTCCTTCCACCTTTTCTATGGTTGAAGTAAAACCATCTATTTGTTAATGGACTTTTGTCCTGCCAATCTTTCCTTCTAAATGTCCAAGCAAAAAAAGATCACTTGGATCAAAGTTACCAACAACAAGGAGTCCTAGACATCATTATGGAACGTGCAATAAAAAAGAATGAAGGCAACCAAAAGATGCCTAGAAATCATGACGTTTTACACATTTAACCAAGACATAAAGAAAAGATCATGATACCACTATTCAGTAAAAGATGACCATGTATTATTCTTGGATTGTGTGTGTTAGTATTGAATGGCATCATAAATAGGGAGGGGGAGGGGTGTACAACAAAAAGGTGGTGTAGAGTTCACTCAAATCATAGAATGACATGTATTTGTAACAAATTTTATAACTAGAATGAGATATATTCAACTACATAGGATGCACAAGATGTATGAGATTTTAGTTGGAGGGGGCTAGAATGGGATGTATTCATGTTAAATAGTGAATGGTACTTGCACCACTGGTATCAATGCGGTATTTGCATTTTGGGAACTCAATCTGGTTGGCTGGTGATGAGACATGTTCCTTATCATCACATCCAATGCCTTGCTCAATGACCTAATGAATGTGTGAGATAAAGCTTTAGGAATCATATTTTTAGCCTAACAGATAACAAATTCAATTAATGAAACATTAAAGAGGCCCCACTTGACAGAGATTCAGAAGTAGGGTTAGGTTTAGCTAATCTTTCTTAAGCTCAGAGAACATAATATTGCCTCAAAGGAGCGATAAAATCAACTCATCCTATTGACTACTTAAATTATATTACAATAAATTTTGGTTTCACATGACACATTAAAACAAATGTCAAATTATGACCTTTTCTTGCTGTTGTTAGTTTCAATGTCACGTGGAATATGTGTATCCTTCATTTTTCATAGTAGATTGCCCTTCTGTAAGTGGCTCATACATTCTCGTATATGTTTCTAGGAGAAAGACTTGAGGCAGTGGCAGGTAAAGCACAATTCTCTATTGATATCGTTTTATGTCAGGCAAAGAACAACATGGTCACTTTATATTTTGTGGAAGAAATGACTAGTGCTCCTGTCCATCTTGATACCTATAGGGGTAGATGAATGAACTATCCAGGACTAACTCGATATTATGACCATCCTATTTAATTCAAAAGGCCCCGATAACAAGTCAAAAATAAGAATCATGAAGGCGGGAGATTTTCTGAATGTGTATTATAGATTCCTTCCACCTTCTCTACGATTGGAATAAATCCATCTATTAGTTCATGGGAGGCTACCTACCAATCTTTCCTTCTAAATGTCCAAGCAGTACAAGATCACTTGGATCAAAATTAACACCAGCAAGGAATCTTGGCCATCATGATGAAACCTGCAATATAAAGCATGAAGTATAACCAAAATATGCCCACAAATCACAACATTTTACACATTTCACCAAGACATAAAGCAAAGATCATGATACCACTATTCAGGAAAGATGGTCTTATATTCTCATAGGGTTGTGTGTGTTAGTATTAATGACATCAGAAATAGGGAAGGAGGGTATAGAATAGAAAATGGTGGTGTAGAGTTCACTCGAAGCATAGAATGACCTATATTTGTAATAAAAAATTAACTAGAATGAGATGTATTCAAGAAGAGAGGATGCACAAGATGTATGAGATTTTAATTGGGGGCTAGAATGAGATATATTCATGATAAATAGCTAATGGTAGTTGCATCACTGTTATTAATGCGGCATTTGCATTTTGGGAACTCAATCTGGTTGGCTGGTGATGAGACTTGTTTCTTGTCATCGCATCAAATGTCTTGCTAACTGACCTAATAAAGAGATAAAGCTATTTTAGGAATCATATTTAGAAGTTTGGCAAAGAAAAAAATCAATTAATGATGCATAAATGAGATTCAAAAATAGGGTTAGTTTGAGGTAATATCCCGTAAGGTCAAAACAATGATTTTTGCCTCAAAAGTGGGAAACAAATAACGCATCCCATTGTGTGCTTAAATGGTGTCAGAGTACATTTTGCTTTCATGCGATACATCCAAACAAGGTCAAAATTTGATTTTTTTTTGCCACTGTTAGTTTCAGTGTCACGTGGAATATGTGTATCTCTACATTTTCATAGTTTCTTGGCCTCGTTCAAGCGACTCAAAAAATTTCATGCACGTTTCCTGAAAATGAAAACACAGAGGTAGTGGCAGGTAAAGAACAATTCTCTACTGATACAATTTTATGCCAGGTAAAGAACTAGTAATTGATTTTAAATTTTGAGGAAGAAAAGACTAGTGCCCCTGTCAATCTTGATACCTACATGGGTATATTAACAAACTAGCAATACTTATACTAGATACTATGAGCTAGATATTTAATTCAAAAGGCACTGAGAACTATTCAAAAATAAGAATCATGTACGAGGAAGATTTCCTGGATGTGTAGTCGATTCCTTCCACTTTCTCTATGGTTGGACTAAGACCATCTATTAGTATGTGGGACACTGCCTTGCGAATCTTTCATTCAAATGTCCAAGTAGTACAAGATCAGTTGTACTAAACTTAACACCAGTAGGGAGTCCTGGCCATCATTATGAAACCTGCAGTATAAAGCATGAAGTGCAACCTAAAGATACCCAGAAGTCATGACATTTTACACCTTTAACCAAGACACAAAGAAAAGATTATGATACCACTATTCACAAATACATGGCCACATATAATTCTTGGTTGGTGTGTCTTAGTATTAAATGGAATCAGAAATCGGGAGGTGGAGTCTTATAAGACGTAAAAAAGGTGGTGCAGAGTTCACTTGAATCGTAGAATGACATATATTTGTAACAAAATTTGAAAACTAGAATGAGATGTATTAAGGAATAGAGGATGCACAAGATGTACCAGATTTTAATTGGGGTGAGGGGCTAGAATGAGATGTATTCATGTTAAATTGTGAATGGTACTTATATCAGTGTTATGAATGCGGTATTTGTAGTTTGGGAACTCAATCAAGAAAGGTGGGTGATAAGTTATGTTTCTTGTCATCACATCAACTATCTTGATAAATGACCTAATGAATATTGTTGGGGAAAGAAACATGAAAATCAAAAAATTCCTACGAGCACCCAAGATCTATCTAGGAGAAGCATAGCAATGAGAGGGGAGAGCGTGTCTACGTACCCTCATACACCGTTATACGGAAGCGTATATCACATGGTTGATGTAGTTGTACCCGTCATGATCCAATCGTGATCCAAACTGATGAAGTACCGAACGAACGACACCTCTGCGTTCAACACATGTATGGCTCGATGATGTATCCCCCTCCTTTATCCAGAAAGTAAGGGAGGAGAAGTAGATGGGATCATCAACAGCACGACGGTGTGATTGTGATGGTGGTGGAGTGATTCCGGAAGGGCTACGCCGAGCGCTTCCGAAACAACGAAGATGGAGGAGTTACGAAGTAATGGGAGAGAGAGGGGTCCAAGGGCTTGTGTATCCCCTTGGGGTGCCCCCCTCCTCTCTCTCCCTCTCACTCACTCTCTCTCTCTCTCTCTATATATATATATATATATATATATATATATATATATATATATATATATATATATATATATGGAGGGGCATGGTGTCCAGCCCTCCAAGCCCTAGGGGCGCACCAAGGGGGGGAGTTGGACTCCTAGTCCAATTCCCTCATTTTCCATACACAGGTGGACTTTCCACCCCTCCCAAGCCACATGGGCCTTGACGGACTTGTGCGCCTGGCCCAATAAGGCCAAGGAGCCTCCCCTAAGCCCATGTTGTCCCTTGGGATGTGGTGGAACCCTTGGTAGACTTCCAGACTCCTACGAAATTTTTCAGGAACCTTATGGAAGCTTCCCAGTACAATATCGAATAAACTGAAACTTTTTCTGGAACCCTGAAAGCAACCGTCCATATATAAATCTTTACCTCCAGACCATTTGGGACCTCCTCGTGATGTCCAAGAACTCATCCGAGACTCCGAGCAACATTCAGTCACCAACATGCATATCCCAATATTACTCTAGCGTCACCGAACGTCGAGCATGCAGACCCTGGGTTCGAGAATCATGTAGATATGACCGAGACACCTCTCCGGTCAATAACCAATAGCAGAACCTGGATGCCCATAGTGGTTCCTACATATTCCACAAAGATCTTTTATCAGTTGATCCACGAGGTTCAGGATTCGGTTAATCCCGTATGCAATTCCCTTTGTCCGGCAAAATGTTACTTGCCCAAGATTTGATCATCGGTATCTCCATACCTAGTTCAATCTTGTTATCGACAAGTATCTTTACTCGTTCTGTAATACAAGATCTCGTGATTGACTCATTAGCCACATTGCTTGCAAGCTCTTTACGATGTTGTAGTACCGAGAGGGCCCAGAGATATCTCTCCGTCACACGGAGTGAAAAATCCCAATCTCGATCCATGCCAACCCAATAGACACCTTCTGAGATACCTGTAGAGCATCTTTATGATCACCCAATTATGAAGTGAAGTTTGATAGCACACAATGTATTCCTCTGGTATCCGGGAGTTGCATGATCTCAAGGTCTTAGGAATATATACTTGACATGAAGAAAGCTACATCAATAAACTCAAGTGATACGATCGAATGCTAATCTTATGGTTGGGTCTTGTCCATCACATCGTTCTCCTAATGATGTGATCCCGTTATCAAATGACAACTCATGTCTATGGTTAAGAAAGCTTAACCATCTTTGATCAACAAGCTAGTCTAGTAGAGGCTCACTAGGGACATAGTATTTATTTATGTATTCACACTTGCATTTAAATTTCCGGTCAATAAAATTCTAGAAGAATAATAAACCTTTATCATGAACAAGGAAACATCATAATAACCAATTTATGGTTGCTTCTAGGGCATATGTCCAACAAATATGTGAGATAAAGCTAGCTTAGGAATCATTTGATGCGTGACAGATAACAAATTCAATTAATGATATATGATACATATCCCACTTGACACAGATCGAAATTGAATTATTTAAAAGTGATTTTTCCTCAAAAGAGCAAAACAATAACTCATCCAATTGTCTGCTTAAATTGTGTCATGGTACATTTTTCTTTCACATGACGCATCCACAAAGTGTCAAATTTTGAATTTTTTGACACTATTAGTTTTAGTGACAAGTGGAATATGTGTATCCTACATTTTCTTTGCAACTTGGCCTTGTGTAAGTGGCTCATACATTCTCATAGATATTTCCAGGAAAAAGAACATGGAGAAAATCTAAGGTAAAGAACAATTCTCTATTGATACAGTTTTATTCTGAGTAAAGAACAACCTGGTCATTTTGTATTTTGTGGAAGAAATGGCTAGTGCTCACGTCCATCTTGATACCTACATGGGTACATGAATGAATTAGCCAGTACTTACTCCAGATACCATGAGCTAGCTATTTAATTTAGAAGCCCCGATATCAAGTAGAAAATATGAATTACGTATGAGGGATATTTTTTGAATGTGTATAATAGATTCCTTCCACCTTCTCTATGGTTGGGAAAAATCATCTATTAGTTCATGGAACGCTAGCTTGCCAATTTTCCTTCTAAGTGCCCTAGAAATACGAGATCACTTGGATCAAAGTTACCACCAAGAGCTGGTGTCCTAGACATCATGATTAAACTTGCAATAAAAAGAATGAAGTCCTACCAAAATATGCCCAGAAATTATGACCTTTACACATTTAACGAAGACATAAAAAAATATTATAATACCATGATTCATGAAAAGATGGCCATGTATTCTTCTCGGATTGAGTGTGTTAGTATTAAATGGAAACATAAATCAGGAGGGGAGTGACATACAATAGAAAAGGTGGTGTAGAGTTCACTCAAGTCATAGAATGACATGTAATTGTAATAAATTATATAAACTAGAATGAGCTGTATTCAGGAACAGAGGATGCACAAGATGTATGAGGTTTTAATTGGAGGGGGGCTAGAATGAGATGTATTCATGTTAAATAGTGAATGGTACTTGCATCACAGTTATCAATGTGGCATTTGCATTTTGGGAAGTTAATCTCGTTGGCCGGTACGAGACTTGTTTCTTATCAATGCATCAAATGTCTTGCTCAATGACCTCATGAATGTGTGAGATAAAGTTATTTTAGGAATCATATTTTTAGCCTAACAGATAACATATTCAATTATTGACACATGAAAGAGATCCCACTTGATAGAGATTCTAAATAGGGTTAGGTTCAGCTAATCTTCGATAACCTCAAAGAAGTGACTTTTTGCCTCAAAGGAGGGAAATAATTAACTCATCCTATTGACTACTGAAATTGTATCACAATAAATTTTGCTTTGACATGGCACATCGAAATGATGTCTAATCCTGTTTTTTTGCATTGTTAGTTTCAATGTCACGTGGAATATGTGTATCCTACATTTTCATAGTATCTTGGCCTTGTGTAAATGGACCATCCACTTTTATAGATGTTTCTAGGAAAAGAACGTGGAGACAGTGGCATGTGAAGAACAATTCTCTATCAGTATAGTTTTATGCCAGGTAAAGAACAACCTGGTCATTTTGTATTTTGTGGAAGAAATGACTAGTGCACCCATCCATGTTGATACCTATAGGGGTACATGAATGAATTAGCCTGGACTTACTACGGATAGTATGAGCTTGCTATTTAAGTCAGAAGGCCCCGATAACAAGTCACAAACAAAAATCATGCACGACGATGATTTTCTGAATGTGCATTGTAAATTCCTTCCACCTTCTCTATGGTTGGAATAAAACCATCTATTAGTTCATGGGACGGTGCCTGCCAATCTTTCCTTCTATGTTTACAAGCAGTACAAGATCACATGGATCAAACTTAACACCAGCAATGAGTCTTGCCATCATGATGAAACCTGCAATATAAAGAATGAAGTGCAGTCAAAGTATGCCAAGGAATCATAAAGTTTTACACATTTAACCAAGACATAAAGGTAAGATAATGATACCACTATTCAGGAAAGATGGCCGTGAACTATTCCAGGATTGTGTCTTTTAGTTTTAAATGACATCAAAAATAGGGAGCGGGTGAGTGTACAATAGAAACTCGAATAATAGAATGACAAGTATTTGTAACAAAAAAATTAAATGAGGATGAGATGTATTTAGCAATAGAGGATGCGCAAGATGTATGAAATTTTAATTGGGGGGAGGGGGCTAAAATGAGATATATTCATGTTAGATAGTTAATGTTACTTGCATCACTATTATCCATGCGGTATTTGCATTTTGGTAACTCAATCCAGTTGGCCGGTGATGAGACGAGTTTCTTATCATCGCATAAAAGGTCTTGCTCAATAACCTAATGAATGTGTGAGATAAAACTATTTAGGAATCATATTTTGAGCCTGATAGATAAAAAATTCAATTAATGACACATGAAAGATATCCCACTTGACAAAGAATCGAAAATAGGGTTAGGTTTAGCTAATCTTCGAGAAGCTCAAAGAAGTGATTATTTTCCTCAAGGGAGGGAAATAAGCAACTCATCCTACTGACTACTTAAATTGTATCACAATATATTTTGCTTTCACATGACATATCCAAACGATGTAAATCCTTATATATTTTTTGGTGCCATTGTTAGTGTCAATGTCACATGGTATATGTGTATCGTAAATTTTTATAGTAGCATGGCCTTGTCTAAGTGGCTCATAAATTATCATAGATGTTTCCAGGAAAAAGAACGTGGAGATATTGCCAGGTAAAGAACAATTTTCTATTGATATAGTTTCATGCTAGGGAAGGAACATGGTCATTTTATATTTCGTGGAAGAAAGGACTAGTGCTCCCCTCCATCTTGATACATACAGGAGTACATGAATGAACTAGCGAGGACTTACTCTAGATAGTATGAGCTAGCTATTTAATACACAAGGCCCAGATAACAAGTCAAAAATAAGAATCATGTACGAGGGAGATTTTTTGAATGTGTATCACCTTCCCTATTGTTGAAATAAAATGATCTATTAAAACATGGGATTCTGCCCTGCCAATCTTTGTATCTAAATGTCCAAGCAGTACAAGATCACTTGGATCAAACGTAACACCAGCTAGGTGTCTTGGCCATCATGATGAAACCTGCAATATAAAGAAT
Organism: Aegilops speltoides; assembly: GCA_021437245.1. NCBI lineage: Eukaryota > Viridiplantae > Streptophyta > Magnoliopsida > Poales > Poaceae > Aegilops > Aegilops speltoides. The sequence continues at coordinate 444,238,499 of CM038144.1, forward strand.
GAAGTGCAACAAAAATACCCACATAAATGATGACGTTTTACACCTTTAACCAATTAAAATAGAAAAGATCAAGATACCACTATTTGGGAAAAGATGGTCGTGTATTATTCTAGGATGGTGTTTGTTAGTATTAAATTGCATCAATAATAGGGCGGGGGAGGGGTATACAATGAAAAAAGGTGGTGTAGAGTTCACTCAAATCATAGAATGGCATGTATTTGTAACAAATTTTGTAAACTAGAAAGAGATATATTCAGGAACAGTGGATGCATGAGATGGACAAGATTTTAGTTTTTTTTGGGGGGGGGGTCTACAGTGAGATGTATTCAGGAACAAAGATGCATGAGATATATGAGATTTTAATCTGGCGTTCCAAGAATGAGATGTATTCATGTTAAATATTTAATTGTACTTACATTATTGTTATCAATTTTGTATTTGTAGTTTGAGAACTCAATCTGGCTAGCTGGTGATGGGAAATGTTTCTCAAAATATTTTTGGAGTCGTATTTTGAAGTGTGATAAATTAGAAATTCAATTAATGACATATGAAAGAGATCCCACTTGACAGAGATTTGAAAGTAGGATTAGGTTGAGATTATCTTCAGTAAGGAAGTGATGTTTGCCTCAAAGGAGGGAGATAATTAGCTCATCCCACTCTCTACTTAAATGGTGTCTCAGTTTATTTTCTTACACATGACACATCCAACTGATATAAATTTTTGTTTTTTGCCATTGTTAGTTTCAATGTCACATGGAGTATGTGTATCCTACCTTTTCATAGTAGCTTGGCATTATGTAAGTGGATCATACATTTTCATAGATGTTGCTTAGAAAAGGAACATGGAAACAGTGCCATCTAAAGACCAATTCTCTACTGACATAGTTTTAAGCCATATAAATAACAAAATGGTCATTTTATATTTTGTGCAAGAAATGACTAGTGGTTCCATCCATCTTCATATGCCTCAGTGGTATATGAATGAACTAGCCATGACTTCCTCTACATACTATGTGCTAGCTATTTAATTCGGAAGAGCCTAATAACAAGTCCAAAATAAGAATCATGTCAAGAAAGATTTTCCAGATGTGGATAGTAGATTTCTTCTACCTTCCCTTTCGTTGGATTAAAACTATCAATTAGTTAGGAAGTTGTCCTAGCAATCTTTCCTTCTAAATGTCCAAGCACTACAATGTTAGGTTGATCAAACTTAACGCGAGAAGGGAGTCCTAGCCATCATGATGAAACCTATAATATAAAGCATGAATTGCCAGCAAAAGATGCACAGAAATCATCAATTTTAACACTTTAACCAAGATAAGAAGAAAAGATCACGGTGCCGCTATTCGGGAATAGATGTTCGTGTTCTTGGATGGCATGTGTTAGTATTAAATTGCATCCGAAATTAGGTGGATTTTATACAATATTAAAATTTGCTGTCGAGTTCACTCAAATTGTAAAATGACATGTATTTGCAACGAATTTTGAAAACTAGAGTGAGATGTATTCAGGAATAGAGAGAGTACAAGATGTACCAGAATTTACTTGGGGTTCCAAAATGATATGTATTCGTGTTAATAGTTAATGATACATACATCATTGTTATGAATGCGATATTTGCAGTTTGGAACTCAATCTAGTCAGGCAGACAAGTGATGAGTTGTGTTTGTTATCATCGCATCAATTTCTAGATCAATTACCTAATGAATTTGTCAGATAAATCTATTATAGGAATAATATTTTGATGCCTAAGAAATAACAAATTCAATTAAATATACATGACAGAGAGCCCACTTGACAGAGATTCACAAATAGGGTTAGTTTTAGCTAATCTTTGGTCAGGTCAACCTATGATTTTTGTGTCAAAGCAGGGAAACAATTAACTCCTCCCACTACCTTCTTGAAAGGTGTCATAGTACATTGTGCTTTCACATGACACATCCACACAATTTCAAATTTTCAATTTTTTTTGCCATAGTTGGTTTCGTTGTCAAGTAGAACTAGTGTATCCTACATTTTCATAGTAGCTTGGTCTCGTGTAGGTGGCTCATGTTTTCATAAATGTTACCAGGAAAAACAACATGTAAACAATCCTATGTAAAGAACAATTATCTGTCGATATAGTTTTATACCAGGTAAAGAGCAACATTGTGACGCCCGGATATTTAAGCTACAGTGAACCTCCGCTCAGGATGCCATGTCACCTCGATTACTGTTGCTAGTCTCACGTTAGTTCGAAACCGATTCAAAATTCAAATTCAAAATCAAGCAAACAATAAATGTTTTCAAATGTTAAAACTAAAATGTTCAAAAGTAGCCAAATAATGCATAGGTAATTGTGGTGGAGAAACCACACTTTTATAAAATCTTTAGATGCTCAAATGGGAATGAAACAACAACATAACCAATTTAATAAATGCCTTTTGTTAATTATAAAATGTGAAAATTATTTTATTTAGGGGTTTAAACTTTGGTAACAGAGGTATAATTAGTAATACTGAATTTGGTACAACTTTTATGTTTTTATAAAACTCAGATAAGATGGGACTAGAAATAAAATAGTAAAGGAAAAAAATAAATAAAAATAAAAGACTAAACATGATTAGGAAAAAAACAAAACAAAGTAAAGGCCCCCCTCCAAACTGGGCCTCGCCCAAAGAGGCTCTGAGGCAGCCAAAGCCGCCCAGCCGCACCCCACACCCTCTCCCTTATCCGCCGCACTGGGGGAAAACCCTAACCACCCACCCCACTCACCCCACTCTCTCTCCTCCCATTCGGATCGGGATCGGGCACCCGACGCCCGCCGCGCCCGCCGTCTCACCGTTCACGGCGACCGCCTGTCCCTCATCTCCTCCCCATCATTCCTTCGTGGCCGAGCCGCACCCGCTTGTCGCCGCCGTGTGCCACCACCGCCGCCCAAGGCCCGTGTCGCCGACCATCGCCGCCGCCGGATCGCCCTCCGCCTCGCGTCTCCGACCTCGCCGCCGCCACGTTGGACCTCCTCCTCTACGCTGCCGCGCCCTCGCCCTCCTCCCCAAAGGCTCCATCGAGCGTCGCCGACCCTCGCCTCAGAACGCCGGTGAGGCCACAGCCTCCCTCTCTCTCCTCCTCTCTCTCACAGCCGCCACCGCGTTCGCACTCGTTCGCCCCTGCTCGACCAGTAGCGCCACGCACTCTGTGCGCCCCAGCAGCTACTCAGCGCCAACCAGCCGCAGCCACGGCGCTGCCGCCTCGCCGCCTACACCGCCGCTCTCGCCCGCGACACCTTGCCGCGTCCGCCGGTCGCCGCTGCCGTCGGGGCCTCATCCCACTCCCACTACGCCCGCCTCCATCAAGGGCGTCTCTTCGCCAATCGCGCCGCCTGCTCCGACCATCGGAGCCGTGCCGGCGCCACGCCTCATGGCGCCTTGTCGGCCGGCGCTGTCGCCGATCCACCCGCGCCAGAATCAGGCGCTCTAAGGCGCTTGGGCCTATGACATATGGGCCCTCCAATGTAACGTTTTTTTAAAAAGAGTAAATAAAAATAATAAATAAATGAATAAATAATTAATTAATTTAATTAATTCTGATTAAATTAACTAATTAAGGTTAATTAACCTAATTAACTAGGTTAATTAGCTAAATTAATTCATATGACAGTGGGGCCCACCCCCTAATTAATTTTGATTAGATTAATTAAACTGGTTAATTAACATGTGTCATCGACCAAGAGGACCCATCGTCAGTTGACTGTCAACCTGTTGACTGCTGATGTCAGCATGACATCATGCTGATGTCATAAATACGTTTTCGAATTAAATTAAATAATTAATTAAATTCCAGAAATTATTAAAATCTTTAGAAAATCATATCTTTTAATCCGTAACTCGGATTAAATTATTTTCAACATGAAAGTTGCTCAAAACGACGAGAAGAATCTGGATATGCAGCCCGTTCATCCGCCACACATCCCTAGCATAGCAAACTCGCAACTTTCCCCCTCCGGTTCATCTGTCCGAAAACGCGAAACACCGGGGATACTTTCCCGAATGTTTCCCCCCTTCACCGGCATCACCTACTACCGCGTTAGGGCACACCTAGCACCACGTATTGCCATGTTACGCTTTGTGATGCTTTGATTGCTCATATTTATTGTGTTCCTCCGCTTACTTCTTTCCTAGACCCCGAGACCGCCGCACCCCGAGCCGACTACGGAGTTGACGACCCTCCTTGCCGAGCAACCAGCAAGCCCCCTTGATCACCAGATATCGCCTATTCTTCTCTATACCGCTTGCTTTAGAGTAGTGTAGCATGTTACTTGCTTGGTTACTCCTATTCATTGCATAGCCTTGTCATTGTTGCTACAATCATTGATACCTTACCCGCAATCCTAAATGCTTAGTATAGGATGCTAGTTTATCATCATTGGCCCTACATTCTTGTCGATCGCCTTGCTATTCTATCGGGCCGTGATCACTTGGGAGGTGATCACGGTATATACTATACATACATACATACTATACAGATGGTGACTAAAGTCGGGTCACTCATTGAGTACCCGCAAGTGATTCTCGATGAGGGGGCTGAAAGGACAGTGGCTCCATCCCGTAGAGGTGGGCTGGGTTCCCGACGGCCCCGACTATTACTTTATGGCGGAGCGAGGGCAGGTTGAGACCACCTAGGAGACAGTGGGCTGGTCTTGTTCGGCGTTCATGGATACTTAACACGCTTAACGAGATCTTGGTATTTGATCCGAGTCCGCCATTTGGTCTATACGCACTAACCATCTACGTGGGAGTAGTTATGGGTATCCCGCGTCGTGGTATCACCAAGCCTTCTTGACATCACGATCGAGTGGCGCGCCGGATTGGAACGTAAGCTGCGCTTGTATTAAGGGGCTAGTTACGCTTCCGCCGCGTTATAGCGTCAGTGTGTGTGCTAAGGCGATGGGCCCGCACTTCCTGTGCGCTTAGGTTTAGACCGGCGTCTTGACCGCTCTGTTGTGCCTAGGTGGGGCTGCGACGTGTTGATCTTCGAGGCGGGCATGACCCAGAAAGTGTGTCCGCCAAATGGGATCAAGCGTGTTGGGTTATGTGGTGCACCCCTGCAGGGAAGTTAATCTATTCGAATAGCCGTGATCTTCGGTAACAGGACGACTTGGAGTTGTACCTTGACCTTATGACAACTAGAACCGGATACTTAATAAAACACACCCTTCCAAGTGCCAGATACAACCCGGTGATCGCTCTCTAACAGGGCGACGAAGAGAGGATCGCCGGGTAGGATTATGCTACGCGTTGCTACTCGAGATGCTACTTGGTGATGCTACTTGGAGATGCTACTTGGAGGACTTCAATCTACTCTCTTCTACATGCTGCGAGACGGAGGCTGCGAGCGTAGTCTTCGACGTGATTAGCTATCCCCTCTTATTCGGCATTCTCGCAGCTCACCCACCGATATGGCCCTTTACACATATACCCATGCATATGTAGTGTAGTTCCTTGCTTGCAAGTACTTTGGATGAGTACTCACGGTTGCTTTCTCCCCTTTTCCCCTTTCCTTTCTTTACGGTTGTCGCAACCAGATGTGGAGTCCGAAGCGAGACGCCACCGTCGATGACGACTACTACACCGGAGGTGCCTACTACTACGCAGCAGCCCGACGACGACCGAGAGTAGTTAGGAGGATCCTGAGCGGAGGCCTGCGCCTCTTCGATCTGATCCCAGTTTGTGCTAGCCTTCTTAAGGCAAACTTGTTTAACTTATGTCTACTCAGATATTTTTGCTTCCACGACTCGCCTATGATCGAGCACTTGTATTCGAGCCCTCGAGGCCCCGGCTTGTATTATGATGCTTGTATGACTTATTTATGTTTTTAGAGTTGTGTTGTGATATCTTCCGTGAGTCCTCGATCTTGATCGTACGCGTATGCGTGCATGATTAGTGTACGATTGAATCGGGGCGCCAAGTTGGTATCGAGCCGATTGCTGTAGGAATCCCCTTTCCAACTCCTTGGCCGAAGTTGAGTCTAGTCATTGCAAAACCTTTACTAACATGGCTGTGTGGCCTATAGGCCCACGTCGCCATTTGGGTGGTATTAGGATCTTTTATTCCTTGATCTTTACTCTGGGACTCTGAGCTCTCTTCTATTCGGGTTAAATGATTTTGCTAAAAACAAAATTAAATTTAGGTTCTCGCAAGTATTTTCTCCCGGAGAGCCCCTTGTTACCGATGACCGCCTGCTGCACCAGAAGAAGAAGATACTCTTCGATTTCTCTCGAGACTTTGTGCCTGTTGCTTTTGCAATTCCTTACCACCGAAATATCCCTATGGATAAATACATACACCTGTCGTTCTTACTTTTATCCCGCGTTGATCTTGCTCTCTATTGATATGAGAATACCTTGTGTCTCTCGCCTTGCAGTTCCTTGCCACATGAGTACCCCTACGGATAATTCCTCGCACTTACCGAGTATCCGCCAACCCCATCGATCAAGTGTTTTGCAAAAGACTTCGAAATACCATTCGATCTTCCGAAATTCCTGAGCAGCCTATTGCTCTTGAAATTCTTGCTTTCTTTTATGGTTAATCCCATAAGTCTCGTAATCCTATTGGCATCCCTTTAATTTATCATTTTAAGTCCGTTGATTCAATATGTTGCGAATGCACACAATCATCAGTTGATCCTTATAAAGTATCTCCGGCTCAGACGTCTTTCGAACATGAGCTGGTTCTCGGCCAATCAGATTGCCATCGATTGTACCCCTAAGTCTATTCAACTTATCCATCCTTGATCAGAGTGTTTGCTCCTGATCCTTTATTTGAAAATCATAATTCCTTTGTTATTTAAATGTTGAATTATTCGGATGTTCTATAAACCGATGCATTTGCATTCTTTCTTCCTTTGATTGGGTATCGATACTCACATCAACTCCATTTTGATCGCCATATCCACTTGTTGGATTATTATCCGGCGTTGTCCTTCATAATTAATCACCTTGTGAGTTCTTTCTTCGATACATAATGCCTTTGGAAAATTGTATCCTCTCCTTTTGCCAACCATGCTCTGCTTTCGAGCTGGTGATATTTACTCTTGAAGCTTGTGGTATATGTTCCTAAGATGCCCTGATGGGTTGAACCTATGCCTTCCTTACTATGTGTGAACTCGGAAGTTTTCACGAGTCATACTCATCTGGTATTTCACCAGGTAAAAACTTTCAACACTAATGCCTTTATCAAAGCGAGAAGTGAATGGAAGGTTATACATTGAAGAAGTGGGAGTCGACCTTGAACTTTGTGTTCATGCCCATGGACACGATGTAGATCCTATCATGGAAGCTTCTTGTAATAATAACTATTTCCTTTTTATAATATCCTTTGGAATCTGTGAATTGATCCTTTGCAATCATGGATCCGACCATATTTTCTACTTGATTCCATTTCTGACAAGTTAAATCACTTGTCCTCTCTGCATCAATACACCCATCCAACCTCTATTTTGATCTACCTTTGAGTACTAACCCCTAGTATCTCGAGGATATCAACCGATTGCACTACATTTTATGCATTTCGATGAAGTAGTGCCTTTCCCGTCAGAGTCACTCCACGGGTTACGGGTTGTCGCCAACCGAGAACACCGATTAGCTTAATCGAATCGCCCATGTGATTCAAGACTCCTAGTACATTGTGGATGAGAAGTGTAATACTCCATCACGTCATTCCTAGCCCGATCGGCTATATCATTTTGTGCTAAATTTTAACTATGCTATCTGGTCCTTTCTTCTCGAGCACAATTTTTGACGATGAGCTAAGCTTACGTCGATTTTCCTCGTCATATCATTTCACCTTGAACAACAAGCTTGATTTCAAGTTTGTGTCGTACCCATGGTTCCAATAACCTTTTGCTTCATAATTCCTTTAACTTGATGTCATCGCCGATGGATTACATCTTCGTGGAGCCTCTCGACAAAATTTGTCGTGATCATCATCAACATCTTGACTCCTTCCTGGATATCAATTGAATTCATGATGAGAAATACCATCCTTGCCCTCGATGATTTGTGTTGTCATCGACCACTTTAATGTTTTCCTCCAACACAAACTTGTTCGTGTTTTGTGTTGTACCTTGAGATCCTTGCTACCCAACTTTTGTTATGTTCTACCTTGTAGTATTGCTATCTTCTATGTCAAGAATGTCATGGGAAATTCACCACCCTTAAGAATTCTTGATACAAGTGATACTTATTAACATCACCATTCTTTTCTTGGTCCTTGAGTTGTTTCTAACCGGAATACCGACAAATGGTCTGTGATGTGTAAATTCTAAACTTCTAGCAACCCTATTGCTTTGAAGTTAATGGTCGACATTTCATTCTTAGACCATTGGTTATCGAATCACCATTCTAACATTGATCCTGCTACCTAAGCCCATATTTCGGGTGCACCTTTCAACCAATTTTAATTGTGTATGTTTTCCCTCGAGCATACCTCATTATATCACTTGATATGACAAATGTTATCTCCTTGTTCTCATAATTGTGGAAATCCATCTTTTGGAAATCTCAATGAATGGTCACGAGTCCATCACCACCTCCTCATCCTCTCCTTGGGTTAATGATGAACTCTTGTTTTGGGACTCGCTTCCATAGTTCAGTTCCCGAGAATCTTACAATGTCATCTCGACAATTTGTGTTGCACCTTTTCTTCTCAAGTATCCTAAGTCTGAGGTATCATGACACCAAGCGGATCTGAAACTCGGTCAGATATGATGGTTGGGACAACTTTTCACGAGATATGATGTTGGTCCTTTGATGACCCGGTAATATGATGTCATGCCTAGCACCCCCCCCCCTGGCTGGAGGGCCTATCATTATAATTTCTTTTGCAAGGATAACTATTCTTCCTGAAGGAAATTGTAAAACTTATTCTATAAGTTATTCCTGATGAATCCTCTGAGTATCCAAAGTCTGACCTTTGCTTGAAGACCATGCAATGCTATCTCGAAGCATGTTTGTGGTACTCCGATTTTCAACAAGAACATTTAAAGCCCAATGCTAAATGTTTCTTGATCAATTATCCAAACACCGCTGTATGGGTAATGTCATGAAAATTTTCTCCCCTACCTAAAGAGTTTTCTACATTATATCCTCGTCATGGATATCATGCTCGCTTGTCCTTGGGAAGGATATACCCTTGAATTATGTGTTTAAACCCATTTTCCTTTCCATTTTCCGCTTAATTTGATAATTGTATTTTCCTTTCCATTGGTTGGTTTAACGCTTCTTCCGATCTTTATGATCTAAGCAATAATATTCTCCTGCTTATGTAAACACCTCAGTGTACAACTCTATCAAGAAGACCATGTTACTATTGTTGATGACATTTTGGTAACCATCGATGGACGAGAACTTTGCCTCTTGGTCCGCCTCGTTCAACGAAAGGAAAATGGTTCTCTTCGTCCCCCGCCCTTGGTACATATGTTGTTGCCGACATGACCGACATACTATCCTCTGACATGCCTTGCTTACATGATCGTGCAAGATGTCACCGACCTTCCTACATTTAACCACATGGTGGGCCCATAACCCACAGTTCAAAGGATCGAAACCTGACTCTCTGTACACCTTGTTGACAAAGTTATCCCTTGCTCTTGGTTTCAGAGGTAATTCATGAGCCACCTTCCTAGTGCTCTATTCTCGTATAAGACGCTATACTTTCACCGCTCAATCCTTTCTCACTCTAGTTCGACTTTGAGCAGCTATCTATCCGCTTGGACCCTCTCATTGTACCTTCGTACCTTACTCTCGATGTATTTTATTTGTTCAAATCGAGAGATAATCTTATGCTCATTCATGGGTTAACCCCAGAATGTTTCCCTCATAAGCATTCTGTCATAGCCGAGCTGCCCCTTACCTATTCGTAAGTACGTTGGAGTTCCCGAAGAAAAGGATGACTTCATCATGATGACCTGAAGCTGAGCTATGAAGACATCAACGTTGGATCGACCTCTTTGAGAAGAGCAACCAAGTCTGAGAAGACTCGTTAGAATTTCGTAACCAAATCCGTTCCCTCTTACTCCCCCTCTTAAATCTCGGGACGAGAGATCTTGTAGTGGAGGAGAATTGTGACGCCCGGATATTTAAGCTACAGTGAACCTCCGCTCAGGATGCCATGTCACCTCGATTACTGTTGCTAGTCTCACGTTAGTTCGAAACCGATTCAAAATTCAAATTCAAAATCAAGCAAGCAATAAATGTTTTCAAATGTTAAAACTAAAATGTTCAAAAGTAGCCAAATAATGCATAGGTAATTGTGGTGGAGAAACCACACTTTTATAAAATCTTTAGATGCTCAAATGGGAATGAAACAACAACATAACCAATTTAATAAATGCCTTTTGTTAATTATAAAATGTGAAAATTATTTTATTTAGGGGTTTAAACTTTGGTAACAGAGGTATAATTAGTAATACTGAATTTGGTACAACTTTTATGTTTTTAAAACTCAGATAAGATGGGACTAGAAATAGAATAGTAAAGGAAAAAAATAAATAAAAATAAAAGACTAAACATGATTAGGAAAAAAACAAAACAAAGTAAAAGCCCCCCTCCAAACTGGGCCTCGGCCCAGCAGGCTACAGGGCCGCCAGGCCGGCCCAGGCGCACCCCACACCCTCTCCCTTATCCACCCCACTGGGGGAAAACCCTAACCACCCACCCCACTCACCCCACTCCTCTCTCCCCCTCCCCATTCTGGATCGGGATCGGGCACCCGACTCCCGACGCCCCGGCTCGCCCCCGCCGTCTCACCGTTCGCCGGCGACCGCCCCGTCCTCATCTCCTCCCCATCATTCCTTCGTGGCCGAGCCGCACCCGCTTGTCGTCGCCGTGTGCCACCACCGCCGCCCAAAGGCCCCGCCGTCGCCGACCATCGCCGCCGCTCGGATCGCCCTCCGCCTCGCGTCTCCGACCTCGTCGCTCGCCTACGCTGGACCTCCTCCTCTCTCGCCGCCGTCGTCCTCGTCCTCCTCCCCAAAGGCTCCATCGAGCCTCGCCGACCGCCTTTAACGCCGGTGAGGCCACAGCCTCCTCTCTCTCTCCCCTCTCAGTTGCGTCACTCGCGCTTCGCACCCGTCGCCTGCTTGACCCAGCACACACCACGCACTCTGCGCCCACAAGGCGCTACTCAACTTAACCAGCCGCAGCCACGGCGCTGTGCCGCCTCGCTGCCTACACCGCCGCCTCGCTTCGCGACACCTTGCGCGTCGCCTCGGTCGCTGCTGCCGTCAGGGGCCTCATCCCACTCCCACTACGCCCGCCCTCCTTCAAGGCGCGCCCTCTCCGCCAATCAAGCCGCCTCTCCGACCATCGGAGCCGGGCGCGCTTGCCACGCTTCATGGTGCCTTGTCGGGCTGGCGCTCGTCGCCCGATCCACCCGGCGCCCGTAACCGTGCGCCCTCTAAGGCGCTTGGGCCTATGACATATGGGCCCCTCCAACAGAACGTTTTTTTTTAAAAAGAGTAAATAAAAATAATAAATAAATGAATAAATAATTAATTAATTTAATTAATTCTGATTAAATTAACTAATTAAGGTTAATTAACCTAATTAACTAGGTTAATTAGCTAAATTAATTCATATGACAGTGGGGCCCACCCCCTAATTAATTTTGATTAGATTAATTAAACTGGTTAATTAACATGTGTCATCGACCAAGAGGACCCATCGTCAGTTGACTGTCAACCCTGCTGATCGCTGATGTCGACATGACATCATGCTTGATGTCATAATACGTTTTCGAATTAAATTAAATAATTAATTAAATTCCAGAAATTATTAAAATCTTTAGAAAATCATATCTTTTAATCCGTAACTCGGATTAAATTATTTTCAACATGAAAGTTGCTCAGAACGACGAGACGAATCCGGATATGCAGCCCGTTCGTCCGCCACACATCCCTAGCATAGCAAACTCGCAACTTTCCCCCTCCGGTTCATCTGTCCGAAAACGCGAAACACCGGGGATACTTTCCCGAATGTTTCCCCCCTTCACCGGCATCACCTACTACCGCGTTAGGGCACACCTAGCACCACGTATTGCCATGTTACGCTTTGTGATGCTTTGATTGCTCTGTTATTTATTGTGTTCCCCCTCCGTTACTTCTTTCCTAGACCCGAGATCGCCATGCGACCCCAGCCGACTACGGAGTTGACGACCCCTCCTTGCCAGCACAACCAGGCAAGCCCCCCCTTGATCACCAGATATCGCCTATTCTTCTCTATACTTCTTGCATTAGAGTAGTGTAGCATGTTACTGTTTGGTTACTCCTATTCTGTTGCATATCCTGTCATTGTTGCTACAATCATTGATACCTTACCCGCAGTCCTAAATGCTTAGTATAGGATGCTAGTTTATCATCATTGGCCCTACATTCTTGTCAGTCTGCCTTGCTATTCTATCGGGCCGTGATCACTTGGGAGGTGATCACGGGTATATACTATACATACATACATACTATACAGATGGTGACTAAAGTCGGGTCAGCTCATTGAGTACCCGCAAGTGATTCTGATGAGGGGGGCTGAAAGGACAGGTGGCTCCATCCCGGTAATGGGCCTGGGTTCCCGACGGGCATTTAATCTGTGGGAGTTCGTCCCGGCCGAACACCAGACGCTTCAAAAGCTCTACGGCATGACACATAAGGGCGCATGGAAGGCGCTATTCAAGGCCTCCGAAGTACCTCCTCCTACATCTGAGGATCACGGACTTCACGCCACGCGGCTCCCCCGTCCGGTGAGTTTGCTGACTACCACCAGATTCAGTTTTTCCCAATGTACTCATGGGGGAATCCTAAGTCAGTATGTATTTGATCAGGAATATGTGGAGACGGCGGAGCAGATTGATTGTCCGGCTCCACTGCCAGAAGGTCAAGCAGATGCTCTCCTGGCGGAGATGCTAGTCTCGGCGCCCTACAAGGCGTCGGAAAATAAGGCCGAAAAGAAGGCCCCGGGGACCAGGAAGGGTCTCCGTCGCAAGGTCGTACTGGACACCTCGTCCGAAGACGACGAGGCACACTCCTCCCCTAAAGGGGAGGAAGAAGAGGAAAGGGCCACCCCATCCGGAGAGGATGAGGGGCCAAACAAGGCGGGCCAGGGGACCGGGAAGGGTCCTCGGCGCAAGGCCGTCATACCCTCGTCGTCCGAAGACGACGAGGTAGATTCCTTCCGCGGAGGCGGGGGGAAACATGAAAAAACTCTGCCTCCCCGCACTAGGGAGGAGAAGAAGAGGAAAGCTGCTCCCGAGGGGGAGGCTAGGACGCCCAAGAAGGGAAAGGTGTCCCTTCCAGATTACTCCACCACGGCCGCCTATAGCGAGGAGGAGTGGCTGCCCAGGGGGAAGCCCCTGGTGAGATCGTAAGTATCCGCACTCTGTTATACTTTAGTGCAACTTTGCTTCATAGTCTATTATAACGCCGAACACATATATGCAGTCCGGCCAAGGTCCATCCCGAGGTATCATCTTCGGATGGGTCCTTCAGTGATTCGGTGATGAACTCGCTTCCGACGGCCACTACCCCTTGGCCCGCGGATGACACGGAGGTGTTGTCCCAAAGGCTCCCAGAGCAGGGGGAGGTGGCTCTGGAGATGCGCCAGGGCAAAATTCTAGAAGCCGGGCACACGGGGTATAAGATCCCCGCGGATCATGCTGACGAGAGCCGCAGCCAGCCGGGCTCTCAGCCGGATACTGTACCGGAACCTCCAATGGTTCTGGACTCGGGTAGGCGGCCCCTCGCTAGGGAGGGCGAGCCGTCTGTGCCGATGACTTCTGTTATGCCAGGGGCATCGAATAGTCTGCTGGAAGAGCTTCGCAGCGCTTCCGTGGATGAAGAGCACCGTACTCTTATGAGTGCGGTGATTCAAAAGGTTCTGTCTGCCAAGAGCGGACTAACCGAAGCCTGCACCAGTCTCCTGACGGACTTTGAGGTAAGTAATCAAAAATGTGTGAAATTATCACCCGATAGGTAGTAGTCCCTGATACTCTGTTTGGTGTTCGGAACAAAAAGCCAAACAGAGGGTCAATTTATAATCCGCAGGAGTCTAATAGTAGGTTTGCATGTGAATAAGCAGGCGGTGCTGCTTGCCGCTGCTTCCCGCACGGCCGAGGTCGCCGGACTTAAACGGGACCTGGACCAGGTACAAGGAGAGCTCGGCCTCATGAAGAGGCAGCTTGAAGAGAACAAAGGTGAGTGATACCCTGTTCGCATATTTATAAAGAATAGACAAAAATTGGTGATTCTAACGATAAAGCGTCGTGACTTTGTGATAGGGGCCACAACCGAAGTGGCGTCCCTGAAGAAAGCAGTGTCCGAGGCCGAAGACAAGGCGACCCTGAAGCGCGTTGAGCGCAAAAAGAAGAATGCTAGGGTGGGGGAGGTGCAGCAAAAGCTCCAGGAGCTTGGCAAGAAGTGCGAGTCCTTGGAGCGTGACCTCAAGACAAAGGAGTCTGAGCTTGCGAAGGCCCTTGTGAGTATGAAAGATGCCAAGGCCGAAGCTGAGAAGGCCCTGCAGGAAATCCAGGCGGCCAAGAAGATAGCGGCGGGTAAGACATTCTTTATGCAAAGCAAGCATGTGGAGGAGGCGTTTCTCTTACTTACCCGAATTAGGAGCTCTCCAGGGACATTCGCAGATCTGCCACGCAGCGTATCCGATGCCGTGGAGTTCTACCGTGCCGAGGAGGGGAGCTCGACGGAGAAGCTTTTCTGGTCCCAATATGCTGGAGCCGAACACCCGATGCCTCTGAGCGACCAATTGAAGCAATTGGTTGAACTCCACAGGGAGGCCGAAGTGGCTATGAAAGATTTCATAGTCTGGATGTGGCCTTGTGAGCCCTTGCCTACCATCTACTTCAGCCTGATAAAGCGGATGGTAAACGCCTGTCCGCGGCTTGAGGTGATCAAGCGATCCGTTTGCATTGAGGGTGCCCGTCGGGCCTTTGCCCGTGCGAAGGTGCATTGGGGCAAGCTGGATGCGGAGAAGCTGGTGAAGGACGGGCCACCGGAGGGCAAGGCGCATCGCTGTCCCGAAAAATATTATGATGGCGTTATGGAAGGCGCTCGTCTCGTGGCCAATGAGTGTACCAAGGACACGATGCTTGATTAAATGTACTTCTGTTGGTGTTGTAATATAAAGACGAAGTTACTTGCGCTATATAGCGCTTTTTGAATTAAAATATTACCTACTTGCGGTTGTTTATAAAATTCTGAAAGTAGGTCAGTCGTTGGCTTCCGCCCCCACATAACTGGTACCGGGGTGTTCCTGGAAAAACCCATACACTCTTTATCCAACTTTTGGTCCCTGAGGGAGGTGTTTGGCGCAGCGAACAAGGCAATCAGACCTTGCCGTTACTGTCGCGGACATCTGAGGTGCCTGAATTTATCGGTGTGGTGCTACTGTGAGCCAACCAGCTATCCTCGCCCGCACAAAAGCGGGTCATGAGTGTCATGAGGGCCGCCATGGACTTTGGTTTTTCCTGGCCGAGCTGTCGGGCGAGCCATTCGCCACGGATATTATGCTTAAAGGCCGACAGGGCTTCGGTGTCCAGACAGTCGACTATTTGGTTCTTCTTGGTTAGGAACCGAGTCCAGAATTTCCTGGCTGACTCTCCGAGCTGTTGGGTAATGTGGCTCAGGTCATCGGCATCCGGTGGTCGCACATATGTGCCCTGGAAGTTGTCGAGGAACGCGTCCTCCAGGTTTTCCCAACTGCCAATGGAGTTTGCCGGCAGGCTATTTAGCCAGTGCCGGGCCGGTCCTTTGAGTTTAAGGGGGATATACTTGATGGCGTGTAGATTGTCTCTGCGGGCCATGTGAATGTGAAGAAGGAAATCTTCGATCCATACTGCGGGATCTGTTGTGCCATCATACGATTCGATGTTTACGGGTTTAAACCCTTCTGGAAATTCATGATCCATCACTTCATCAGTGAAGCAGAGGGGGTGTGTGGCGCCTCTATGCCGGGCTATGTGGCTACGCAGTTCAAATGAGTATGGGTGGCTGTATTCGGCCCGACCGGACTTGTTCATAGTGTATCCAGCGTGACGATCATCGTCACGTGTTGGGGCGCGCCCCCGCGATCCGTAGATCGATCTTGCCTGTCCTGCCTTGTTTTCCAGTATATCTTGCAGGTCCTGCCTATTACCCTGGGCCGTAGTGTATTGGCGTGGGGGTGCAGGCTGGTATACGGGCTGATATTCCGTTTTATCCCAGCCACGAGGTGGCCGGTCCGCTGTGTGGCGCTCGAGTCCGTATTCCTCGGCTGCCAGGACTTCGGTCCATCTGTCTGTGAGCAGGTCTTGATCAGCTTGGAGCTGCTGCTGCTTCTTCTTCAGGCTCCTCGCAATGGACATAAGCCGACGCTTGAAGCGCTCCTGCTCCACGGGGTCCTCAGGCACGCCGAACTCGTCGTCGCCGATGCTAATCTCGTCTTCAGAGGGGGGCATGTAGTTGTCATCCTCCGGATATCCGTCCGTCGCCCGTTCGTCTGGGCTGACCTGCCCGTTTTCCTGCTCGGCCTGCTTGAAGGCAGGCTGATCGGGGTTGTATTCATCTTCGGCACCATCCGTATTGTTTTCGTCTCCTGTGTCGGTATTGCTGTGGCGGGGCTTGGAGCGGGCGCCGACGACGCCCATGCTTTGCTTTCTTCCTTGAGGGGTTATCCTCCATTGCCTCATCGCCATTAGTTTTTTCGGAGTGTCCACCATATATATATATATCATATGAGGAGGTGGCTGTCCACCGCCCTGTGAGCGGTGGTTCCTGTTCTTCTCCTGCATCGTCGTCCATACCGTCGATGTCTTCGGAGTCGAAGTCTAGCACATCGGTTAAATCATCGACCGTGGCAATGAAGTGGGTGGTGGGTGGGCAACGAATTCCTTCGTCGCCTGCTTCCCACTCGAGCCGGACATAGTTTGGCCGAGAGTCTCCTGACAAAGAGGGAGACTTTAAAGAGTTCAGCATGTCACCAAAGGGCGAGTGCTGGAAGATATCTGCAGCGGCGAACTCCATTACCGGAGCCCAACCAGACTCGGCGGGCTCTGGGGCGCACGGTCTGGAACCTACAACCAAATATGACTCCGGGGGTCCCGTGTCACACGCTTCCTTGGGGGTGAAGTTTGTGTTCGGCTCTACCGCCAATGAGTGTGCGGCCTCTAGGGCGGGGTCCATCCACCCGTCCTCGGGCGACACAATCTGCTTCGGATTTAGGTCCGGGGCTCCTACGGGGGCGATATCCCGAGCATTGTTCGACAGCAGGTCTAAGCCGTGCTCATTGTGACTGTCCGACGCTCCTGGCGCAGGACCGAATCCGTTGAAGATCAAGTCTCCACGGATATCGGCCGTGTAGTTCAAGTTTCCGAACCTGACCTGGTGGCTAGGGCATAGCTGTCGATCTGCTCCAGATGGCCAAGCGAATTGGCTCGCAGTGCGAAGCCGCCGAACACGAAGATCTATCCGGGGAGAAAAGTCTCACCTTGGACCACGTTGTTGTTGATGATTGAAGGAGTCATCAAGCCTTGCAGCAACGACACAGAGGAACTCTCAAAGAAAGCACCAATGTCGGTGTCAAAACCGGCGGATCTCGGGTAGGAGGTCCCGATCTGTGCATCTTAGGCTAATGGTAACATGAGGCAAGGGACACAATGTTTACCCAAGTTTGGGCCCTCTTGATGGAGGTAAAACCCTACTTCCTGCTTGATTGATATTGATGATATGGGTGTTACAAGAGTTGATCTACCACAAGATCATAGAGGCTAAACCCTAGAAGCTAACCTATGATGATTATGATTGTCTCTCTAAGGACTAAACCCTCTGGTTTATATAGACACCGGAGAGGGCTACGGTTTACATGGAGTCGGTTGCAAAGAAGGAAATATAATATCCGGATCGCCAAGCTTGTCTTCCACGCAAAGGAGAGTCCCATCCGGACACGGGACGAAGTCTTGAGTCTTGTATCTTCACGGTCCAACAGTCCGGCCAAAGCATATAGTCCGGCTGTCCGGATACCCCCTAATCCAGGACTCCCTCAGCCACCTCCCACCTTTGGGCCGCGGCGGCGGAGCGGGCGATGGCCATGGCTTCTGACGGTGGTGTGGCGGCCACGGCGGCAGACGGTGGGGTGGCGGCAATGACGGCTGGCAATAGTTGCCGACGGGCAGTAGCGGCGGAGCGTGTGGTGGGTGTTCTGTGCACATCCAACAGGGACGCCACATGCACTACACTATGCCAGGGACTGCGCCGCCGCCGCAGTGTAAGCTCCCAGGTGGAACTGTCCTCTGATGACGGCGGAGTGGCTGCGCGACAATGACGGAATAGTGCCATTGGTGATTTTGGGAGAAGCAAACGGGATAAGCTATAGGGAGGGATGGGAAAATGCGATGCAGGACTCGCCTGACATGAGGGTTTACATAGGAGGCCGGCAAGCATTGGGATTTTTGTGGATTTTTTCGAGTTGGGCGGGAAGCTTGCACGACTATACGTGGGAATCTGTGCGGTTGCACGGGAACGGGCTCACTGATGGTTCATTGGCGCCACTTCGAGCCACCGTTTGATCAAAAGAACGCCCCCGTGCACTGCTCAAGCTTGCGCTCGAAGCCGTCTACGGCAGCGCGGTCACAAGACGTGCGGGAGGAGACGAAACGACACGTACACATACGGTTAATAAAAAAACAAATGTTTGCAATTTAATTGTGTACTACACCATCCTCGTTTATAAGTCCTCTTTGTATTTTTGTGCCAAATTTTGTTTAGAGATTTAACTAATACAGTATGAATGCATGTCGCCAAAGATTATACCATTGGATTCATATTGAACATAGTTTCCAATTATATAATTTTTTAACATGCATTAACATTTTGTTAGTTAAGTTTAAGGTCAAAATATGGCACATCATATAAAGGGGACTAATAGACCAACACGGAGGTAGTAGCACACGGTCGCTCTGTACGCAGCGTCGCAACTGCCGGCCGGCTTGTAGACGACCATTCCCTGCGTGTTCAACTGTTGTATGTGTGTGGTTGCTTGCGGTGGGGGCGGTCACGGCGCGCTCTGCTCGCGTCCCACCACGCGCGTGCTTCCTGTGTTTGGGGCCGGTGCACGATCACGTATGTTCGTGTTGCCATTATGCATGCGATTTCCCTGGGCGCAGTACCACGATGCAGTTACCCGCTGCAAAAGCTGCCATGCAGACGTGTCGAGAATCCAAGCCGCCCGACCCCCATTTATTACCGCAGCCATTTACCTTCATCTCTCGTGCCACACGACACAATAAGCACACCCATGACGACACATACAGAGAGGACATCCAGCAGTACCAATGGCGCTCCCCATGGCTCCAATGGCGCTCCTAGCGGCCGATGACGACAACAGGGGGCAGTTCACCATGCATCACATAGTGCAAACCCACGCGAGGACGAAGGACCTCTCGGTGGTGTACACGAACAAGCCGGTCTCGGTGGAGAGCTCCATCCAAACTATGGAGCAGCTACTTGCTGAGGACAAGTACCAAGTGGTCGGCTTTGACCTTGAGTTCACCAGTGGTCGTGCCGGGCAAGATAAGAAGGATGTCGTCACCTAGTTGTGTGTGCGACATGACGTCCTCATCTACCACTACCACCTGGCCACAAGGCCTTGCGAGCATTTCTCCAGGTTTATCAATGGCTCCAACTATTGTTTCACTACGGTGGACATCACCAACGATCTAAAAGCGCTCAAGGTTTCGGGCTTGACCTGTTAGAATCTTGTCAACATCCGTGACCACTACAAGCTCTGGGGTAGCACCAACAACAAACAGAACTCCCTGGTTGACCTCGCCTCGGCCATCATAGACCCCTACTACATGAAGATGAAGGATGAGATCAACAAGGACAAGAACGCATGGCATAGTGCCTGCATCAGAGACTGGATGAAGAACACGTCAAGTACGCGGCCACGGACGCGTACGCAAGCTATGATAATTACAGGCGGATCGTTGACATGAGGACGTGTCTTCATCCTACCCCAGATGAGGGATCAAGCCACAGAGCAGTGGCGGGAGGGTCACAAGAAGTACATGACTACACGATTGTTTCTCCTAGTTTAGAATGCACATAATTGTTTATTAAGGTGTGTGCGAATGATCTGTATAGTCACTTATGTAATTGGATGTTTATTTCAATTATATACATGTCGTTCTTCTATAGACAGAGCAAATCACACGAATTATTTGTAGCAATCATCAGTGTTATTATTGGTCTCACACACATTTCTGATTACAGACATGTTATCCACGTATCACACACATCTTGTTCAGCTGAACCGCTTCTGTTGTCTTGGCTCATCGCAAATAATTCATCCAAGTGAATTGTATGCCCTACATCGCACACACCTTGATCTGGCAGACCATTTCTATTGTGTTGCCTACTCACACACGGTTCATCTAGTGAACTGTATGTCGTATATCGCACACACCCTCATCTGGCTGACTGTTTCTGTTGTTCTGGATCATCACAAACAGCTTGTATGGATCAACCGTATGCACGCATCGCACACGTAGCTCTGACCTGAATCATGTTTGATGAATGCGCCGTCGCAAACAGTTCATCTCATTTTTTAGAGTTTTCTTACACCACTGTTTGCAATTAATGCATTGCGCACAGTTTCGTCGAAGGGTCTCTAATTGGACTGTCGCGTTTGGACCATCTTGTAGTAGTGTATAGTAGATGGGGTTTGGTATGAGTGCTCGGGAGTGGTGTGAGAAGGAGGACTCTATGTCAATGATGACAACATCATGATGGCATCTTCAAGACCTTAAGACTTCAAAACTCGAGACAAGATTTCAATACACAGTACTGGGTGCAATGGATGGACGGCACCATGGAGTACCCAGTGGTTAGCCTAGGTGTTTCTGGAGAAGCGCCAGTCAATCACGCGGAAAGCTCCACGTAGACTCAAAGAGACCATAGAAATACTTCATGCTCGGAAGCTTACCTGTGCAACCGCAAATCATTATGGGCTCTGCCTTGGTTGACCTTAGTTGTGACTCTGGCTGGGACGGTGCTAGAAAATGTAGAACTACGGTAGTATTGGATGGGCACCGGACAATGGTCAGGGGAACTCTTCAGAATACCATGTTTCGTTCATCCAATTCTCAAACACCATGCAGTGCGAGGACATAAAAGGAGGGAACGATTTTTGTTGGTAAAGTGCGCAATGTTATGTAGAGTTAAAACCTAATCGATTAGCCATGTCCATGGTTACGGACAATTTGAGCCTCTGGACTTGGATCTATCTCAGAACTCTGAACACCGGATTGAAAACTTAATTGTGGGCAACCTATGATGATATGGGCTATGAGACATCGGTTGGAGGAACCATGTCATAGTAGATAACTTTGTAGTAAATGTTTCCTTGACTATCCTTTGTGTTAGGGAAAATAAAACAAAACCAACTTTTACACAAAAACCTCAGACACAGAGCCACAAAAACATGTTGCATGTATAATAGTTTTATCATATGTTTTCTTATGGTGATCTTGTCAGTACATTCATTGTACTGACCTACACGGGTGCAATGTTTCATGTTGCAGATACTTCTACGACGAGTAAGAGATACGGTTTAGGTTACGGTCTACACTCAACTCGCTAATGGCATTGATGGGACTTCACACCCGTTTATTGTTTCCGCTGAGACATATGAGGTATAGATCAGTTTTACGTTTTTTATACATGTGATTGCACCTTGAGATATACATTGATGTACTGTGTGTGCGAACATACTGATTTAGGGATGGCACAGATACATAGAGGTTTGACCATTTGAGGTCGGGTCACTACACTTGGATCAAACCTAACATCAGCAAGGAGTCCGGGTCATCATGATGAAACCTACAATATAAAGAACGAAGTGCAACGAAAAGCTGCCAAAAAATCATGGCGTTTTACACTTTCAACCAAGATCCAAAGAAAAGTTCCTGATACCGCTATTCAGGAATAGATGGTCGCTTATTCCTCTAGGATGGCGTGTGCGATAGTAAATGGCATCCTAAATATGGAGGGGGAGGGGTATACAACAGAAAAAGGTGGTGTGGAGTTCATTCAAATCATAGAATGACATGTACTTGTAACAAATTTTGTAAACTGAATGTGATGTATTCAGGAATATAAGATGCACAAGTTGTACATGATTTTAATTGGGGGACTAGAATGAGATGTATCCATGTTAAATAGCTAATCATGCTTACATCACTATTATCAATGCAGTATTTAAAGTTTGGGAACTCAATCTGGTTGGCGGGTGATGAGATGTATTTCTTATCATCACATTAAGTGTCTTCCTCAATGACCTAAGGAGTGTGTGAGATAAAGCCACTTTAGAAATTATATTTTGAAGCTTGACACATAACAAATTCAATTAATGACACATGAAAGAGATCCCACTTGGAGAGATTTGAAATAGGGTTAGGTTGAGCTAGTCTTGGGTAAGGTCAAAGTAGTGATTTTTGCCTCAAAGCAGGAAAATAAATAACTGATCTCACTATCTACTTAAACTGTGACACAATACATTTTGCTTTCACATGACAATCCAAATGATGTGAAATTTTGGAAACACTAAATTTCCATCAATAGTTTCAATGTCATGTGGAATACGTGTATCCTACATTTTCATAGAAGCTTGGCCTCGGGTAAGTGGCTCATACATTTTTCATATACGCTTCCAAAGAAAAAGAACCTGGAGACAGTGTCAGGTAAAGAACAATTCTCTACTGATATGGTTTTATGACAAATAAACAACAACATGGTCATTTTATATTTTGTGGAAGAAATGACAAGTGCTCCTGTCCATTTTGATACATGCATGGGTATATGAATGAGCTAGCCAGGTCTTACTCTAGATGGTATGAGCTACATTCTTAATTCAAAACGCACAGATAACAAGTCAAAAATAAGAATCATGTACCAGGGAGATTTTTCGAATGTTTATAGCAGATACCTTTCACCTTATATATGGTTGGAATAAAACCATCTATTTGTTCATGTGATGTTGCCCTACCAATATTTCCTTCTAAATGTTCAAGCAATATAAGATCCGTTGGATCAAACTTAACATGAGCATGGAGTCCTAGCCATTGTGATGAAACCTGCAATATAAATGCATGAAATGCGAGCAAAAGATGCCCGGAAATTATGAAGTTTTACACTTTAACCAAGACACAAAGGAAAGATCACAGTAGCACTATTAAGGAACATATGGTCGCCTTTTTGTTCTTGGATGGTGTGTGTTAGAATTAAATGGTATCAGAAATTAGGTGGGGTATACAGCAGAAAGAAGATGGTCTAGAGTTTACTTGAATCATAGAATGACATGTATTTGTAAAAAATTTGAATACTAGAATAAGATATCTTCACTATTCCGTAATAGAGGAGTACAAGATGTACTAGACTTCAATTGGGGTTGGGGGCTGGAATGAGATGTATCCATATTAAATAATCAATGTTACATCACAATTATGAATGCGGTATTTACAGTTTGGAACTCGATCTGGTAAGTGGGTTGATCAGTTGTGTTTTTATCATTGCATCAATTGCCTAGCTTAATGACCTGATGAATGTGTGAAATAGTTATTTCAAGGACCATATTGTTATGCCTGGTAAATAATGAATTCAATGAATTATACATGATCGAGATCACACTTGACATAGATTCAATAGGGTTAGTTTGAGATAACCTTCGGTCAGGTCAAACGGTGATTTTTGCCGCAAAGGAGGTAAACAAATAACTCTTCCCACTCTCTTCTTGAATGGTGTCATAGTACTTTTTGCTTTCACATGATAAATCCACATGATGTCATCTTTTCAATTATTTTCCACAACTACTTTCCATATCATGTGGAATAAGCGTACCCTACATTTTGATAGTAGCTTGGTCTCGTGTAAGTGGCTCATACATTTTCATAGACGATACCAAGAAAAAGAACATGGAGACAGTCCCATCACTACAAAAAAAAGACACATCCATGACATTTTGGGCTGAACGAAATTTTTTCTGTCATACTTATGACACTTCTATGACGATAATTGTGACAAAACCCGTTATCATCATAGATGTGGTGGGCTCCTACTTCTATGACAAAAATCATGACAAAAAATGGGCTTTTCGTCCTGGGCGGGCCGGAGACGCAGCTGCATGACATTCTTTGGGTCGTCCATGACGGAAAAAAACATGGTAGAAACGAACTCCTTGAAAATTTCAGGGAGTTCCCGGTTATGGTGGATGGTCAGGGGACGAACGATGCACGTTTCTCTTGTACACGTACGCGCATGGGTGCGAGGTGTTGGGCTCTAACTAAACCCGAGTGAGGCATTCGCCTACTGTACCCAAGCGATTGCACTGCAGGCTACGCATTACTGAACCCGAGCGATCGAGCGATTCCTTCGCTACTGCTGCTAACTAAAGTCGATCGATGCTGCCTCTGGATGAATAGTGAGTGTTGTTGGGGAGGTTTGGATGAACAGTTCCTGGTGGGGGTTGGACGAACAGGACCCCGTGGTGTTGCCGCTGGATGAATAGGACCCTGGTCGATCGAGCCGGTTGGGCATGGATGAACAGGAACCCGTGGAGGGCTGGATGAACAGGACCCCGTGGAGGGCTGGATGAACAATAGCCGGTGGAGGGCTAGTTGAACAGTAACTAGTGGAGCGCTGGATGAACAGTAGCCCGTGGAGGGGTGGTTGAACAGGACCCCGTGGAGAGGGCTGGTTGAACAGTAGCCCGTGGAGGGGTGGTTGAAAAGGACCCCGTGGAGAGGGCTGGTTGAACAGTAGCCGGTGGAGGAGCGCCCGGTGGAGGAGCGCGCAGTGGAGGCTGGATGAACAGGAGCTCGTGGATGAACAGTCGCAGGTGGAGGCTGGAGGAGGTCGACGGTGGGTGAAAAGTAGCCCGTGGAGGTTGGAGGAGGTCAACGGTGGAGATGAACAGTATCTCGTGGAGTCCCGATTTGCAGTACGCCACACCCCTCCCGATGAACAGGACCCCTGTTTCGTCCGTAGCGCTCCAACACAAGTCTGTTTCCTCCGATTTAGGGTATGCCACACCCCTCCCGATCAACAGGACCCCGTTTTGACTTTGGCCGGTCGAACACAAGGCCGTTTCCTCTGTTCTGCGGTACGCCAGGCCTCATTTCCATCGGTTGTTCCATCCAAGCCGGTTGGCCCCCACGCGTTCCGTTACCTCCCAATGAACATGGCGCATTCAGTTGCCTCCCCATGAACACGACGATGACGCAGTTTCTCCGTTTTGGCCCAGCCATGTACACGAGCCCTAGCCGTACGTATGCGCAAGTAGGCGTTCGAGACCCCGCCCTTATGTACGTACGTGGCCATATTTTCTTTCTGCACCCTGGCCGCTGTATGTACATGTACATGCTACGGACGCGCCTCTACTACGACACGTGTGCGCCTCTACATCGACCAGTATGTACGTAGACGTTCGCGACCAGAATGACAACGCTACGTATGCTTCGACCAGGTGGGTCCTAACTATCAGGCACTTCCTTGCGTGCGAAGATGTAGCTGGTGGGTCCCAGCAGTCAGAGGGCGAATCGTTTTTTGCCCGTAATATGGACGCACTTCCTTGCATGCGAAGATGTAGTTGGTGGGTCCCAGCAGTTAGGGGGGAAACATTTTTTTCGAGAAATACGGTGACCCATCCGGTGGGTCCCTGCTGTTAGGTGGAGAAGTAATTATTTTGCAGGAAATAAGGAGGCACTTCCTTGCGGCCGCCATGGACCCAGCTGTCAGCCTCTCCACGTACAGTACTCTTCCGATGGAAGTCATTCCTTGACCATTTTGACCACGCCGCGCCGAGAGCACCAGGGCGGTGGATGACGGCAAGGCCGCATCGGAGCCGGGGAAGACGCGGCAGCGGAAGCCCGCGCGGAAAGGAGTACGAGGGTTCACTGGTTCGGCTGCGTGTGAGGCTGCCGCCGCCGCAGGGCCTGGCCAGCAGTGGGAATAATAGGGGGCGATGAGGCCTCCGTGGCAGCACGACCGGCCATGGGAGGCACGAGCATGCGGCACGACCGGTGCTGCTTTGGGCGGCTGGAGCAAGAAGACCAGAGGTTGAAGAAGCACTACGGCCGTTGGATGGACATCGTACGGTCACTGGAGCTAGAATCATTCATATTGACTAAGTTCACAAAGCCCTCCGTCCCCGTCAACTTAGTAGGCCCACAAGTCAGGCTCCCACCAAGGTGGGTCCCAGCTAGCAGCGGGAGTATTCATTTTTTGTGCATAATAAGGAAGCACTTCCTTGCGTGCGAAGATATAGCTGGTGGGTCCGAGCTGACAGCCGGGGTTCCTTCACAAAATACAGAGGCCCTTCTAGTGGGTCCCAGCTGTCTGGTGGAGGAATCATTATTTTGCGCGTAATAAGGAGGCATTTCCTTGTGTGGGCCCCTACTGTCAGCCTCTTCCGATGGCTATTGTTTGTTGACCATGTTGACCTCGCCGCGTCGAGAGCACAAACGCGGTGGACAAGGATGAGGCCCAGGAAGGGAATGACCCAGAGCCGGCGAAGCCACCGCAGCGGATGCCCATCTTTGAGGGGAGTCTGAGCCGACCGGTCGGCTCTGGGGTGAGGCTGATGTCGCGGAAAATAACAGGATGTGTGGGTGGGTAGAGGATGGCTGGCGGCAAGACAAATATACGGAGGAGGGAGCAGCGATACCGCCAGCGCTGGTTTGGGCGGATGGAGCAGGAAGATCAGAGATTGAAGAAGCACGGCGGCCGTTGGATGGACATCCAATAGTCACTGCTCTATGTTGACTAAGTTGACAAAGCCTTGCGTACGCGTCAAATTTTTTTAGGACAGCGTCATCGTCAACCTAGTAGGCCCAGAAGTCAGCCTCCAAACCTTTGGAAAACAACATAAAACCAATTAGCCGTTATTTTCAATAATTTACAGCCCATTTGCTAATTTTTAAGGATATTTGAAGCCCATATTATTTTTATTAGCATTACAGACCATATATTCTGGGCACTGCTAAAAAATTCAACGAAATTTTGCATATTTTGATGGGGTCCGAACTCTTTTAATCACGAAATTTCAGTCATTTTCTGGGGAAACCCATTTCTTACTACTTACACCCCTCCTTGTCTTGAAAGATTTGCAGCCCAGCAGGGCTGAGAAAAGCAAGTAGGCCTCAGTTTTGGTATTCTCCAAAAAAAGAACTGGGCTAGCCATTTTCAGAAAGAAAAAATATATCAACTGGGCTCGTCATGTGCTTAAATAAAAGCATAAGCATCGGCTAGACATGCCACAGCCCCCGCGTAGTGCGCAGTTGAGCTCCATCTTTGAAACTAAAAAACAACTGGGCGAGCTGCTGGGTCCCTGGTGTTATCCTCTTGTTGTGTAATTTTCTCATTTATTGACAACATTGACAATGGTGTGGGACCTAGTTGTCAAACAATTAGGAGGAAGTTTTTTTGGCTTGTAATAACGAGGCACCTGCTTGGCGAAATGCAATGACCCTGGTGGGTCCCTACTGTCAGCCTCTCCATGTACAGTCATCTCTTGATTCCTCTTTGTTGTTGACCATGTTGACAAGGCCAGACGGCGGCGGGCACAGCAAGCGAAGCAAGGAGGAGAACAACGGCGAGGCCTATGACGGGAACAAACAACAGCCATGGAAGATGCGGTAGTGTAGTGGCAGGTGGAGGGGAGTACGAGGGCAACAACATGCAACTCAAGCTAACAAATGGTACAAAAAGCCCAAGGATTAATTGTTCATCAAATTTTTAGACAAAACCCAGATTGAACATGGTAGTAGCATCTAACCCAACCACTCCTTTTCACAGTCACAAATAAATGGATCGGTCAAATCCATAAAATCAAGATTCTATGCAAAAAAGAAGCCGGGCACGTTTAGAAGCCCATTTGTCCACCTGAAATTTATTTTTTTCTCTTCAACGTGTCCGTCTGTGAGAAATCTCTTGCGGTAAAATTTGAGCCTCATGGACAATAGTAACCTCGCATTCAACAGGAAGAATGTGACAAAGCTTATGTTTGCCTGGTTGGACGCATACCCTTCCATTGTTATTGTCCTCAAACGAATGTCATGAGATCTGAGAAAATCCTGGTGCTTATTACGCCACCGATTGGTTATATGTTTTGCTCCATGTGATTGTGCCTAAGTAGACACGAAGATTGAAAATAGTTATGGTCTGAAAAAAGAGTATGTCGAAAGAACAACAGCTGAACGGTTAATTCTTATACAATATATACAGGCTTTCAATGTGCATGAAATCATCACCTCTATATATAACTTCTCCAGAGATCGAAAGCATCGCATCAAGCAAATAATTATGTTCAGATCAAAACTAAACATTCTGATATATAAGATCTTGACAGAATCCAACAACATTAATAGGTTATCAATAGACGAACTCTTCATTGAGCATATAACATAATATTAGTACCCAAAGTGTACTCCAAGATGATACAAAACTTATGCGCACAAATGAAAAATGCAGCTTATGATTACAAATGTGTAGATGATAATATACGGTACCTGAAAAAGTGAGGAGCCACACACCAACTCCTTGTGATCATTAAACGGGTCACGAATTACACCCAAGGTCTCCAGTTTGGGCGCAGAGATGATAGTTATTTGTGAAGGTTTATAACAATTATCAAGGAGCAACCTTTGAAGTGAAGGGGCATATTCGATGATGAGCTGCTGTCCTTCAAAACAAATTCCAATGCTTTTAAGGTGAGGTGACTTTATTTGGAGACAACTGATAGGGATTTCTATTCCCAAAACAATCAGCAAGCGCTCCAGGGCAGGGCAACTGGAGTGGATGATGCTGTGCAGTGAGGCCTCCGACAGATAAACCACCACAAGCAAAAGTTTTTTTAGCAATGGGAGTCGAAGCATTTTTACCAGGTCGTCTGGTAGATGGCACCGGGCGAAGGTGGCGGTGTGGAGAGAAGAGGAAAACCGCGAGATGGACAACGGTGGTGTGGGCACGAATTCTTGGTGTGTTCGTGGTATGAAACTTTTGTGGTAAGAAACTTTTGTGGTAATGGTACAACTCAAACTCCTGGAGTTTTCCGCATTCAGGGGATTTGAAAGTGCAATTATTCCTAGGTGGTTTTGGTAATTCTTAACAACATATAGCTCATTGAGCTAATGTTACTTCAAGTTAAATATTTCAGGAAAGCCCAATGATTGGCATGGCATGGATGAGAAAAGTGGACCCCTCAAAATACTAAGGACAAAAGGATTGGCTCAAACTCAAAGCTCAAGACTCTACATTTTATATTTTAGTGATCCAAGATCACATTGAGTCTATAGGAAAAGCCAATACTATCAAGGAGGGATGAGATGTTGCTTAATGGCTTACTTGCTCAAAATGCTTAGTGATATGCTCCAAAGCCCTCAACTACTTTCTCACATCCACATATGACCTGTACCAAAAGTCAAACTCGGCCCCACCGATTCTTTCTATCCGGTGCCACCGAGTTCAGATGTCATAGCCACTGCCACAAACCCTAGGCAAATCGCTCTCACCGATAGGGATCTCGGTCTCACCGAGATGGGATTGTAATCTCTCTGTTTCCCTTCATAACGTATCGGTACCACCGAGATGAGCGATCGGTCCCACCAAGATTGCAACGTAAACTCTCTGTTTCCTTTTAGTAACATTTCGGTCTCACCGAGATGAGCGAACCGGTCCCACCGAGTTTACCTGACCAACTCTCTGGTTAGCTTATTACCAAAATCGGTCCTACAGAGTTTGTGTAATCGGTCTCACCGAGATTACTTTATGCCCTAACCCTAACCATATCGGCCTACCGAGTTGCATGTCGGTCCCACCGAAAATCCTAACGATCACTAGATTTGGTGAACGGTCCGACCGAGTTCTTCAATTCGGTCCCACCGAGATTGGCAAGTTGTGTGTAATGGTTAGATTTTGTGTGGAGGCTATATATACCCCTCCACCTCTTCTTCATTCGTGGAGAGAGCCATCAGAACGAACCTATACTTCCAACTTGCATTTTATGAGAGAGAACCACCTACACTTGTGTTGAGGCCAAGATATTCCATTCCTACCATATGAATCTTGATCTCTAGCCTTCCCCAAGTTGCTTTCCACTCAAATCTTCTTTCCACCAAATCCAAATCCTGTGAGAGAGAGTTGAGTGTTGGGGAGACTATCATTTGAAGCACAAGAGCTAGGAGTTCATCATCAACACACCATTTGTTACTTCTTGGAGAGTGGTATCTCCTAGATTGGCTAGGTGTCACTTGGGAGCCTCCGACAAGATTGTGGAGTTGAACCAAGGAGTTTGTGAGGGCAAGGAGATCGCCTACTTCATGAAGATCAACCGCTAGTGAGGCAAGTCCTTCATGGGCGACGACCATGGTGGGATAAACAAGGTTGCTTCTTTGTGGACCCTTCATGGGTGGTGCCCTTCGTGGACTCGCGCAACCGTTACCGTTTCTGGGTTGAAGTCTCCATCAACGTGGATGTACGATAGCACCACCTATCGGAACCATGACAAAAACATCCGTGTCTCCAATTGCCTTTGAATTCTCCAAACCCTTCCCTTTACATTCTTGCAAGTTGCATGCTTTATTTTCTGCTTCTCATATACTCTTTGCATGCTTGCTCGAATTGTGTTAAGATTGCTTAACTTGTACTAAGTTAGCTAAAATCTGCCAAAGACTAAAATTGGGAAAAGGATAAGTTTTTATTTGGTCAAGTAGTCTAATCACCCCCCTCTAGACATACTTTCGATCCTACAAGTGGTATCAGAGCCTTGATCTCCATTTGCTTTGATTTCCATAGCTTTTGGTGGTCATAGCCTTGGTTTCACAACCTAGGAGAGTATGGCGTCTAGCGAGGGAAACTATCACCGTAGAGGTCCTTACTTTGATGGTACTAATTTTGCTAGTTGGAAGCATAAGATGAAAATGCATATTCTTGGACATAACCCCGCCGTTCGGGCTATTGTGTGTATTGGCTTGCAAGGTGAATTCTTTGATGGGAGAGAACCGAACCGTGAAGCTAGCGCGGAAGAGTTGAAGATGCTGCAATACAATGCTCAAGCTTGTGATATCCTCTTCAACGGATTGTGCCCCAAAGAATTCAACAAAATCAGCCGTCTTGAGAATGCAAAGGAAATTTGGGATACTTTGATTGATATGCACGAAGGTACCGACTCCGTCAAGGAATCCAAGTTGGATGTGCTTCAAAGTCAGCTTGACAAGTTCAAAATTAAGGATGGTTAAGGTGTCGCTGAAATGTACTCTAGGCTTGCTCTTATCACAAATGAGATTGCCGTCTTAGGAAGTAAAGAGATGACCGACAAATTCATCATCAAGAAGATCCTAAGAGCTTTGGATGTAAATATGATACCGTGTGCACATTGATCCAAATGATGCCAAATTACAAAGATCTCAAGCCAACGGAAGTCATTGGAAGAATTGTTGCTCATGAGATGTCACTCAAGGATAAGGAGAAACTTCACAACAAGTCAAGTGGTGCTTACAAAGCCTCATGTGAAGCCCCCACATCATCAAGTGAGAAACAAACCTTCAATGAAGAATTGAGCCTAATGGTGAAGAACTTCAACAAGTTTTACAAGAGTAGAAGCAAAGAGAGAAGCTCCAAGTCAAGGTCCTACAATGACAAAAGATCTTCTAGTCGAGACCATAATTGCTATAATTGTGGAAGACCCGGACACTATTCCAATGAGTTTACGGCACCCTACAAAAGAAGAGAAGAATCACCTAAGAGGATAAGTAGAAGAGAAGAATCACCACCAAGAGAGAGGAGGAGTAGAGATGATAGGTATGAACGAAGAACATCCCGGAGAAGCAAGGATTCAGAAAGGAAGGAAAACCATCAAGGAGCTACACAAAACAAAGACATCAAGCTCGTGTTGGTGAATGGGTATCCGGCTCCGACTCCGACAATCACTTCGAGAGAAGCTATCACTCTGACTCCGAATATACTCAAGATGAAGGTGTTGCCTGTCTAGCACTTGTGTCAACCAAATCCTATGAGATATTTGATTCACCAAATGAAGGACTTGGAAGATGCTTCATGGCTAAAGGCCCAAAGGTATCACACCCCGAGTATGTTGATTTCAATAGTGATGAAGATGACTTGTTAGGTGATGATGATTTACTTGTTGACAACTCTAGTGATGAATACTATGATGAAACGTCAATTAATCATGCTAATCAAGATAAAAAGAATGACAATGATAAGGAGAAGATTGAGCTTCTAACTAAAGAACTAAACACTCTTAAGTTAGCTCATCAAACTATATTAGAAGATCATCGAGAACTTTTAAGGACTCATGAGAAGTTACGCTTTGAAAAGCTCAACCTTGAGCAATAGCATGAGTTCTTAAAGTCAATCAATGATGATCTTCGTAAGAAAAGTTCTTCTTACATTGCCAAGCGTTTACTCTTATCTACTTACATGCCTCAAGTCAAGTCTAGTAACAAGAACAAGAAGGATTCTTCCTCTAGTAGTAACAATAATCATGCTAAATCCAATGTTGTTGCTTCTAGTAGTTCTCTTGATTCCACTAATGATTCTCTTAGCCAAGTTACACATGAGCAAGAAAATAGCTTATTGAAGGGAATTATAAAGAAAGGTGTTTACAAGAGCCTTGCCGGGAGTAAGCAATTCGAGGAAATTGTACGCAAGCAAGGAAGGCACCGGAAGAACCAAGGTGTTGATTTTGAATGAAAGTTCAATGCCAATGGAGTTGAGTGGGAAGAAGATCAATACCCCAAGACGAAGTTTGTTCTTCAACAAGAGAAGTATGATCCTACTTCCTTCAAAGGGACACAAGCTCAAGATGATCTTCCACCACAAGACCACAAGCAAAAAGGCAAGGACAAGCTTCAAGAGGAGATTGATGCATTTGAAGAAGCTCCTAAGGCCTTGGTCAAGTGGGTTTCCAAGACTACATCAAGTTCTACTTCATCAAGTACGACTACAACTCCAAGGATTCCCATCAAGATGATGTGGATCCCGAAGAAGAAGAACTAGAGAGTTCTTGAGGGTGACTCCGCCAACATATTTCACTCATATCATTTTGGCAATAACAAGTGCAATGAACTTCCACATCTTGCACTAGTTCAAGGAGTCACAAACCCTCCTGTTGGTAAGACAAGGGACAAGGTAACCTAATGCTTTCTTAGACATCATCTTGTGTGTGCCTCACTATATGTCTATGGATATCCTTGTTTGTTCCTTGTGGGACTAACCCGTGTAGGTATTGAAAGTGCAACTCACTCCAAAGGATTGCTCCAAATAATCTACATCAACTTTGAGCATCCACATCTTCAACACCTACATGAAGTCATCATCGACAAAACCCAAGGTTAGTTCATCCCTCTTAAGGGGCGATCTCACATCTAGGGGGAGCTTTACTCTAAGAATTGAGCTAAAGCAACTCTAATGGTGTGAACACAACAATGCTTTATGTAAAAGTGGTAAACCCACTTGAGCTTAAACGATGAGTATGACCTATGATCAAATGTTCTCATTTGACTCCTAAGTCAATATACTCATATATAGATGACCTAGTCATCGCCAATTGCTTGATAGGTGCTAGAATTGGTTGTGCATGCTTTGCCACATATTTCATTTGCCATTTTATTGTGTGAGCACGTTGGTTGCATATTTTACTCATTCGAGGACATCCAGTTGTTGTTTTGATTGATTGGTTTCTTTTCTTTTGGCAAGTGGATGGACAAGAATGCCTAAGAATCTTCTCTATCTATCTATGCTTTTCTTGTCTCAAACTCTATTCATGCTACATCACAAAATTTGATCAAGTCAGATTCGAACCACTCTGTGTGAGGAGCACTCGGAGCCCCCGATTCGTCATAGACTTAAACCTCCAAAACTTCTTTGTGCTTCTCGGTCTGACCGATTCCTCCATTTCGGTCATACCGAGGTCACTAAGTCGATCTAGGTTTTCAATCTCAGTGCAACCGATTTGAACTTTTCGGCCACATCGAGTTGCTGTAACAGCTTGCAGTTATGCATCTCGGTGCCACTGAGTTGTTCAACTCGGTCACACCGACAGGGTCAGGCTATATATATCCACGGGTCAAATTTTGGAAACTTCTCCGAACTCTTTCGCCCGCGCTCAGCCTGCTCTGCCTCCCTGGGTCTCCAGATCGTCCTCCTTGTCGCCAGCTGCCTCCCGCCGCTAGTCTCCGCCATCGTCAACGGGAATCGACTCCGCCGTTGCCGCCGTAGCAAGTCCATCGCCGAACTAGGGTATGGACTTCGTCTTTGTGCTATTCCTAACTCCAAATCTCTAGCACATTGTGTTGCCATTAATCTTGCCACGATTGAGATCATATTATCCACCAAAAACACTTCGTAGATTAGAGGTGAATTGAAAATTTAGGGTTAGGTTTCCGCCGAAACCATCTCGGACAAACCGAGTTGTAGAACTCGGTACCACCGATTCGGCTAAGGCCATTGCACATGTAATTCTCGGTCTGACCGAGAATTGCAAATCGGTGTGACCAAGTTCAGAACTTTGTGAAACCCTAGCAGTCTTGGTGCCACCGAACGGTGACTCGGTCTGACCGAGTTCACTAGTTTAGGTTCCAAAAGCTACTTCGGTATCACCAAGTTTACAGATTGGTAGATCCGAAATGCTTTCTGTGGAAAACTAAAACTAAGTTTTTGACTCATTTTCTTTTGCAAAAAACTCTATATTTTGTGATGCTCATCTATTCTACCTCATCTATATCTATTCACAGGGTCTGCTGTCAGTGTTTGCAATAAATCTGATCAGAGTGACAGTCAGAACAAGTCAGAGGAGTAGGTTCAGGTGAGTGAGGGCACTAGTCCCTCTAGCAGCTATGATGAGGGTAGCAGGAGCACACCCAGCAACTTACCCAAGGCAGCCACCAGAGCAAGAAAGAAGAGAACCTCAGACTCTGAGGATGAAGACTATGTGGCTGTTGAGGATGAGGCCACTTCCAAGAAGAAGGTGCTCAAGAAAAAATATGGCACATCTACTGCCACTAAGCCAGGAATGCAGAGGAAGGCACCTGCAAGAAAGATTCCAACTTCCAAACCTAGGAAGGTTGCCACTGGAGAAACCATGAAATTCATCCTTGAGTCAGAAGATGAAGCTGTTGGCCAAGACAAGAAGAAAAAGAGAGTCAGAACCACTACTGCCAAGGTCCTTGGCAAGCCCTCTATGAGGAGAGACTCTGAAGAGGAAGAAGAGGAAGAGGTTGCTGCACCAGCACCCAAAGCTCAGGAGCTTATGGGTGATGCCATCAGGTCAGGGTCAGCTTCATCAAAGCCCAAAGAAGCTCCCAAAGCAGCTGCTGCAAAGCCCAAATCTGCACCCAAGAGGAACACCAGGAGCATTCCTGCTGCAGAGAAGAACAAGGCCCCAGTGCCTGAAGTTGCTGTTGAAGAAGAAGATGATGAGGAACATGTCTTGAGGAAGTTGAAGCCCAAAATTCCAGATCACAATGATGTTCATCCTGTAGCTGAGGATATGAAGCTGAGGAAGGATGCATGACTCAGGCAGTGGAGTTGACTGATCCCTATGCAGTCAGGAGGAGAACTGTTGTGGACTACATGTTCCACACAAAGGAACAACATGACTTTTATGAGATAGTGCTTCTTGACAAGAAGCCAATTGTCTATGACATGAGATGGGTAGACTGGGAGTACATCAGGAAAAATGAAGAGCATTATCCAAGGGTGTACGACAGTTTCAATGCTTGTGGAGTGGATAACTTTGTTGGGCAAAAGCTCACACAGTGGAATGATGAGCTTATTATGCAGTTCTACTCCACAGCTCACTTCTACCCAGATGGAAGGATTGCTCGGATGTGAAGGTCACTGAGATACAGTCAGTTGTTGAGCAACTTCAGGATGACATGCAGGAGAGGGAAGGCAAGACTACAACTGATGCTTTTGCCAGAGTGCCCAGAAGCCAGAGATCAGCTGCAGTGCCTGCTACAGAAACCAGAGCCACTTCATTTGCACCAGCTACAGCTTCTGCGCAACCAGCTCCAGCACCTACTCCACCAGCTCCATCCACATCTACTGAAGTCTTCGCCCAAGAAGCCATCACTACACCACCACCTGAAGACCAAGCTTGAGAGTCAATTTAGTGCTATGCATTTTCTATGATCTTTTTGGTAACTTGTTGCCAAAGGGGGAGAAAAATGTATAGACCATAGGTTTCGAGAGAGGGTGTTGCTTTTGTTGTCTCTTGTTTTGGTGGTTGAACTTTATTTGCTTGTTTGAGATACTTTATGCGTTTGTGAGATACTTGGATGATCATGTGTTTGATCATATGCTACCCTAATGCTTGTTGGATGACATTATCCTTTTATCCCTATATGATCATTCACTTTGCTTGGTGATGAGTGCATGTATTTAATTATTATCATTTTGAGCGCTCCACCAAGATGTATGTGACATGGAAGAGTAACCCATGAGCCTAACTCTTTGTGCATTTGCAGTCCAAAGCAAATCTTAAACTATGCACAAATTTAGGGGGAGCTCTTGCTTATCACATACTTCTCAAAGCGACTATGTTTTTCACTCTTATTATCATTTGTCGAAGCTTTGATCTATATGTTGTCATCAATTACCAAAAAGGGGGAGATTGAAAGTGCAACTATCCCTAGGTGGTTTTGGTAATTCCTAACAACATATAGCTCATTGAGCTAATGCTACTTCAAGTTAAATATTTCAGGAAAGCTCAATGATTGGCATGGCATGGATGAGAAAAGTGGATCCCTCAAAATACTAAGGACAAAAGGATTGGCTCAAGCTCAAAGCTCAAGACTCTACATTTTATATTTTAGTGATCCAAGATCACATTGAGCCTATTGGAAAAGCCAATACTATCAAGGAGGGATGAGGTGTTGCTTAATGGCTTACTTGCTCAAAATGATTAGTGATATGCTCCAAAGCCCTCAACTACTTCCTCACATCCACATATGACCTATACCAAAAGTCAAATTTGGCCCCACCGATTCTTTCTATCCGGCGCCACCGAGTTCAGATGTCATAGCCACTGCCATAAACCCTAGGCAAATCGGTCTCACTGATAGGGATCTCGGTCTCACCGAGATGGGATTGTAATCTCTCTATTTCAACTCATAACGTTTCGGTACCACTGAGATGAGCGATCGGTCCCACCGAGATTGCAATGTAAACTCTTTGTTTCCTTTTCGTAACATTTCGGTCTCACCGAAATGAGCGAACCGATCCCACCGAGTTTACCTGACACTACTAGGAAAAAGGCTATAGATGGGATGGACACTAATGGCGCACTGTACATGTGGTGACCATTACTAAATACTAATGGCGCACCATGTGTTGGTGCGCCATTAGTGTGCAAATACTAATGGCGCACCACATCCCATGGTGCGCCATTAGTAAAAAAAATTATTTTTTTTCAAAACTACTAATGGCGCACCGTGGGAGTGGTGCGCCATTACTAGTTGAACTAGTAATGGCGCACCATCCCACGGTGCGCCATTAGTAATTTGGCCCAAACATTCCCCCGAATGCACACCCCCCCCCACCTGTGGACCGCCTTTTCAGTTTCAAAAAAAATAAAAGAAAATGATAGAAATGTCAAAAAAAAAGAAAATAAGATTACCATGTGATATGTGGTAAAGTTGTTAGCAAAATTTAAAAACATGAATTTTCAACTTTTTCGCAAAATCTCTCGAGAATTTGTAAAAATGGGCATAACTTTTGCATACGAACTCGGATGAAAAAGTTTTTTATATGAAAAATCATCTACTCGAAAAGTTACATCCGAATTTAACGGGGGGGAACCCCGTTAAACATTTTCAAAATCCTCAAAAACCTAACAGAAAAAAGATACGGGGCAAAAAAATTCAAACTTACTAATGGCGCACCTGCCCATGGTGCGCCATTACTATCTTCCCACCTTCAAAATTCAAAATATATCAAAAACATAAAAAAAATTGTTACTAATGGCGCACCTGCCCATGGTGCGCCTTTAGTATCTTCCCGCCTTCAAAATTCAAAATAAATAAAAAAAATAAATAAAATAGTAATGGAGCACCTGCCCACGGTGCGCCATTACTATGCCGTATATATGGTTGGGCGTGTCCTCTCCTCCTTACCTCTTCATTTTTCTCCTCCACTCCACCTCTCCTCCACTCCTCCACTCCATCTTCCCTTCTCTCCTCCACCATAATACCCTCCTCTCCGGCGACCTCCTCCTCCTCCTCTCCGGCGACCTCCTCCTCCCTCCTCTCCTCTCCTCCCCTCCCCTCCCCTCACGGTTTCTCCTCCCTCCTCTCCGGTGAGCTCCTCCTCCCTCATCTCCGGTGAGCTCCTCCTCCCTCCTCTCCGGTGAGCTCCTCCTCCCTCCTCTCCTCCCATCCCCTCATGGTCTCTCCTTCCTCCTCTCCGATGCTCCGGTGAACTCCTCTCCGGCGACCTCCTCCTCTCCGGCGATGTAGGCGAGCGCCTCTGCGGTCACCTCCTCCTCCTCTCCGGCAAACTCCTCTATGGCGAACTCCTCTCCGGCAAAAGAACACGGCAAAAGAACGTACAAGATCCAAAAAGGTAACAAAATTTGAAATAATATCATGCAAAAAACGAGCAAAAAAAACGAGCAAAAAATGGGCAAAAAAATCGTGATCCAGATCCAAATTCAAAATTCAAAAATAGCAATGGCGCACGGTGGGGGTTAGACGGTGCGCCACTACTATTTTCCCACCTTCAAAATTCAAAAATACTAATGGCGCACCGTGGCCTATACTAATGGCGCACCAGTGGCCTATACTAATGGCGCACCGTAGCCAATACTAATGGCGCACCGGTGGTGCGCCATTAGTATCTATACTAATGGCGCACCACCGGTGCGCCATTAGTAAAAAATACTAGTGGCGTGATACTAATGGTGCACCAGTAGTGCGCCCTTAGTAGGCAAAACTGGTTCGCCATTAGTAGGCCTTTTCCTAGTAGTGTGACCAACTCTCTGGTTAGCTTATTACCAAAATCGGTCCTACCGAGTTTGTGTAATGGTCTCACAGAGATTACGTTATGCCCTAACCCTAACCATATCGGTCCTACCGAGTTGCATGTCGGTCCCACCAAAAATCCTAACGGTCACTAGATTTGCTGAATCAGTCTGACCGAGTTCTTCAGTTCAGTCCCACCGAGTTGGCAAGTTGTGTGTAACGGTTAGATTTTGTGTGGAGGCTACATATACCCCTCGACCTCCTCTTCATTCGTGGAGAGAGCCATCAAAATGAACCTACACTTCCAACTTGCATTTTCTGAGAGAGAACCACCTACACTTGTGTTGAGGCCAAGATATTCCATTCCTACCATATGAATCTTGATCTCTAGCCTTCCCCAAGTTGCTTTCCACTCAAATCTTCTTTCCACCAAATCCAAATCCTGTGAGAGAGAGTTGAGTGTTGGGGAGACTATCATTGGAAGCACAAAAGCAAGGAGTTCATCATCAATACACCATTTGTTACCTCTTGGAGAGTGGTGTCTCCTAGATTGGCTAGGTGTCACTTGGGAGCCTCCGACAAGATTGTGGAGTTGAACCAAGGAGTTTGTAAGGGCAAGGAGATCGCCTACTTTGTGAAGATCTACCGCTAGTGAGGCAACTACTTCGTGGGCGACGGCCATGGTGGGATAGACAAGGTTGCTTTTTTTGGACCCTTCATGGGTGGAGCCCTCCATGGACTCACGCAACCGCTACCCTTCATGGGTTGAAGTCTCCATCAACATGGATGTACGATAGCACCACCTATGGGAACCACGACAAAAACATCTGTGTCTCCAATTGCGTTTGAATTCTCCAAACCCTTCCCTTTACATTCTTGCAAGTTGCATGCTTTATTTTCCGCTGCTCATATACTCTTTGCATGCTTGCTTGAATTGTGTTAAGATTGCTTGACTTGGGCTAAGTTAGCTAAAATCTGCCAAAGACTAAAATTGGGAAAAGGATAAGTTTTTATTTGGTCAAGTAGTCTAATCACCCCCCCCCCTCTCTAGACATGCTTTCGATCCTACAGGATGTCAGCCAAGCATCCACCATGCCGGGTATGGATAGCAGGTAGCATGTCTTGATACAGAGGCATTGAACGGGGCCCTGCTAGTGAGAGGAGACGATTGCTCTGAGGAGATCAAATTCAGGAAGGATAGATATCAGACGAGATTGAGGGGCGCGGTGTGCAATAGAGGGCACCACCAAGTTGAGAGGACTTGTGTGCTGTAGCAATCCTTGGTGGGGAGAAGCGAGATGATCTCCTCAAGGATGACGTCTGGGAGATCGCTGATGTGGTCCACCGGAGATTCTACCGGTTCCTCAGATCTGGGTGGGGGCACTACTAGGGAAAAGCCTATACACAGAATCTTACCAGCAGCGCGCTTTAAAATAAGGCGCTGCTGCTACGTAGCAGTAGGGCGTGCAAACATAACTTGCTGCTGAAATAAATATAGCAGTAGCGCGCCCGCTCTAAGATGCGCTACTGCTATAATTCCCATGAGGCCGCCGCGAGGCTAGTTCTAGCAGCAGTGCATTATCACGAAGAGCACTACTGCTACGGATCATAGTAGCAGCGAATTTCACCAATAAGCGCTACTGCTAAGTTTACTACAAAAATTAGTCGCACCTCGCTCCGTGAAGAGATTTTCTACACCTTAAATATGTTACTTCTCAAACTTTGACAAGCACTTGGTCTTCATTGAACTCTATGTGTAGAATTTGTTGTCGCAATATGAGTCTTCACCGATTCCTAAACCGGTGAGGACTGATATTGACAAATCAGATTGTACACAAAAATATCGTTGATGATCAATGTACTTTTGAAGTCTATTTTTACATGCTGACACATAGCAGTAGCGCTTTCTTTGTGAAAGGCGCTACTGCTAGGTAGTTTAGCAGTAGCGCCTTTCTCTATAGCGTGCTGCTGCTAAGCCATTCCATCTCCCACCCCCCCTCTCCTCTATCCGATCCACTCACACTCACACACTCACTGGATCTGCCCCTCAAACCCCCGCGCCGGTCCTCCCCTGTCGCCCCTCCTCCCTCTGCGCCGCCGTCACCTCCTCCTCCTTGCTGGACTCGGTACCGGCCTCCTCCTCCGTCCTCCCTCCACTCACCGCTGGCCGGCCCCTCCTCGCTCTGCCTTCCTCCTCCGTCCTCCCTCCACTCACCGTCGGCCGGCCCCTCCTCGCTCTGCCTTCCTCCTCCGTCCTACTCTCTTCTCCCTCCTCGAGTCGCCCCTCCTTCTCCCTCCTCCCTGCTACATTTTCATTTAGTAGACTAGTTCATATGCAACATTTTGATTTAGTTGATATGATTTAGTTGATTTAGTAGGCTAGTTGATTTAGTTGATTTAGAACATTTTGATTTAGTTGATTTAGTATGCACCATTTTATTGTTATTTTTTCTTTACATGGATAGGTAGATGCTTTTGTTTTTTTGTAATAAGTTATTTTTTTTGGCAAAATGTAGGTGGTACCTTGTCATCTAGTATGTTACTAGATCTGAGGATTATAATTGTCCATCAAATTGCTTCTCGCGGAAGAACCAAAAATATCACATGCTACTGTTTTTCTTTCATGTGAAGTGGATCGTTAATCCTTTGCTCATATTGCTTTAGGAAAAATGGCGCCACCACCACCACCACTATGTCAACTGTGCAAGTCAAGGTGCGCCAGCAGCCTTGCAACTGGCAAGCTGTTCGGCATCTACTTCCACCCGAGTTTTCATCATGTGGCGGTAAGAAATTAGATGAAATGAAACAACTATTTTATTTTTAGTGTTGGCATTACTGCATTGTTTCATTTTGCTTATTTTACACAGATCGTCCCATGCAATGTGAGGTTGAAATTCAACAAGCTGATAGGAGACACTGTGACATTTGAGGCTCCTGGGGGGCGTACACTATGGAGGTCGAGAAAGGACGCAATATGTCATAGATTGGAGGAGATGGATGGGCCCGTTTCCTTGCCCGCATGCGTCTTACTAGTGGTGAGTTGATCAGCTTCTCCTTCAGAGCAGAAAGACCCAAGCTGGCTATCATTTATCTCAACCTGGTGGAAGATAATGAACATGACGAAGATGATGAAGATGATGAAGATAATGAGGACCCACTCGATGAAGATGATGAGGACCCACTTCATGAAGCCATCGTAGCTCAAAGAATGAGGCTGAGCGAGGAGGAGGTGTCCAACCTATGGGACATAATTCCGCCACGTGCTGACTTTGTCGGGGTGCCATTCGTGATCTGCCTGACAAGTACCATGGTTGATCGACATGATATGGTATGTTATACTTACAAATGCAAACTATCCGATGAAATACTTAGTGTAGAGTCCAATTATATTGTATGTTGTGTGGAATCTATTCGATGATATGTTTTAGTG
This sequence comes from Aegilops speltoides, assembly GCA_021437245.1. Taxonomy (NCBI): domain Eukaryota; kingdom Viridiplantae; phylum Streptophyta; class Magnoliopsida; order Poales; family Poaceae; genus Aegilops; species Aegilops speltoides. The sequence goes on from CM038144.1 coordinate 444,280,976, forward strand.
TAGAGTTCGATCACATACTTATTAGTGTAGAATCTAAGGAACTATTAATAGTGTAGATAATCCATATATACTTATTTGCAAGAGTATGTGCGAGGCTATTTATTAATTGGTATGTTTTTCTTATTCAGAAATTGGCAAAGAGCCTATCTGTGAGTTATGGTATCGAGCACGATGAAGAAGGCTCAGCTGGACTATGCCTTCTTGCAAGGGCTCCGTCACAACTCAGTACTTACAGCGTGGACACGGACGGTCGCACACACTTAAACTCGGTTGGGTGGAAGAAATTCCTCGATGGCAAGAATCTTCGTGTTGGACAGGCCATCCTAATTACTATCAGGAACACCAACCGCCCAGGCTTGAGGATGATGATTGCCTTTGATATCATCTAGAACTACATACGTGTGTGTGGCTATATCATCTGGAACTACATATGATGATCGTCGTCGATATCATCTACAACTACATATGATGATCGTCGTCGATTGATACGTCTCCAACGTATCTATAATATTTGATTGCTCCATGCTACTTTATCTACTATTTTGGACTATATTGGGCTTTATTTTCCACTTTTATATTATTTTTGGGACTAACCTATTAACCGGAGGCCCAGCCCAGAATTGTTGTTTTTTGCCTATTTCAGTGTTTCGAAGAAACAGAATATCAAACGGAGTCCAAACGGAATGAAACCTTCGGGAACGTGATTTTCTCACCGAACGTTATCCAGGAGACTTGGACCCTAATGAAGCTATGTACCTAGAGTAGGGTCATGGACCTATCCAAGGTACCCTCCCCAAGGGCATCTCTAGAAGAAACTGCCTTCCAGTCGACCAGGAAGGATTCCACTCGACGGACTCGAAGACACTCGACCATGAAGACTCACTCGACCACCAGGAGATCTAGGGTCACTCTGCACCCAAACGGTCTGTTATTAAGTACTCTTTATGGCCATGATAGCACTTTATGTAGGGCGTTACCAGTAACGCCAGGCCTTTATGTACTTTAAACCCTGCATAACTGTGGGCCGGAGGGGTCTGGAAGACTCTATATAAACCACCCCCTCCTCAGTGTAAAGGGTTCGCACCTCTGTAACTCATACGCATATAATCCAGTCGACCGCCTCCGGGCTCCGAGACGTAGGGCTGTTACTTCCTTCGAGAAGGGCCTAAACTCGTAAATCCCTTGCGTATACAACTACTCCATAGCTAGGATCTTGCCTCTCCATACCTACCCCCCTATTCTACTGTCAGGCTTAGAACCACGACAGTTGGCGCCCACCTTGGGGTAGGTGTCTTAGCGACTTATTGGAGAAGTTGAAATTGTTCCGATCGCCTTCACCATGGTTTTTGGCGGAGTTTTAGTTGAGGGCCGCGAGATCCGTCTCGGCGCGCTCACGTTCATCACCGACGACTCCGCTTGGCTCCAGGAGGCTCCACTCGACATCGACGTGTTTCCAGTCCGCGGGGCGACACACTTTCGCGCATGTGTCCGCGGCGTCCTGCTGCGGCAACCGTTGGCCCCGCATCGGTCGACCCCTGCGTCGTCCTCCCTCCCTGTCTCCCGCCAGCGCAAGCGCTCCGGTCGGTCGAGGCTTCAGCGGTGGGTGAGACACGCAGCGGCCCGCCAGTCGGCCGTTCCCCAAGTCACGGCGATCGAGCCCGACGAATCTCTCTACGGCCCGTTCGATCTGTCGACTGGCTCCGTAGAGACTGCATCCGAGTGTGACAGCAGTGATCCAGTGGCGGAGGTCCTGATGGTCAATGGACCGTGTAGTCCTCCCGGCTTCCCCCGCACCAAAGGAGGGGACGGCGGAGGCGACCCAGCGCAGGTCCACGAGGAGTATCAACCCAAGCCACTCACTTCGCTGCAAAGGGAAGATCTTCACCGCCGGAACATGGATGCTCTGCATACTCCTATCGTAGGAGAAACCCCCGAGGCTTGTGCCTTGGAGGACGCGCGTTTGGCCAACTTGGTTGAGCGCACTCGACTGGAGAACCTCCAGAGAGCACTCGACGAGCACACGCGGCAACGAGTTCCAGACTCCAGTCGACATCAACTCTTTCCACCACCGACTCAGGTATATCGAACTCCGATTCAGAATTTAGCGGCTGCAGCCGAATAGCGAGTCGATTCAGCCCTCCCAGTCAGAGGCTGGCAGAGGCTTGATGCAGATCAGAGATTTGCTCCGGGCAGCAGGAGATCAGAATTCAGTTGTATCGCAGTCACGAAACCGGATTCATAGTAGATCTGCCGCTGCAAATACAGTCCAGTCGGCCCATAGCCCAGATTGCCCCCGCGGCGTGAGGGACATGGAGGTCGGCGTGATTAGTATGATGGCCGATTTGATAGCGATGATCGGCGTTGAGTGCCCACTCCTCCCCCAAGGGGTGGGTCGTACGCCCCTCGGCAGCAAGGTGACAGACGCCATCACAGTGTTGGGCGAAGGGTTCCAGTCGACTCCAGAGAACCAGGCTTTGATGCGAGATCCATTATCGTTCAGGGTTTGGTCGACCGGAATAGAGCTCACCGAGAAGGCCATGACAGAGATGTGCCCACCAGCAGCAGAGTTCATGTCTCAGGACCAGAGTGTTTTAGCAGAGCCGTCAGGGCCGCGGTGATTCCTCCCAACTTCAGGTTGGCGACTGGAGTTAGTAAGTTCACTGGTGAGTCCAAGCCCGATACTTGGCTTGAGGACTACCAAGTGGCTATTCAGATTGGCGGCGGCAATGATGAGGTGGCCATGAAACACTTACCTCTTATGTTGGAGGGCTCGGCCAAAGCATGGCTGAATCAGTTGGCACCTAGCAGCATTTACACTTGGGAAGATCTTGCCCGAGTGTTTGTCAGGACATTTGAAGGAACTTGCAAGCGACCAGCAGGGTTGATAGAGCTGCAGGTTTGTGTGCAAAAGTTGAATAAGACTCTAAGGGATTACATCCAGAGGTGGATCACATTGCATCACACGGTGGAGAATGTATTTGATCACCAAGCAGTCTGTGCCTTCAAGGAAGGCATTAAGAACAGAGAGTTAAGTTTGAAGTTCGGTCGGACCGGAGACATGACTCTGAGTCGAATGATGGAGATTGCCACCAAATATGCCAATGGTGAAGAAGAGGATCGGCTCCAAAGTGGCAAGTACAAGCCGACTGCTCATGAAACCGGAGGAGGGAACTCCAGTCGGAAGCAGAAGCGGAAAGCCGAGCCAGCTGCTCCTAGAGAAGCCTTGGCCGTGACTCAGGGCAAGTTTAAAGGGAAGCCCAAAGGATCTTGGAACCCCAAGAAGGTGAAGGACAAGGAAGGAAACGACGTGATGGATTTTCCATGCCACATCCACATGAAGAAAGACGAAGAGGGGAACTTCATCTACCCTAAACATACCACTCGCCACTGCCGACTCTTAATCCAGCAGTTTTAGGGGAAACAGTTTCAGGGGAAACGGCCCAAGGATAAGGAAAAGGAGTCGGACAAGGTTGAGGATAAAGAGGACAGTGATGGAGGGTACCCCCATGTCAATTCCACCCTGATGATTTTTGCTGATGTTGAGAGAAAACGTTGATTGAAAGTTATCAACCGTGAGGTGAATATGGTTGCTCCGGAGACACCCAGTTATCTGAAATGGTCTCAGACCGCCATCACGTTCGACCAGTCTGATCATCAGACACACATAGCCACCCCTGGGAGGCAAGCTTTGGTGGTCGACCCGGTCGTCGAAGGCACTCGACTGACTAAGGTTCTGATGGATGGTGGCAGCGGCCTAAATATATTGTATGCGGAGACACCAAGGAATGGGCATTCCGATGTCGGACTCGCCCGACAACAGAGCTTCCATGGAGTCATTCCTGCGAAGAAGGCTGAGTCACTCGGCCAAATTGCTCTTGATGTGGTTTTCGGCGATTCAAAGCATTTCCGCAAAGAAAAGTTAACATTTGAAGTTGTGGATTTCCAAAGTGCTTATCACGCTATTTTAGGCAGGCCAGCTTATGCACGATTCATGGCTCGACCATGTTACGTGTACCTCAAATTGAAGATGCCTGGTCCCAAGGGAGTGATCACCATCACTGGCAATCGGAAAAAGCGAAGAGTGCTTTTAAGGGCTCAAAGATTGCCGATGCTCGATAACGATGGTGGAGCTGCGAAATACCGGAAAAATGCAGATCTGAGTGATTTATTGCGGGCCAAGAAGCCCGCCACAGAGTCAGCGTTCCAGTCGTCTAGTGAGACGAAGCCCGTTCACATTCACCCGACCGACCCCAGTGTTACTCCGACTCACATCTCCACAACACTCGACTCTAAATAGGAAGAAGCGCTCATCCAGTTCCTCCGTGAGAACTGGGACATCTTCGCATGGAAGCCTGCTGACATGCCGGGTGTTCCTAGGGGACTGGCTGAGCATCGTCTACGAGTTGACTCAAAGGTGAAACCTGTCAAAGAACATCTTCGACGGTCCGCCGTCCAGAAGATAAAGTCCATTGGCGAGGAGGTGGCTCGGCTCCTGGCAGTAGAGTTTATCCGAGAAATTTACCACTCCGAGTGGCTCGCCAATGTCGTCATGGTCCCCAAGAAGGACAAGTCACTTCGCGTGTGCATTGATTTCAAACATATCAATCGGGCCTGCCGAAAGATCATTTTCTCTTCCCGCATCGACCAAATAGTCGACTCATTGCGGGATGTGGCGCTTGTCTTTTTAGGCGCTTATTCGGTTACCATCGATCCGTCAGTATGGACTCGGCGAGATCAAAACAGCTTTCATCACTCCATTCGGTGCTTCGCTATGTCACCATGCCATTCGGCCTCAAGAATGCCGGAGCCACGTTCATGAGGATGATTCAGAAGTGTTTACTCACTCAAATCAGTCGGAACGTGGAAGCATACATGGATGATATTGTGGTCAAATCACGGAAGGGTTCCGACCTGTTGGCTGACCTCGCTGAAACATTTGCCAATCTCAAAAGGTATGATATCAAGCTTAATCCATCAAAGTGCACATTCGAGTTCTGGCGGAAAGTTACTCGGTTTCGTTTCGAGCGAGGAATCGGCGCCAACCAGAAAAAGTTGGCACTATACTCCTAATGAAACGCCCTGTGCATGTGCACGATGTCCAGAAGCTTACTGGATGCTTGGCCGCGTTAAGTCGATTCATCTCTCGCCTCGGTGAAAAGGCATTGCCTCTTTACCGACTAATGAAGAAATCAGGCAAGTTCGAGTGGACTCCAGAAGCTGATGCAGCGTTTGCAAAGCTAAAAGCTCTGATCTCCACCCAGCCGGTGCTTGCTACTCCAATCAGCAAAGAACCTTTATTGCTTTACATTGCAGCCACAGGACAAGTCGTCAGTACAGTACTTACGGTCAAGCGGGAAGAAGAAGGGAAAGCCTTCAAAGTTCAGCGCCCAGTATATTATCTTTCCGAAGTGTTGACCCCATCGAAGCAAAGATACCCTCATTATCAGAGGCTTGTATATGGGATTTACATGACCAAAAAGAAGGTTGCTCATTATTTCTCTAATCATTCCATTACGATTAAATCGTGACGCCCCATTGTCGAGATTACACTGTGAGAGATCTTTGAAGGAAATATGCCTAGAGGCAATAATAAAGTTATTATTTATTTCCTTATTTCATGATAAATGTTTATCATTCATGCTAGAATTGTATTAACGGAAACATGATACATGTGTGAATGCATAGACAAAACATTATGTCACTAGTATGCCTCTACTAGACTAGCTTGTTAATCAAAGATGGTTATGTTTCTGACCATGAACAAAGAGTTGTTATTTGATTAACAAGGTCACATCATTAGTAGAATGATCGATTGACATGACCCATTCCATTAGCTTAGCACCACGATCGTTTAGTATGTTGCTCTGCTTTTATCCATGACTTATACATGTTCACGTAACTATGAGATTATGCAACTCCGTTTACGGAGGAACACTTTGGGTGCTACCAAAGCGTCTGGCGTAAGCTGGGTGATTATAAAGAGTACTACAGGTGTCTCCAAAGGCAAATGTTGGGTTGGCGTATTTGAGATTAGGTTTTGTCACTCCGATTGTCGGAGAGGTATCTCTGGGCCCTCTCGGTAATGCACATCCTTTGAAGCCTTGCAAGCACTACAACTAATGAGTTAGTCGTGAGATGATGTATTACGGAGCGAGTAAAGAGACTTGCGATAGCGAGATTGAACTAGGTATTGGATACTGAAGCGATCGAATCTCGGGCAAGTAACATACCGATGACAAAGGGAACAGCGTATGTTGTTATCTTGATCGACCGACAAAGATCTTACGTAGAATATGTAGGAACCAATATGGGCATCGAGGTCCGCTATTGGTTATTGACCGAGAATAGTTCTAGGTCATGTCTACATTATTCTCGAACCGTAGAATCCTGCAGCAAGGTTTCGATGGCGGTTATTATGAGTTTATGTATTTTGATGTGCGAAGAAGTTGAGTCCGGATGTGATCACGGACATGGCGAGAGTCTCGAAATGGTCGAGACATAAATATTGATATATTGGAAGCCTATATTTGGACTTGAATGGTTCGGGTGAAAAGCGAAATTCTGCGAGATCTGGGGAGGTTACGGAACCCCGGGAACTAAATGGGCCTTAGTGGGCCTCGAGGAGAAGAGGAGGGCCGGCCGGGGGTGGCATGCGCCCTCTCCCCCCAGTCCGAATAGGACAAGGAGGCGGCGCCCCCTTCCCTCTTCCCCTCCCAATCCTACTCCAACTAGGAAGGGGGAGTCCTACTCCGGTGGGAGTAGGACTCCTCAGCAGCCCCCTCTGGGCGGCCGCACCTCCCCCTCCCTCCTTTATATCACGGGGGTAGGGGCACCCTAGGACACACAAGTTTGATCTACGGATCGTTCCTTAGCCGTGTCGGTGCCCCCTCCACCATATTCCACCTCGGTCATACCGTCATGCGAAGCTTAAGCGGCTTCTGCGCCCGATAGAACATCAAGATCGTCACCATCTTGTCGTCTTGTGGAACTCTCCTCGACACTCGGCTGGATCGGATCTGAGGGGCGTCATCGAGCTGTCGTGTGTCAAGAACTTCGGGCGCCCGAATGCTTGGCGCCGGGATCGTCGGATCGTGAGGAGAGCGTCGACTACTTCCTCTACGTTGTGATCGCTTCGCTTGGTCTCACAGTGCGTGACAACACTCTCCCCTCTCGTTGCTATACATCACCATGATCTTGCGTGTGCGTAGGAAAATTTTGAAATTACTCGTTCCCCAGCAGATGCAAGCGGTGTTGGGTAGCGAGTAATTTCAAAAATTCCCTCACGCACACGCAAGATCATGGTGATGCATAGCGAGAGGTAAGAGTGTTGTCTACGCTCGTGAGACCGGAAGCGGAAGCGATCACAACATAGAGGAAGTAGTCGACGCTCTCCTCGTGATCCAACCGATCCTCAGCCAAGCATCGGCGCCTCGAGTTCTTGACACACGACAGCTCGGTGACGCCTCGGCCCGATCCAAAGAAAGTCGGGAGAGAGAGTTCCATCAAGACGACGGCGTGGGACGATCTTGATGTTCTATCGACGCAGGCTTCGCCTAAGCACCGCCACGATATGACCGAGGTGGATTATGGTGGAGGGGGCAACGCACACGCTAAGGAACGATCTCAATGATCAACTTGTGTGTTCTAGGGTGCCCCCTGCCCGTGAGCATAAAGGAGCAGAGGAGGCCGGCCCGGCCTAGGAGGCGCGCAAGGGAAGGAGTCCTCCTCCTAGTGGGAGTAGGACTCCCTTTCCTAGTCCAACTAGTAAGGAGGAAGGGGAAGGAAGGAGGGAGAGGAGAGGGAAGGAGGGCCGCGCCCTCCTTGTCCTATTCGGACTCCCACAGGCGCGCCACCTCCCGGTGCGGCCCTCTCTCTCCCTCTTGGCCCACTAAGGCCCATTACTTCCCGGGGTTCAGAACCTCCGCACTCTCGTTTTCTCCGAAACTTCCGAACCTTTCCGTGTCCGAATATAGCCGTCCAATATATCAATCTTTATGTCTCGACCATTTCGAGACTCCTCGTCATGTCCGTGATCACATCCGGACTCAACTCCTTCGTACATCAAAATACACAAACTCATAATATAACCGCCATCGAAACCTTAAGCGCATGGACCCTACGGTTCGAGAACAATGTAGACATGACCGAGACACGCCTCCGTCAATAACCAATAGCGGGACCTGGATGCCCATATTGGTCCTACATATTCTACGAAGATATTTATCGGTCGATCGCATAACAACATATGTTGTTCCTTTGTCATCGGTATGTTACTTGCCCGAGATTCGATCGTCGGTATCCAATACCTAGTTCAATCTCGCTATCGCAAGTCTCTTTACTCGCTCCGTAATACATCATCTCATAGCTAACTCATTAGTTGTAATGCTTGCAAGGCTTAAGTGATGTGTATTACCGAGAGGGCCAGAGATACCTCTCCGACAATCGGAGGACAAAACCTAATCTCAAATACGCCAACCCAACATCTACCTTTGGATAATCACCCAGCTTACGCCAGTGACGCTTGGTAGTACCCAAAGTGTTCCTCCGTAAACGGAGTTGCATAATCTCATAGTTATAGGAACATGTATAAGTCATGGATAAAAGCAATAGCAACATACTAAACGATCGGGTGCTAAGCTAATGGAATGGGTCATGTCAATCGATCATTCACTAATGATGTGACCTTGTTAATCAAATGACAACTCCTTTGTCTATGGTTAGGAAACTTAACCATCTTTGATTAACAAGCTAGTCTAGTAGAGGCATACTAGTGACACTGCTTGTCTATGTATTCACACATGTATTATGTTTCCTGTTAATACAATTCTAGCATGAATAATAAACATTTATCATGAAATAAAGAAATAAATAATAACTTTATTATTGCCTCTAGGGCATATTTCCTTCAGCCTCCCACTTGCACTAGAGTCAATAATCTAGATTACATAGTAATGATTCTAACACCCATGGAGTCTTGGTGCTGATCATGTTTTGCTCGTGGAAGAGGCTTAGTCAGCGGTTACGCTACATTCAGATCCGTATGTATCTTGCAAATCTCTATGTCTCCCACTTGGACCAAGTCCTGATGGAATTGAAGCGTCTCTTGATGTGTTTGGTTCTTTTGTGAAATCTGGATTCCTTTGCTAAAGCAATTGCTCGATATTGTCACAAAAGATTTTCATTGGACCCGATGCACTAGGTATGACACCTAGATGGGATATGAACTCCTTCATCCGACTCCTTCATTAGCTGCTTCGAAGCTGCTATGTACTCCGCTTCACATGTAGATCCCGCTCACGACGCTTTGTTTAGAACTGCACCAATGACGGCTCCTCCGTCTAGTGTAAATCGTATCCGGTTTGCGATTTAGAATCGTCCGGATCGTGTCAAAGCTTGCATCAGCGTAACCATTTACGATGAGCTCTTTGTCACCTCCATATCGAGAAACATATCCTTAGTCCTTTTCGGTATTTCAGATGTTCTTGACCGTTGTCGATGATCCACTCTGGATTACTTTGGTACCTCCTGCTAAGCTTATAGCAAGGCACACATCAGTGCAGTACACAGCATTGCATACATGATAGAGCCTATGGCTGAAGCATAGGAACATCTTTCATTTTCTCTCTATCTTCTGCGGTGGTCGGGCATTGAGTCTTACTCAACTTCACACCTTGTAACACAGGCAAGAACCCTTTCTTTGCTTGATCCATTTGAACTTCTTCAAAATCTTGTCAAGGTATGTGCTTTGCGAAAGTCAATTAACCGTCTTGATCTATCTCTATAGATTTTGATGCCCAATATGTAAGCAGCTTCACGAGGTCCTTCATTGAAAAACTCTTATTCAAGTATCCCTTAATGCTATCCAGAAATTCTATATCATTTCCGATTAGTAATATGTCATCTACATATAATATCGAAAATGCTCTGAGCTCCACTCACTTTCTTGTAAATCTGAGCTTCTCCAAAAGTGCATATAAACCCAAATCTTTGATCACACTATCAAAGCGTTTATTCAACTCGAGATGCTTGCACCAGTCCATAAATGGATCATTGGAGCTTGCACACTTTGTTAGCTCCTTTGGATCGATAAAACCTTCGGTTGCATCATATACAACTCTTCTTCCGAAAATCCATTCAGAATGCGGTCTTTACATCCATTTGCCAAATTTCATAATCATAAAATCGGCAATTGCTAACATGATTCGGACAGACTTAAGCATCGCTACGGGTGAGAAGGTCTCATCGTAGTCAATCCCTTGAACTTGTCGAAACCCTTTGCGACAAGTCGAGCTTTATGAACAATAACATTACCGTCGGCGTCAGTCTTCTTCTTGAAGATCCACTTGTTTTCTATTGCTTGCCGACCCTCGGGCAAGTCAACCAAAGTCCACACTTTGTTTTCATACATGGATCCCAACTCAGATTTCATGGCCTCTAGCCATTTTGCGGAATCTGGGCTCACCATCGCTTCTTCATAGTTCGTAGGTTCATCATGATCTAGTAGCATGACTTCCAGAACAGGATTACCGTACCACTATGGTGCGGATCTTACTCTGGTTGATCTACGACGTTCTGTAGTAACTTGATCTGAAGTTTCATGATCAACATCATCAACTTCCTCACTATTTGGTGTAGATGTCTCAGAAACCGGTTTCTGCGATAAACTACTTTCAAATAAGGGAGAAGGTACAGTTACCTCATCAAGTTCTACTTTCCTCCCACTCACTTCTTTCGAGAGAAACTCCTTCTCTAGAAAGGATCCATTCTTAGCAACAAATGTCTTGCCTTCGGATCTGTGATAGAAGGTGTACCAAACTGTTTCCTTTGGGTATCCTATGAAGACACATTTCTCCGATTTGGGTTGAGCTTATCAGGTTGAAGCTTTTTCACATAAGCATCGCATCCCCAAACTTTAAGAAACGGCAACTTTGGTTTCTTGCTAAACCATAGTTCATAAGGTGTCGTCTCAACGGATTTTGACGGTGTTCTATTCAGTGTGAATGCGGCCGTCTCAAGAGCATAACCCCAAAACGATAGCGGTAAATCTGTAAGAGACATCATAGATCGCACCATATCTAGTAAAGTGCGATTACGACGTTCAGACACACCATTATGCTATGGTGTTCCGGGTGGCGTGAGTTGCGAAACTATTCCACATTGTTTCAAATGTAGACCAAACTCGTAACTCAAATATTCGCCTCCACGATCAGATCGTAGAAACTTTATTTTCTTATTACGATGATTTTCAACTTCACTCTGAAAATCTTTGAACTTTTCAAATGTTTCAGACTTATGTTTCATTAAATAGATATACCCATATCTGCTTAAATCATCTGTGAAGGTGAGAAAATAACGATATCCTCCACGAGCCTCAACATTCATCGGACCACATACATCACATGTATGATTTCCAACAAATCTGTTGCTCTCTCCATAGTACCGGAGAACGGGTTTTAGTCATCTTGCCCATGAGGCACGGTTACATAAGTGCCAAGTGATTCATAATCAAGTGACTCCAAAAGTCCATCGATATGGAGTTTCTTCATGCGCTTTATACCGATATGACCTAAGCGGCGATGCCACAAATAAGTTGCACTATCATTATCAACTCTGCATCTTTTGGCTTCAACATTATGAATATGTGTATCACTACTATCGAGATTCATTAAAATAGACCACTCTTCAAGGGTGCATGAACATAAAAGATATTACTCATATAAATAGAACAACCATTATTCTCTCGATTTAAATGAATAACCGTCTCGCATCAAACAAGATCCAGATATAATGTTCATGCTCAGCGCTGGCACCAAATAACAATTATTTAGGTCTAAAACTAATCCGAAGGTAGATGTAGAGGTAGCGTGCCGACCAGCGATCACATCGACTTTGGAACCGTTTCCACGCGCGCCGTCACCTCGTCCTTTGCCGGTGTTAAGCAATCCGTAGTCCTGTTTGAGTTGCAAATATTAGCAACAAAACCAGTATCAAATACCCGAGTGCTCTGCGAGCTCTAGTAAGGTACACATCAATAACATGTATATCACATATACCTTTGTTCACCTTGCCATCCTTCTTATCCGCCAAATACTTGGGGCAGTTCCGCTTCGGTGACGATGCCGCTTGCGGTAGAAGCACTCGATTTCAGGCTTAGGTCCAGACTTGGGTTTCTTCTCTGAGCAGCAACTTGCTTGCTGTTCTTCTTGAAGTTCCTTCTTCTTCCCTTTGCCTTTCTTCTTGAAACTAGTGGTCTTATTGACCATCAACACTTGATGCTCCTTCTTGATTTCTACCTCCGCAGCCTTTAGCATTGCGAAGAGCTCAGGCATAGTCTTTACTAACCCTTGCATATTATAGTTCATCACGAAGCCTTTGTAGCTTGGTGGCAGTGATTGAAGAATTCTGCCAATGACACAATCATCCGGAAGATTAATTCCTAGTTGAGTCAAGTGATTGTAATACCCGGACATTCTGAGTATGTGTTCACTGACAGACCCATTCTCCTCCATCTTGCAGCTATAGAACTTATTGGAGACTTCATATCTCTCAATCCGGGCATTCTGTTGAAATATCAACTTCAACTCTTGGAACATTTCATATGCTCCATGACGTTCAAAACGTCGTTGAAGACCCGTTCTAAGCCGTAAAGCATGGCACATTGAACTATAGAGTAGTCATCGACTTTGCTCGCGGACGTTCTTAACGTCGTCGGTTACATCGGCAGCGAGCACGCACCCAGCGGTGCATCCAGGGCGTAACTCTTACGTGCAGCAATGAGGATAATCCTCGAGTTCGGACCCGATCCGTGTAATTGCTACCATCATCTTTCAACTTTGCTTTCTCAAGGAACGCATTAAAATTCAACGGAACAACAACACGAGCCATCTATCTACAAACAAACATAGACAAGCAAGTTACTATCAGGTACTAAGTTCAAGATAAATTTAAGTTCAATTAATCATATTACTTAAGAACTCCCACTTAGACAGACATCTCTCTAGTCATCTAAGTGATCACGTGATCCAAATCAACTAAACCATAACTGATCATCACGTGAGATGGAGTAGTTTTCAATGGTGAACATCTTATGTTGATCATATCTACTATATGATTCACGCTCGACCTTTCGTTCTCCGTGTTCCGAGGCCATATCTGCATATGCTAGGCTCGTCAAGTATAACCTGAGTATTCTGCGTGTGCAAAACTGGCTTGCACCCGTTGTAGATGGACGTAGAGCTTATCACACCCGATCATCACGTGGTGTCTCGGCACGACGAACTTTGGCAGCGGTGCATACTCGGGAGAACACTACTTGATAATTTTAGTGAGAGATCATCTTAAAATGCTACCGTCAATCAAAGCAAGATAAGATGCATAAAGGATAAACATCACATGCAATCAATATAAGTGATATGATATGGCCATCATCATCTTGTGCTTGTGATCTCCATCTCCGAAGCACCGTCGTGATCACCATCGTCACCGGTAGCGACACCTTGATCTCCATCGTAGCATCGTTGTCGTTTCACCACCTATTGCTTCTATGACTATCGCTACCGCTTAGTGATAAAGTAAAGCAATTACAGGTGTTTGCATTTCATACAATAAGCGACAACCATATGGCTCCAGCCGATTGCCGATAACCGGTTACAAAACATGATCATCTCATACAATAAAATATAGCATCACATCTTGACCATATCACATCACAACATGCCTGCAAAAACAAGTTAGACGTCCTCTACTTTGTTGTTGCAAATTTTACGTGGCTGCTACGGGCTTAAGCAAGAACCAATCTCACCTCGCATCAAAACCACAGCGATACTTTCGTCAAATAGACTCCGTTTAACCTTCTCAAGGACGGGCGTAGCCATACTCAGTTCAACTAAAGTGAGAGAGCAGACACCCGCCATCACCTTTAAGCACGAGTGCTCGTAGCAGTGAAACCAGTCTCGCATAAGCGTCACGCGTAATGTCGGTCCGGGCGCTTCATCTCACAATACCGCTGAACCAAAATATGACATCTTTGGTAGGCAGTATGACTTGTATCGTCCACAACTCACTTGTGTTCTACTCGTGCAAAACATCAAACCATAAAACCTAGGCTCGATGCCCTTTGTTGGGTAACGAGTAATTTCAAAAATTTCCTCGCACACGCAAGATCATGGTGATGCATAGCAACGAGAGGTAAGAGTGTTGTCTATGTACCCTCGTAGACCGAAGCGGAAGCGATCACAACGTAAAGGAAGTAGTCGTACGTTCTCCTCGCGATCCAACCGATCCCAGCGCCGTTACTCGGCGCCTCCGAGTTCTTGACACACGTACAGCTCGGTGGCGCTCCTCGGGCTCCGATCCAGCAAAGCTCGGGGACAGAGAGTTCCGTCGACCTGACGGCGTGGTGACGATCTTGATGTTCTACCGGCGCAGGCTTCGCCTAAGCACCGCTTCGATATGACCGAGGTGGATTATGGTGGAGGGGGCACCGCGCACGGCTAAGGAGCGATCTCAGGATCAACTTGTGTGTTCTAGGGTGCCCCCTGCCCCGTATATAAAGGAGCAAGGGGAGGGCGGCCGGCCTTGGAGGCGCGCCAAGGGAGGGGTCCTCCTCCTAGTGGGAGTAGGACTCCCTTTCCTAGTCCAACTAGGAAGGAGGAAGGAGAAGGAAGGAGAGGAGAGGAGAGAGAGAGGGGGCGCCCCCCCCTCGTTGTCCTATTCGGACTCCCCACAGGGGCGCGCCACCTCTGGTGCGGCCCTCTCTCTCCCTCTTGGCCCACAAAGGCCCATTACTTCCCGGGGTTCCGGTAACCCTCGGCACTCCGATTTTCTCCGAAACTTCCGGAACCTTTCGGTGTCCGAATATAGCCGTCAATATATCAATCTTTATGTCTCGACCATTTGAGACTCCTCGTCATGTCCGTGATCACATCCGGACTCCTAACTCCTTGGTACATTAAAATACACAAACTCATAATATAACCGTCATCGAAACCTTAAGCGTGCGGACCCTACGGTTCGAGAACAATGTAGACATGACCGAGACACGTCTCGGTCAATAACCAATAGCGGGACCTGGATGCCCATATTGGCTCCTACATATTCTCTGAAGATCTTTATCGGTCGATCCGCATAACAACATATGTTGTTCCTTTGTCATCGGTATGTTACTTGCGAGATTCGATCGTCGGTATCCAATACCTAGTTCAATCTCGTTACGGCAAGTCTCTTTACTCGTTCGTAATACATCATCTCACAGCTAACTCATTAGTTGTAATGCTTGCAAGGCTTAAGTGATGTGTATTACCGAGAGGGCCCAGAGATACCTCTCCGACAATCGGAGTGACAAAACCTAATCTCGAAATCGCCAACCCAACATCTACCTTTGGAGACACCTGTAGTACTCCTTTATAATCACCCGATTCGTTGTGACGTTTGGTAGTACCCAAAGTGTTCCTCCGTAAACGGAGTTGCATAATCTCATAGTTATAGGAACATGTATAAGTCATGGATAAAAGCAATAGCAACATACTAAGCGATCGGTGCTAAGCTAATGGAATGGGTCATGTCAATCGATCATTCAACTAATGATGTGACCTTGTTAATCAAATGACAACTCCTTTGTCTATGGTTAGGAAACTTAACCATCTTTGATTAACAAGCTAGTCTAGTAGAGGCATACTAGGGACACTCTGTTTGTCTATGTATTCACACATGTATTATGTTTCCGGTTAATACAATTCTAGCATGAATAATAAACATTTATCATGAAATAAGGAAATAAATAATAACTTTATTATTGCCTCTAGGGCATATTTCCTTCAACTGGTCGAGTGGCAAAATGGGCGATTGAACTCCTTCCCCTTGATATCAAGTTTGAGGCAAAGAAAGCCATTAAGTCCCAAGCAGTAGCAGATTTCATCGCCGAGTGGATTGAACAACAACTGCCGACTCAAGTTCACTCGGAGCACTGGACCATGTTCTTTGATGGTTCTAAGATGCTGAATGCTTTCGGTGCTGGGGTAGTATTGGTTTCCCCCTGAGGAGATAAGCTCAGATATGTGCTCCAGATCCACTTTGATTCCTCCAACAATGAAGCAGAATACGAAGCACTTTTGTTTGGGTTGCGCATGGCCATTTCACTCGGCGTCCGTCGCCTTATGGTTTATGGCGACTCAGATTTGGTGGTCAATTATGTGATGAAGGAGTGGGATGTCAGAAGCCCAGCCATGACTGGCTACTACAATGCAGTAAGAAAGCTTGAGAAGAAATTTGAAGGGTTAGAGCTCCATTATATACCCCGAATGAAGAATCAAGAGGCTGATGATTTGGCAAAGATAGGTTCCAAGAGAGAAGCCATTCCAAGTAATGTGTTTTTGGAACATATCCATACTCCCTCAGTTCAGGAAGATCCTGTTACGAAGAAGCTCCGCAGCCAAAAAGTGTCACAGATCCGACTGAAGTTGAAGTTCCAGCAGTGGTCGACCTGATCATGGAAGCGTTGGTCATCACTCCCGATTGGACAGTGTCGTACATCGCGTATATCTTAAGGAAAGAGCTCCCGAGAGGATGAAGAAGAGGCTCGACAGATCGTCCGCCGATCCAAAGCCTTTACCGTGATAAAGGGACAGTTGTACAGAGAAAGCGCGACCAGAGTCGGTCAGAAATGTATAACGCCAGAAGAAGGTCGGATAATCCTTGATGATATCCACTCGGGAATCTGTGGCCATCATGCGTCCTCTCAGACCATTGTGGCTAAAGCATACCGAGCGGGATTTTACTGGCCAAGAGCAAATGAAATGGCAAAGGAGATAGACGACAAGTGTGAAGGATATCAATTTTACTCCAATATGTCACACAAGCCCGCCTCAGCCTTGAAGACCATCCCACTCGTCTGGCCTTTCGCTGTATGGGGATTGGATATGGTTGGACCATCGAGAACAGTGCGAAGCGGCTTCACCCATGTCTTGGTGGCGATCGACAAGTTCACTAAGTGGATTGAAGCTAAACCCATCAAGAATCTTGATGCCGGCACTGTTGTCAGCTTCATCAGGGAGTTGATATTCAGATATGGAGTTCCACATAGCATCATCACTGATAATGGGTCGAACTTCGATTCCGAGGAATTCAGAGCCTTTTGCACATCTTAGGGCACACGAGTTGATTATGCTTTAGTCGCTCACCCCCAGTCGAATGGACAGGCAGAACGAGCAAATGGTTTAATTCTCAAAGGGCTGAAACCCCGACTGATGCGTGATCTCAAGCACGCGGCTGGTGCATGGGTCGACGAACTTCCGTCAGTACTTTGGGGATTAAAGACCAGACCTAATCGGTCGACTGGGAGAACTCCGTTCTTCTTGGTCTACGGAGCTGAAGCAGTCTTGCTGAGTGACCTGCTTCTAACGCACTTTTTAGTCGAACTCTACACTGAAGATGAAGCAGAGCAAGCCCGACAGGACACAGTCGACCTTCTAGAAGAAGAAAGAGAGATGGCCATGATCCGATCAACCATTTATCAGCAGGACTTGAGTCGCTTCCATTCCAAAAAGGGCAAACCTTCCACTCGGGGGCTTAGCTGCAGCCCAGTGCTAGCCTAAGTATGAGATTCATTCCGCTCTGCAAGGATGACGAGGTGCAAGTCGACTGCTACCTTCCCCTTCAGAGCTCCGCCACAAATACAATGTGCACTCCATCCCGATCCGCAAGGACGCAAGACGAATGCAATCTATGCTTCATTCCTACCTGCAAGAGTGCATCACAAGCACTAGCATATATTCCGAGCAAAGAACAATGTTCGTTCGAAGGCAAATGCAAACATATTCAACGGCAAACCCAAGTTCAGATAGCATCATATGGATCCAGAAGTGCTCAGGCACCAAGCCTGTTAAAGTTTACAGGTTACAAAAACCACTCGGCATTCCGAGGCAAATTTAAGGCATCAAGCATAGAAGTTTTTTACTCCTCCTGTGGAGGACTGGAAGGCGCGACAAACTCGTCCAGGTCGATTCCATCTGCAATCCGAGTGGCAGCAGCAATGAAGGTCTCCATGAAAGATTGGAAGTCATGCTTCTTGGTATTGGCCACCTTGAGAGACGCCAGCTTGTCCTCTTGCGCATCCTTGCAGTAAACAGGGAGCAGAGACAGAGCAACATCAGCACCACACCTGGCAGAAGACTTCTTCCATTCTTGCACTCGACTTGGAACTTCGTTTAGTCGAGTCATCAGAGACTCGAGGTCATTCTGAAGTGCTTCCCCCGGCCAGAGTGTTGTGTCGATGCGCGACGTTGCAACCTTCAGTCTAGCAAGATAGTCGACCACAGCAGCAACACGAGACTCCAGTCGGAGCACGTTCATGGCGGCTTCATCCTTCACAAGAGAGTTGATGGGATCCAGGCTTGTCTCCAATCGACCAGTCTCTTCCTCAAAGTTTTGGCAGAACTCTGTAGACACAAACCAAAGATAAGCCAGCAGTTTTATGGTAAGTCCATAATTACAAGCTTGTCGGATACAAGGGATTACCTTCAAGCATGAGGAATAACTTCTTGGCGAGCCCTCCCAGATAAACCTCTAGATCATTCTTCTTTCCCGCCAGTTTGCTAGCCTTGTCGCTTAGGCCTATCTTGTCATTCTTCAGTCGACTGACCTCCTTGTTGGCCGCGTCGAGAGCAGCTTTCATATTGGTATTCTCCTCTTCAAGTTTGCTGATTGAAGCCAGCTTTTCTTCTGCGAGTTTCGTCTTGTCCGAAGCCGCTTTCTGCGCCTCGGCAAGGTCAAGGTCCTTCTTCTTCAGAGCATCCATCAGTTTATCTGCAAAATGACAGTAAGATCAGACTCAGGAGTGGACAAGAAATAAGGGCAGTCGTCAAGGTTCTCACCAAACATACCTTTTGCCTCCTCCTTCGCCTTCGTGAAGTTCTCCTGGACAAGCTTGAGATCAAGTTCGAGCTGGATATGCTTGTTCTCCAACTCAGTATAACGAGCCACAAGCTCGCAAGATTTCTGCGAAAGATCAATCGACAGATGTCAAAGATAGGTCACTTCCGAGTGACTAAGAGAAAGATCATAGTATTTCTAAGACTACAGAAGAATCAAAATATTCAACTATAGTCTCGAGGACTACACCCAGTGGGTGCACTCAGTGTGCCCCCACTAGTTCTATCGGCTCGGGTCGATCAGTCGACCAAAAGAGACAAAAAGGCTAACTACCAGCAGTTAACCTAAAAAAAAGAGTTCTTAAGACCATAGTCGATTGCCATCAGTCGACCACGGTCTCAGGGACTACACCCAGTGGGTGCACTCAACGTGCCCCCACTGGTTCCATTCGACCAGATTGAGTGGAGAAAGTAAAGAGAAAAACTTCAAGGTATAAAGACTATGGTCGACTGCCAGCAGTCCACCATAGTCTCGAGGACTACACCCAGTGGGTGCACTCAGCGTGCCCCCACCAATCCAGATATTCAATCGACACACCCAGTGGGTGTACAGATACTAAGATCTTCAAAAAGAAAAGTTTTCAAGTACCATATCCTAACAGAACAGACGGTGATCAACTAACCTGGACATTGCTCTGAAGGACTGAACTTGCATCATAAGCTGCTTGGCTGGCGTCTCGGATCGCCTTCACCTGCTCCATCATGACCCCCGCCTGGCGTATAGCCTCTTTGGCAGCGCCTGCTTGGTCCTCTGGGACGTGGTGGGTGGAGAAAAGGGAAGGCGGATCAGCACTCGACGACGAAGGGTGAGCACTCGTCAGTGGCATAGCAAAGGATACGGTAGCCAGTGGCGTTGCCTTCCGAACCAGCGTGTCGGTCTTTGGTACAACTGGCGATCTTGCCGGTGGCGTCTTCTGTTCCTCCTCTGCCTCAGTGGCTCCTCATCGTCATCATCAGGGAGATCAATGATGATATTAGGTGGAGCTACAGAAAAGATTCAAAGTTAAAAATGAAGATCCTGTCGACCGAAAGTGAAACTACAGAGATCATACCAGGGTTGGAAGTGACAGCATCCTCCATTTCTTGATCGTCATGTCTGATTGAGGTTTCAGAAGTAGTAGCACTGCAATTTCAGAAATCAGTCGGTCAGCGAACGAGTCGACCAAGAGTGTATCCATGTTAAACAAGAAAACACAAGTTAGGCCATTACCCGGAAATAGTGGGAATTACCATCCTCATCTTCGGCAGGGCCTTCGTCGGTTTTGATGACGCCGCTCGGGGTTGCTTCGGGGCTTTCTCAGTCGGCGCCGGAGAGGTCGTCCGAGGACGTTTGGTCGACTGCACAACAGGCATGACCCCCTTGCCGCGCTCGACTGCAGGGTCATGGACGAGCTTGGATCGCCTTTCAGTACGGGGAGGCTGGACTTCCTCCTCCTCTTCCTCATCAGAGCCAGTGTCTTCTTCACCCTCCTCGCCATCCGATTCCCACTCCTCCTGACTTTCGCCCCCGCTCCCTTCCTCCTCTTAGGTCTGTTCTTGCGCCCCGTTGGGCATCGAATACATCTCAGTAGTGATCTGGAAGACAACAAAACAAGACAGAAGTCAGTCGATCGAATGGTAGCAAAGCAGAATGAAGGAAACAGGGTCACGATCGGAGATACGTGGTCAGAACTTGTCTGGTTCGTATGACTGGTCGAGTGGCGGGATCCTCCTGGCTCCACGGGGGTTATCTTTGTTCCCTATGATGGAGGACATCCACTTCTCCAGAGTGGCATCGTCGACCTCCTCCGGGTGAACCCGAGTGGTGTCTTCGGTACCAGAGTACATCCACATCGGATGTCCTCGATACTGAAGTGGCTGAATGCACCATCGAAGGAAAACCTCCAGAAGATCCGTGCCAGTCACCCCGTCACGGATGAGCTGGACTACACGCTCTACCAACACCTTAACCTGAGCCTTCTCCTTCGGGACCACCTTCAGAGAGGACGGCTTGTTCACTCGGTCCATGGAGAAAGGAGGGAGTCCAGTCGACTGCCCTGGCGTCGGCTGGTCTTGGCAGTAGAACCAGGTCGACTGCCACCCTTGAACTGACTCGGGAAGGGTCATGACTGGAAAGGCACTTTTACTCCTCATCTGAATCCCAAGACCCCCACACATCTGGATTACTTGGGTTTTCTCGTCATTCGGACTAGACTTTTTCACCGTCTGAGAGCGACAGGTGAATATGTGTTTGAATAGGCCCCAGTGCGGCTGACAACCCAAGAAGTTTTCACACAAGGACACGAAAACGGCGAGATAGACAATAGAGTTGGGTGTGAAGTGGTGGAGTTGTGCCCCAAAGAAGTTCATAAATCCCCGAAAGAAAGGATTCGACGGTAGAGAAAACCCACAGACAACATGGGTGGCTAAGAAGACGCACTCACCCTCCTGAGGCTGCGGCTGCCACTCCTTCCCCGGAAGCCTCGCTGACCCATGGAGGATCAGTCCTTCGTTGGCCAGGTCGTCGAGGTTCTTCTGGCTAATGGTCGAGCAGATCCAGTCTCCCTAGATCCAGCCTTGCAGCAGGCCAGCCCGCGACGAGGATCCACCCCGACTGGTCGCCCTTCCCTTCGCCTTTGTCGTCGCCTTCTTCGCCCGCTCCAAAGCTGCCGTCTTCTCTTTCACCATCATCGCCGGTGAAGCAGACACGGAACAACAGCACTGGGACGGTGGCGAACACAGCAGGCGAATCTGAGGAAGAAAGATGGAAAAATGAGGGTGCACAATTCAATAAAACCCCGTCCGGCGCCTTATATGGAGTCTCTTCCGAGTGGCTGACTGGTAGGCCTGGACGATCCTGTCAAATCCCGCAATAGTCGCGCGCGCGATACATGGCGAAAAAGGTGGCGCAAAGATCAAGGCGTCCTTGCCTTATCCCATCTGAGTACCGTGGCCTCCTCCGCTTCGCACGCTTCCCGAAATTCGGATCCCGCTAAATCCGCGAACAACAGAGCAACTTGTCAGACCGCAGATTTCCTCCGATCCGTCGCTCGGAAATCTCCAAGCTCATAAAGTTCACTCGACAGATACAAAGAATGGATCAAGGCGACTGAAAGAGAAGTTGATGCCATCACTAAAAGCCATTGGTCCAGAGTAAGACACACTCGCAGCACGAAAAACAGGTCGGAAGAATTCTCAACTCCTTCCTCACTCAAACCTCGATCCATTCGGGGGCTAATGATGAAACCATGTACCTAGGGTAGGGTCATGGACCTGTCCAAGGTACCCTCCCCAAGGACATCTCTAGAAGAAACTGCCTTTCAGTCGACCTGGAAGGAATCCACTCGACAGACTCGAAGACACTCGACCATGAAGACTCACTCGACCACTAGGAGATCTAGGGTCACTCTGCACCCAAATGGTCTGTTATTAAGTAGTCTTTATGGCCATGATAGCACTTTATGTAGGGCGTTACCAATAACGCCAGGCCTTTATGTACTTTAAACCCTGCATAACTGAGGGCCGGAGGGGTCTGGCAGACTCTATATAAGCTACCCCCCTCCTCAGTGTAAAGGGTTCGCACCTCTGTAACTCATACGCATATAATCCAGTCGACCGCCTCCGGGCTCCGAGACGTAGGGCTGTTACTTCCTCTGAGAAGGGCCTGAACTCGTAAATCCCTTGCGTATACAACTACTCCATATCTAGGATCTTGCCTCTCCATACCTACCCCCCCTATTCTACTGACAGGCTTAGAACCACGATAGACCCTACTCCAAGAAGTGCCAGAGGCGGTCACGAGGGTGTAGGGCGCCCCCCTGGGCACGCCCCCCTACCTCGTGGGCCCCCTGACGCTCCACCGACGTACTCCTTCCTCCTATATATACCTCGTATCCCGAGCGATCGAGCAGGGCCAAAACCTAATTCCACCATCGCAACCTTCTGTATCCACGAGATCCCATCTTGGGGTCTGTTCGGGAGCTCCGCCGGAGGGGGCATCCACCATGGAGGGCTTCTACATCAACACCATAGCCCCTCTGATGAAGTGTGAGTAGTTTACTTCAGACCTTCGGGTCCATAGCAAGTAGCTAGATGGATTCTTCTCTCTTTTTGGATCTCAATACAATGTTCTCCCCCTCTATCGTGGAGATCTATTCGATGTAATCTTCTTTTTGCGGTGTGTTTGTTGAGACCGATGAATTGTGGGTTTATGATCCAGTATTATCTATGGAAAATATTTGATTCTTCTCTGAATTCTTTTATGTATGATTGAGTTATCTTTGCAAGTATCTTGAATTATCCTTTTGGTTTGGCCAACTAGATTGGTAGTTCTTGCAATGGGAGAAGTGCTTAGCTTTGGGTTCAATCTTGCGGTGTCCTTACCCAAGGTGTAAAGGGTTGCAAGGCATGTATTGTATTGTTGCCATCGAGGATAACAAGATGGGGTTTTTATCATATTGCATGAATTTATCCCTCTACATCATGCCATCTTGCTTAAGGCGTTACCCTGTTTTTAACTTAATACTCTAGATGCATGCTGGATAGCGGTCGATGAGTGGAGTAATAGTAGTAGATGCAGAATCGTTTCGATCTACTTGTCTCGGACATGATGCCTATATACATGATCATTGCCTAGATATACTCATAACTATGCTCAATTCTGTCAATTGCTCAACAGTAATTTGTTCATCCACCGTAGAATATCTATGCTCTTGAGAGAAGCCACTAGTGAAACCTATGGCCCCCGGGTCTATTCTCATCATATCAATCTCTATCGCTTTATTTACTTGCTTTGCTTTGCTTTTTACTTCTTACTTTGCATCTATCTATCAAAAATACCGAAAATATTATTTATCATCTCAATCAGATCTCACCCTCGTAAGTGACCGTGAAGGGATTGACAACCCCTAATCGCGTTGGTTGCGAGTAGCTATCGTTTTGTGTAGGTACAAGGGACTTGTGCGTGGTCTCCTACTGGATTGATACCTTGGTTCTCAAAAACTGAGGGAAATACTTACGCTACCTTGCTGCATCATCCTCTCCTCTTCGGGGAAATCCAACGCAGTGCTCAAGAGGTAGCATCGATATCATCTAGAACTACATATGATGATCGTCGTTGATATGACCTTGTACTGCTTGAGGATGCATGTTGACTATCCATGAAATTGTTATCTAGTACTCCCTTCGTTCCAAATTACTCGTCGTGGTTTGAACTAAAACCACGATGAGTAATTTGGAACAAAGGGATTACTACCTAGTACTTATAATGGTTTATGAATTTGATATCTAGTAGTACCTACTATCTGAAAATTGCAGTTTATTGAAACCGAAAGGGAAAGGGGGGCAATGGGAAAATGATGAAAGATATAGCAGTAGCGAGGGACAACGAAATCGCTACAGCTAACTAATAGTAGCGCATTCTGCAAAAGCGCTGCTGATATCGTCAATAGTAGTAGCACGGGTGCGGACCGCGCTACTACTATAAGTTAGCTGTAGTGCCTTATTAGTAACCGGCCACCTGCGCTGCTACTATCCTCAAAACGCGCGCTACTACTAGGATTTTCCCTAGTAGTGGGGGAGGTGGGCTCGCTGCTTCTCCCCACGCTATCGGGTGCGGGATCTACAACCGGCATCACCACTGGCGGGAGCCTCATCTTCTTGGCGTTGGGGCCAGCCGACTCCATTTTCCTTGTGAGCGTTGTGCCAAGCTCACGGGTTTGAGCAGAGTAGCCAGAGACGAGCCTAATGGTTGTGCCAGTGGGGAAGAAGGAGGGCTGGGGATTTCTGTAGGAGTGGAAGAAGATGAGCATGTGTTTTCTGTATGAGTGAGGAAGAAGGTGAGTGGGGGTTTTCTGGACGAGTGAGGAAGATGGGGAGCAGGGGGAATTGGGGGGAGATGGAAGCGGGAGAGCGAGTTGTTCGCGTTTATAAGGCCCGCTGCACTAACTACTCACTTTTTTCCAAGAATCTCTCTCTTCTTTTTTGTTGCTGCATTGGAGTTGGCGCATGGAGTTGGCTGACTGGCCATGCATGCAGGATGCATGTGCCCGTCGGCCACTTCATGCGCCTAGTTTGTTACTAGGCCTATTTAATAGGGTGGTTATGGAGTAAATTAAGGAGATTTATTTTCTTTGTGTGCATCTTCTTGGTCTTAGCAATTGGCTCATGGGCCTAATAAACCCAGACGGAGGGAGTATAAGTGGAAGCAAGGAGGAAGGAGGGTTTTTCTGGGATCGCCCCCTCTTCAAGAAATATGGGCTTCTCCTCGCGAAAAACAAAAACAAATGGGCTTTCAGATGGATAGGCTTTTGTATCGGCCCAGTCGGTTGCCCGTGTTTCGTACTGGAGGTCCTTGTGCTAGCGGCAGCCCGAGACACTCTCCAGCTTATTGCCCATTCGAAAGAAAAAAAGAGGCGCCTCCAGCTTATGGCTACTCATCGGTAACCTTTTTCAACTTGGCATCCACCAAATTAGAGGATGCGGTACTGGATGCAGACACTCACATTAAACTAAGCTTCAGAAGATACGGTATGCATACTAACATTCAGAAGAACAAAAGTTCAACATGTTTATGCATCTCAATGATTCACCATACTATAACCAATACAAAGCTGTGAGAAGGTGTGGAAATAAAGAAAATCGGTCGATGCTTCTCTGAGCAAAGGGCCTCCCTGCGCATGCGTAAGTTTCCTGGGCATGCTTGTTTCTTCTCAATGTTGCGAGCACTTTGAGCTAGCTGCCTCATCTTGCAATTGATGCTGACACATTTGCAGCAAACACGTGAGGCAATAGAGATGACTCAACATGAGTCCATATTGTGCAGTTCCCCTAAAATCATCTTCATTGTCCTGAATCTGAAAAGATAGGAAGCCAATAG
Organism: Aegilops speltoides; assembly: GCA_021437245.1. NCBI lineage: Eukaryota > Viridiplantae > Streptophyta > Magnoliopsida > Poales > Poaceae > Aegilops > Aegilops speltoides. Next base: position 444,306,758 of record CM038144.1, read on the forward strand.
CTATAATTAAACGGTGTTGCAAAACAGTAGCACATATCAATAGCTTGGCATGACAAAACACGATCATCTGGACGAAGGGGATACTGACCTGCCTGAGGAAGATTATATATAATTTCATAAGTCCTTGGTTGATTTCCGCCTTCGGCTGCACTGCTTGTTTGTTCCTCCACACATGACTGGATGGTTCCGCACTTCAATCAGCAAGTCAACATACGAATAAGCTTATTTCATCTTGCGGTGGTCATTGCACCTAGTTACAAATGTAGGAATACCTGGAGCACCATGAGGTTAGCTGACAGCAGGTAGATGCAGACATATAAATTTTGTGCAGTGCTACCAAAATTGAGGTTTGTATCCCTTCCTGTTATGAGAATTCTTATTGAAGTTGGTAGAATGTGACGGCTTGTTCTTTGCATCAAACTTGCCTTTCCCCTGAGATTTGTTCTTGTTGTTTTGGGGCTGGTTGGGCTGGAAGTTCTTCTCGTGTACCATGTGGGCACTAGAAGCTCCCTCAGCGACCTGAGCACGTGTGTCTTTTGCTCTCGCCTTCTCTTCAAAATCAAGAGTGCTAATGAGATCCAAAACAGAAAACTCATGTCTCTTGTTTTTCAGAGAAGTAGCAAAATCGTTCCACGAAGGTGGAAGCTTGGCAATGATGGTCCTAACAACAAATTTGTCCGGCAACACACACTTAAAGTACTCAAGTTCCTTAGAGAGTGACTGTATCTCATGAGTCTGCTAAACAACTGAGTGCTCATTAGTCATCTTGTAGTCACTGAGTTTCTCCATGACGTCCAACTCGTTGCTAGCGCCCGAGGCCCCAAACGTGGCCTCGAGCGCAGCCCACATGTCTTTGCCGCTGTCAAACGACATATATGAATCCATAATGGAATCGTTAAGAACATTCAGCATGGCAGCTTTGAAGAGGGTATCCATGGTCTCAAAAGCTTCCTGCTGTGTAGGATTAAGATCGCCCTCCGGCTTACCCTTAGTGGCGTCATAGCAGTACATGATCTAGAACCAATATACTGCTCTTGTGCGCCACCTTTTATATTGCACCCCCTTAAAAGTAGGCAGCTTCAAAAGCGCAGCAAAACCAGTCGGGGTAAATTGCCTATAATCAGGTTTTTGGATAGGATTGTTGAATATATGTGCAATTTACTATGAGATTTAATCCAAATCAATAGTAAATAGATCATGACGACAATTGCAAAGATCAAAGTAATAATGCGGACTAAACCAGGAGGACAGAATCACATACTATACAGTGGGAGCAGAACCGCTGTGGTTGATGTTGTCAGTCATGTCGTTGATTAAGAGGTTACCGAGGTCGGGGAAGAAGGCTGTCATTGAGGAAGTCGTCGCTGGCAGCAGTCACAGGAGTGTGCTCCCCAAAAACCTGATCGCCCCTCTCCCGTACAGGATCATGAAAGTGGGGGTTCGGAGGACTGCTGCCCCTTCTCGCGGTGCACGTTGGAGGGAGGGCTGGAGAAGAATTGTGTGGTGGTGCTAAGATCTGGAACGGTACGAAACCATATGATACAACAGCGGCTAGGGTAGAGCATGTCAGGTCGGTCGTGCGAGTAAGACCAAGTATAATAGTAGGCCTTTGGTCCCCAAACCCCACGTCCAAGTGAATATAGCCCCAACAAGGTTTATCTCAAAAAAAACTGAGTAATTAAGGTGTCCGTTAATTATTAATTAATGAATTAAAATAAATTTTCCGACCAACAAAAATATAGACCACGTGGATAGCTTTTGTCCTTAGACAGGCTCATTCCCGAAGAGCGTGTGTGTAGGTTTCCTATTATCATGCTCATGCAAATGCTAGAATAGATCACATTATAAAGTGGTGCAACTCACACCCACCTAGTAGTATGGGACTAAACTTTAGTCCCACTCACACCTCACTTAGAGCATGGTTAATAGTATAGCCAACATCCGGCTATATGAAGTTGACACATCATCTAGAACCAACCTAATAGCCTGGTAGTACAATAGTTAGTCCATTTAGTATAATACTATATCATTAATAATGGCCCCACCTTTTGTCTCACAAAGTATGTTGGGGCTCTTGCTACAACCGGCTACAAGTTTACAACCTGCTTCTCTTCTCTCTCCTTTTCTCTCTCCTTCAACTAAGCACAAATACTATATTTAAATCCTTATAGCCTGCTTATGTCATCTAATTGTAGTACTTGCTCTAAAGTTACTCTCCAGGGTGTAGTCTGAAATGTCGGGCGTGCAGCGGGCGGTGCCCTTGATCAGCGCGCCGCTTCAACGGCGGAAGCAGTGAGAGGTCGTGTCGCCCTGACTTGCCATCAATGTGCAGCAGCGGGCTCAGCTGGCGCCGGGCAGGAAGCGCGCGCGGGAGGGGGGAGTGGTTTTTGTTGGGCCAAGAAGGTGAGAAGCCAACTTGGGATTGGTCCGGGCAGGGAAATATCATGTGCTCCCATACTCACTAGTAGTTTCATGCATATGACACTAGTCTATGTTACTACTCCCTCATTTCCGGTTGATAGAGATGTTTAGAGTAACATAGTAATATGTTATAGTATAAGTTACTCCCCACTATGACCAGCCTTGGCCTCTCCGAGTGCTCCACCATGTATAGCTACTAAGCTTGCCACGTAGGCATAAAATATGATGTGGCCAGTTAATTAAGAAGAGAGAGACTAGTTTGGTGACCGTAGGAAGAAACAGTGAAAAGACAGTTTTGAGTCGATAGCTAATTAAATGAAGCAAGCTTAGCAACAACAAACTAAGCACCTATGCATAGGAGACTTGAGTTGCTAAGCCATTTAATGCACTTAGCACCTCATCTAAGCATATCTAAGCACTTACTAGCACTTAGCACCCCGTTGACCGTGGACCTTGACGATGTACGTCACCTTGTGTCCAGATCTGAGATGCCATGTGTACTAGATGAATGACTCCAAGCTCGACCACCATGATGCAAGAGGTGCGAGCCGAGGAACACTGTTGGAGACACCCCCTCAGACTAGCCACAATGGGTATTAACATAGACTAGTAACATGCTCATGTTACTAGTCTATGTTACTACCTCTATAGTAACATATCTGTGGTAACATGCAACACTTCATTTATTAGGCTATATACACATCTTGCCTTGATATGTGTGATGTTACTACTTTCCTCTCTTTCTTCATTCATTGCTTGCCACATCATCTACTTTATCTAAACATGTGTGATGCTACTACCTATGTTACTCCCACTATGGGTAGTCTCATAATTTTCCTCGTCATCATCTGAGTCCTAGAAGATCTCACCCACATCATCATTAGGCATCCAGCCGCCTTGATAGACAACGTGCGCAGAAGGAGTAGAGGCGACTGGGGACACACCACATCGTGGGCACTCCGTACGTGCTCGTGTGCGTGCAGCGTGCGTGTTTTTTCATCGGTGCTAGCTCTAAGGCCGAGGCTGCGGTCGTCTTCGTCTCCGACTAGTCGTTCAGCAACGACGGCAATGAAGTGCTGCAAGAGATGCGTAGGCGCCGTTGTGTGCGAGCTTCATCGTAGCATGACGAACTGGACGTCGCCGCAGATGGCGCATGCCTCCATGCAGCCGAGTGTGTGCGCATGCATGTGTTATTCACGTGCATTTTGCGGCCGAGTGTGTGTGCATGCATGTGTTGTGTACGTGCGTTGTGTGCTCCATGTTGTGCGCATATGTGCATGAGTTGGATCGGATGGAGTTAGTGCGTTGGCGTGTGTACTTTCGTGGCTGCATGTGTCCTGTACATGCGTGGCTTGTTGCGTGGCTATCAATATAAACTATAAAACATCTTCAACTTAGCATCTTGATGTATCATCTCTAGTGGTTAGCGAAGAGTTCATGTTATTTTGTTTGTTTATAGGTGGGCATGCGACAAAAAATAGGGGAAAACGCGCAAGGTTCCTTGCAGACACTCCATCGCGAGGTTCCTTGCTCCTTCTCGGTCGTCGGGAATCTATGTTCTTCAACACTCTTTTTTTACATGAGCTTTGTTCATCCTTTTGCCAACGTGCGAGACATCTAGCATCAAGGTGCACGTGTCATGCAAGAAAATGGAGATAATCAGATAAGCAGTGCGTAAGTGAGTCATGCACTTCGATGGCACCTACTACGCAATATGTTTTCTCCTCGATGGCACGCGAATAGTGCATGTACTCAACGATGGAGCACAGGATGGTAGCCATGACATGGTCAGCCCATTTTTGGAGAGAGTATGTACTACTAAATAACTTTGATGTGTCTCGTCAACTCGCAGAACGACGAGAAGCTTGCTTACTATGCATTCTCCCTCGCCAACGCGTACCTGGTGGCTCGCGGCATGAGGAGAAACTTTTGCTTACAAGCGATGGACGTGCAGCAATTCATTTGGTGTTAGATTGCTAGAAGTACTATTGTAGAACCATCGACCTCCGGAAGAGGCGAAGAGCCAAGCGCAAGGTCATCTACAAACCTTAGGCTAGGCGTATGGGAGTAACATAAGTAGGGGTACCTCCTTTTTTTATTCTAGAAACAACCACACGTGAATATTTGACGGTAGTAGCACAGCAACTGAATCAAAAATCGAAACCAACCAATGAACTAGTACTACTGGTGAGCGTTTGCTAGTACGTATCATATACTCCATCTATCCATGTATATAGGGCTTAATGCGTTTTCCGGGACTAACTTTGGCCCTGTTTAGATCCATGGGTTAGAGTTAGTTTGAGCTAGTTGGGGCTTAAATAGCCCTAAAGTATCCAAGCATGAGGGTTAAATTGGAGCAAGTTGCACCAAACCCACCAAAAACAACTATCCCACCCAAGAGGTGCTAATTGGAGATAGTTCTCATTGGACCCACTAAAAAATCAATTTTCTCTCTCCATCAAGTGCATTTATTGTCAATCTAACCCTGTCACCCAAACACCTCTTTGGCTACAGTTAGTTCATCTTAGTCATGAGTTAGTCTAACCTCTAGCTAAGTTAGAGTATCCAAACAGGAGCAGTATAGGACATGCAAGTTGCTCAAAGCATACAGTCAAATTCGTACGTGAAAGGATCTTTTTTTTAAATGGAACATGAAAGGATCTTCGAATGATATAATTTTCAAATTATATAAAATCTTATCAATAGTCAAAGGCATCCTCGAAGAATACATTAGGCCCTCTATAAAATCTTATCAATAGTCAAAACCAAGTGTTCTAAACGAGTTCAAAATGAGAAACTGGACCCACTCATGGCATGGCACGCCTGTCTTGTTTGGTCCGTCGGTCAAAGCGCTTCCTCTTCTTGGCATACCAATATAGTACAGTACTATTTTTTTAGAATGCTCTTGGCATGTCGCTAGCATGTGATGAGTTAACCTACCTCAATAGATGTCACATCCCTAGTTCTGACAATGCCTAGTGCATGCATTAGAGTGTTGCATCATGTTTAAATTTCATGAAACTTGAAATGGGGATTGTTTAAACCCTAGCACCAAATGAATTCAACTAGGGTCAAAATAAAATCTTTTTCATTGAACTCAAAATGCCCTCTAAAAATGTTCAACATTTCTGGTTTGAGGTGGAAGCATCTACCAAAAATGGTTTATATTTTTGCAGGACATATTGGGCTCTGAATTAAATCATACTCTATTTGCATTTGGGCATTTAAATGCTATAAAATATTCTAAATGCCCAAATAATTCTGAAAATAAGTGTGAGCTGTTGGAAATAATCTAAATAGAGCCCCTGATTATTTTCAGGATTCTTAAAGATGCCTAAGTATTTTAATAAAGCCCTACAGTTACAGAAATAATAGAAAACAGAAAATAGAGAGAGAGAGAGAGAGAACTCACTGACCTACAGCAGCCCACTGGCGGCCCACCGGCGGCTCGCCAACTGCCCAGCCCACCACCGCAGCCCTCCGTCGTCTTCCTCCCTCGCCCGAAGCAGCTGCGTGCCCGACGCGAGCGCATCATGCCACGTCTTCCGCCACCTCCTGCTTGCCCTCCCTCGTCCTGACCCGCGCCACGAAGACGCCACGCACCCCCTGGCCCCCTCTCATTCTCCCTGTGCTCCTCCCCCTCCTCTGTTTCTCTCTCCCGCGAACGGCCGAACGCCATCGTCGCCGCCGTTCGTCACCGCCGCAGCCACAGCCACTCCCTCGCTCCCTCTTCGTACCCCCGAGCTCCGCATCGTCGTCCTCCTCGCCCACGCCGAGCCAAGCAACTAGGGGAGCGCTGCATCGCCACCCCGGACGTCTTCTTCAACCTCGGTGCCGGCGATCTCCGTCGCTTGATTCGCCGCGTCCAGAGCCTCTCCGGCCCCACCGTCTGCACCGTCTGACTCCCCGTGAGCTCCTCTTTCTCCTCCCCCTTTCCGTTCTCGCTCTCGAGCACCACCGCAACAGCACCAAGCTCGGCCGCACCCACCGCCGCCACCGCACGTCGCCGTCGTGGCCACAGCCATGTTGGATCGATTCTGAGCACGTCATCGTCTCCGCCGCACTCGCACGAGCCCATAGCACTCCTCACGCGCCTCGCCGTGCCCCCTAGCATCGGAGCCGACCTCGTCCGAACTCCGGCGACCGCCAAGGTCATCGCCGGCGACAACTCCGGCCACCCCAGGCCCGGCCACCACCACCACTGGATGCGCGGGAGCAAGGGCTATGCCCCGGTGCCCTCGGTGCGCCAATCCGACGCCCTAGCGCAAGTCCGCGTGCACCGCCATGTCTCCGTGGTCGCCACGGCTCGTCCCGACGTCTTGACGTGGCACCGTCATTAGTGGCTAATGACGCCACAAATTAACCCCGAGCCACTTACACATGGGCCCCACACGCTTAATTAACCAGCTAACAAAATTAGTTAGAACTAATCCAACTCGATCGACCCACGCGTCAAGATTGACTTTCTTGACGTGGTTGCCGACCGTCCCACTGTCGATGAGCTAAATCGCCTGTGTCATCGACGTGTGGCCCCCATCGGTCGTTTGACTCGAGGCGCTGTTGACCTGCCGAGGTCAAGATGACCTAATGTCGACGCAATAAATCATTTTCTCGTTTTAAAATAAATCAGAAAATCCGTAAAATTGCCTAAACTTCTAAAATTCATGTAAAATCAACGTAGCTCCAAATCAAATAAATTATATATGAAAATTATCGAAAAAATTCAAGGAATCCATCTGTACCATTTTCATGCATGTTTGAACAATGTTTGTCCTCTGTTTTGGACAAAACAAATAAAGGGCATTTAAATAATCATATATGGAGCTTGAATTTGGATCATGTATTCAAACCAACTTCATTTAAATCATAGCTAGATGCATTAGCTCAAATCACAGCATATTGCCATGTCATGATCATGCATCATATTGTAGCATTGCATTGATTGTGTTCTTTCTCAGTTGCCGGTGTTTGTCCCCTCTCGATAGACGTGGTTCGACGATGAGATCGATGACACCGATGAAGAGCTATAATATCTTCAGAAGTGCCAGGAAAGCAAAACCTCCTTGTTCATTCCGATACAAACCCACTCTCTCGCTCCTGCTCTCTTTTACTGCATTAAGACAACATCGATTCAACTGTACTTGCTGCGGTAGTTGAACCCCTTTATCCTCTGCATGACCTGTCATTGCCACAGTAAATAGATGAAACCCACTAGCATGAGTAGGAGTTGTTTGAGCCCTGTTGTGCCTACTCATTCATGCTTGTTTGTCATGCCTGCTACTGCTTAGAGTTGAGTCGGGTCTAATTCATCGAGGATGAATCGAGGAGTGTGAACATGTCCTCACTGTGTGTGAGCTAAGTGTGTGAACACGATTTGGTAAAGGTAGCGGTGAGAGGCCATGTAGGAGTACATGGTGGGTTGTCTCATTGCAGCCGCCCTCGGGAACCGAAGTTCGTGTTTGTGATCCATGATTCAGCTACTACCACGCATTGGGCCCGAAACCAATGGACCCTCTCGGCTTCTTAATCACCCTTGTCCTTTGTCCAGGAGTTGCAAGTAGTTTCTGGTGTTTGTAGTGTGCTGGAGGCCGTGCGCAGCGCTGACCGTAGGGGTGGACTGTGATGCGGTAGGCACGTGGCCGGGTAAATCGGGCGCCCGTTTGGTGTCACGGAACCCTGTTCACATCGTTTGGGGCTGTGAGCGAAACCCCGGCCGGATCTCCTCATGGATGGAACCCGAATAGGCGATAAACCTGGACTAGGGATTTGAGTGTTTAGGTAGGCCGTGGCCGACACCCACGTTGGGCTTCCGCTTGAAGGTTGCCGAGTACATGTCGTGTAAACGGCGGTAAGTGGTGAGAGCGTGTGAAGAAGTACACCCTGCAGGTTAACATCATCTATTCAATAGCCGTGTCCGCGGTAAAGGACTTCTGGGTTGCCTATAACAGTTCATAGACAAGTGAAAGTGGATACTTTAAAACACGCAAGATAAGCGTGAGTGCTATGGATGGCGTTCTCGTGAGGGAGACGGAGCGGATCCATAGTGGTGTATTGATATGGTGAATATGTGGACTCGTGCGCCACCTCAAAAGAGTTACTTGCAAATGTAGTTTAGGATAGCCACCGAGTCAAAGCTGGCTTGTCATTGTTAAACTCCACCATCCCCTTTGTTGATAATGATGCATATCTAGTTAGTTCTGATGTAAGTCTTGCTGGGTACATTTGTACTCACGTTTGCCTATTTTATGTTTTTGCAGAGAGACGTCAGTCTCGTTAGTAGTTCCGCGTGGACTTCGATGTTTAGCTTGTTACCTCAGCTACGATCTTGTGCCCTCGGCAGGATCTGGTAGATAGTCAGGCTTCATAGCCTTTTTCATTTATAGTTGTCTGTACTCAGACATGTTAAGCTTCCGCGTGTGCTTTGATTTGTATGCTATGAATGTTGGGTCATGAGACCCCTGATTGTAATATCTCGCTCCTCGGAGCCTAATGAATAAATACTTGAGTCGTAGAGTCATGTTGTGATGCCATGTTGTATTTGCACATATCGAGCATATTGTGTGTATGTTATTGAAATGCTTGGTATGTGTGGGATCTGACTATCTAGTTGTTTATCTTTAGTAGCCGCTCTTACCGGGAAATGACTCCTAGTGTTTCCACCGAGCCATGGTAGCTTGCTACTGCTCCGGAACACTTAGGCTGGCCGGCATGTGTCCTTCTTCGTTCTCGTGTCCGTCGCTTCGGGAAATGTCACGCGATGAATACCGGAGTCCTGCTAGCCCAAAGGCTACAGCCCGAACTTACTCGCCGATGACCGACACGCTCGATGTTTGGGTCATGGATGCTGTCCTGTAAGTCTGTGCCACTTTGGGTTTACGACTAGCCATGTCAGCCGGGCTCCTTCTCATATGGATGCTAGCGACACTATCATATACGTGTGCCAAAAGGCTAAACGGTCCCGCAAAGGTAAGGCGACACCGTGGGAATACCGTGCGTGAGGCCGCAAAGTGATATGAGGTGTTACATGCTAGATCGATGTGGCATTGAGTCGGGTCCCGACAGCTTTGGTATCGAGCTTTGATGCTCAGAGGATTACCAAGCCAAACTGGTCGAAGTTGTGTCTAGAAATGCTTTAGCTATATGTAGGGGAATTGATTGTGGGTTGGAACATAAGGCTCTTTTTACTCCTTATACCTCATGCCCTTCTGATCTGAGTCAACCTCTTCTCTTCTACGGGGATTAAGAACTAGGCCTTCTCATCTATCTATCAGGATGACGTGTTACTAATCCATAGACTTATAGAATTGCTAGTTTCAAATCTCAGTTTAGTTTTACTACTTCCGTATGTTCATAACTGTTGATCTCGAAACCTTGATATTGTGCTTCGGAGTGGTTATGCCACCATTTTTGTAGCATGTCTTCAAACTTTTGAGCATTTACAACCGTTATGCTGTCCGAGTCATCCCATGTCTCTAAATAGTCTGAAGCATTTGCAAAACCCCTTCCTCCCGTTCTGATGTCCCTTTGGGCCAGATTAATCACACTAATCGGTGAGTTGAGGTAATTTATTGCCTTGACACATATGTTGGAGCTATTATTACGACCCTAGGTGTTTTAGGGAGTCACCTAGTAATTTAACCATGTTATGTGTTCCCAGTGTGATCATCTGGCCAACCTTCTCGAAAGCATCCCGTGATGCCATTTAGTTAGTAGGTATTCTACTCCTTGGGTTTTAAACCCGAGATTCACCCACCTACTTCATGTTGATAGTGTTGCTCGTTCCTTTAGGTTATTAGTAACCTTTGCGATAGTCCTTGAGATTCGTGGTGTATCCTTCTTCCAAATACCATGAACTACTTATGGCAGAAGTTTGTTGAATCAAAAGATCACAACATGGGTGCTCTTGATGAGTTCTCCATTTTATATTGTGACACTGCCAGTTCTACCTTTTCACATGGATTATCCGGAAGAAATTTGTTGAACTTGGTTCGACATACTAATCTATGCATCCACAACTCAGAAAATCATATGTTCCTTGAGTTGTCCCTCTTAGTTATATTCTGACCCCCGTCTATCAATTGATAGTCAAGAGTATGCGTGCATTCGTTAATCGATGCCTATCACTCTTGTGGTCCATCGAGCCATTCTATTCTGGAATGACTAGGAGAAACAAACTCCAGTACCTCATCCATATCCAGGATTGGGTCAAAGTAGTTGTATCTCGCAGATCAAAATGCCAACCCAGCTTTTGTTCTGTTCTACTTTGGAGTATTACCATCTTTTATATCGGGATTATTATAGGAATTGCACATCATCCTATGTACTCTTGACACAGTGATACTTCTCGCCATCATTACTCATTCCTCGGTTCCGTGTTGTCGCAACCGGAATACCGACAAGTGATTTGTGATGTGTGAAATCTATACTCCTAGCAACTCCGTTGCTTAGTAGTTAATGGACAATATTCTCATTCTTAGCGTGTTGATTATTGAATCATCACCCTAAGGTTGATCGTGCCACCTAGTCCTTATTTCTGGTGCACTCCTCGATCAATGAGTTAGGATTATTCAATCCCTTGCTTATTTGATCATATCGTCTTGCTTTGGGAAGCAAGATTGTTCTCGAGCTTAGTAACATATTGGTGGTTCGTGATGTTCCGAATATCTTCTCGGAAGTATTACCGGGTTGTCACCTGGCCGCTATGTTGAGTTCGTGATCAAGTTGGTTTTCTTATAAATCACTCCTTCTCCAAGAATCTGTGTTGGATATCCCTGAGCTAGTTGTTTGAGCTAGACAACAACCTGGAGAGTTGGAAGATAAAAGCTTGTCTGACTTGGTTCATGTTAAGGGATGTTTTTTTTGTGTGTGTTGAAGAAAGATGATATCTCCATCGATTGGTCCTCATGATCAGTTTTTGGATCTATTGCCTTGTCAAAACTTTGATTTGAGTATGGGCTATCGTCAAGTCAAATCAGAACCAACGATGTTCGTAATGTTGTCTTACTCGTGGATTTTCCTCGAGCATACACCATTATATCTTTTGGTCTGACCGATGCTATCGCCTTGTTCACATAATTGTGGAATTCCACTTATATGGAAACCTAGATGAGTTGTTGTTGAGCCCATCAGCAACATTTTTATCTCATCCATGATTCGTGTTGAACATTCAGCTAGTATTGGAAACTTATATAAGCATTATCTTCGTGTTTCATTCATGAAGAATATGCTTGGATGAAAGAAGTGACTTTCTCTGATTCACGTGCATTTGGTGCAAGTTATCGCCATGAGTTCGAGAAAGATTGTTTTTGTTTCCTTTGGTACCATCCCAAGTCAGTCATGCAGGTGCGAAGTATTCTGTGGTATGTTAGACTGATCATCTTCGTTCCATATGAATTTCCTAGCACACCAAGCCACTAACTGATTTGTTCAAGGAGAAGAAGTTCCTTCTTAAGAGCTAGACTTACGCAAGGACTTCGATATCCTCGATGATGGTTCCCCACCTGAACTCGGTAGTGTTTTATCATAAGACTACTACGTGGTCATGCTTGTCTTGGACAGCGTGTTCACGGGTTTGAAGCAGAACCAGCTCATGTTTTGGAGCTTGCTATCGTAGTTCATTTCCTGAGAATCACGCAACGTCTTCTCGTCAGTTTGTGTTGTAAACTTTCATTTTTCTTTCCAGACTCGATGAGTCTAGATTATTCTGACACCAACCAGATCTGAATCTCAGGCAGATATGATGGTTGGAACGTTTCCCAAGAATTATATTATTGGTCTCTTTGTAACCCGGTAAGTGGATGCGTGGCCAACACACCCAGCCGGAAGACCTGTTATTGTAATATCTTGATTGAAGAAGTTGGCCACCTCCCCATAAGGATTTCGTAGGATTTACTCCCTAGTTGTCCTTTATGGATTTTTTGTGTTCCCGAAGTCCGACCTTTTACTTGATGTTCTAGATATCAAACCATATCTATGAATGGGATACGCTAGTACATCAAGGAGAACATTAGAAGCAGAGTGCTAAATGTCTCTCGGTCGATCATTCAGATTTTGTCCCCTTGGTCTCACTAAGGTGAAATCTGAGAAGGTGTTATCTTCCTTTGCATCTGCATTGTCCATCACTATTCCTCATGGTAGTATGTTGTGTTTCCAGGATCCTTGACACGGATGTTGGTAAAACCTTGATGAAAATGGAAATGTTCAAGTTCTTGAGAGCACGCACAAGCACTAGGTATTATCTCCAGCACTAACTGGGATTGCTCTCAGTTTCCTCGGTTATGCTATAACCATTCCAATAGTGGAATCACTCTCTGCTGTTGAGCTTCTCCCCAGTTACTAAAATCATCCATTGTGTTGTCTTCAACAAGGTAATCCACATCATCCATTCTGGCCCGAGAATGTCATTCTTCCGGACTCCTTCAAATGATCCATCTATGTAGACATGTCTCGTTTCTTGTCCTCATGTTGGATGAAGATTTCGAAAGCAAAGACGTCAAGATCAATTTGAGTCGACAGATTAACAACCTCGAGGAGACAGTTGGATCATGAAGTTTGTGATGCTTAGTGTCCCCTTTGTCTTCTTGCCTCACGTCTTGAATCTCGGGACGAGATTCTTGTTAGTGGGGGTGAGTTGTCACATCCCTAGTTCTGACAATGCCTAGTGCATGCATTAGAGTGTTGCATCATGTTTAAATTTCATGAAACTTGAAATGGGGATTGTTTAAACCCTAGCACCAAATGAATTCAACTAGGGTCAAAATAAAATCTTTTTCATTGAACTCAAAATGCCCTCTAAAAATGTTCAACATTTCTGGTTTGAGGTGGAAGCATCTACCAAAAATGGTTTATATTTTTGCAGGACATATTGGGCTCTGAATTAAATCATACTCTATTTGCATTTGGGCATTTAAATGCTATAAAATATTCTAAATGCCCAAATAATTCTGAAAATAAGTGTGGGCTGTTGGAAATAATCTAAATAGAGCCCCTGATTATTTTCAGGATTTTTAAAGATGCCTAAGTATTTTTAATAAAGCCCTACAATTCTGTAAATAATAGAAAATGAAAATAGAGAGAGAGAGAGAGAGAACTCACTGACCTACAGCAGCCCACTGCCGCCCGGTGGCGGCTCGCCAATCGCCCAGCCCACCACCGCAGCTCCTCCGCTGCCTTCCTCCTCGCCCGAAGCAGCTTGCGTGCCCGACGCGAGCGATCATGCCACGTCTTCCGCCACCTCCTGCTTGCCCTCCCTCGTCCTGACCCGCGCCACGGAGACGCCACGCACCCCCTGGCCCCCTCTCATTCTCCCTGTGCTCCTCCCCCTCCTCTGTTTCTCTCTCCCGCGAACGGCCGAACGCCATCGTCGCCGCCGTTCGTCACCGCCGCAGCCACAGCCACTCCTCGCTCCCTCTTCAGACTTCGAGCTCCGCATCGTCGTCCTCCTCGCCCACGCCGAGCCAAGCAACTAGGGGAGCGCTGCATCGCCGCCCCGGACGTCTTCTTCAACCTCGGTGCCGGTGATCTCCGTCGCTTGATTCGCCGCGTCCAGAGCCTCTCCGGCCCCACCGCTCGCACCGTCGACTCCGTGAGCTCCTCTTTCTCCTCCCCTTTCCGCTTCGCTCTCGAGCACCACCGCAACAGCACCAAGCTCGGCCGCACCCGCCGCCGCCACCGCACGTCGCCGTCGTGGCCACAGCCACGTTGGATCGATTCTGAGCACGTCATCGTCTCTGCCGCACTCGCACGAGCCCATAGCACTCCTCACGCGCCTCGCCGTGCCCCCTAGCATCGGAGCCGACCTCGTCCGAACTCCGGCGACCGCCAAGGTCATCGCCGGCGACAACTCCGGCCACCCCAGGCCCGGCCACCACCACCACTAGATGCGCGGGAGCAAGGGCTATGACCCGGTGCCCTCGGCGCGCCAATCCGACGCCCTAGCGCAAGTCCGGCGTGCCACCGCCGTATCCTGTGGTCGCCGCCGGCTCGTCCCCGACGTGCTGACGTGGCACCGTCATTAATGGCTAATGACGCCACAAATTAACCCCCTGAGCCACTTACACATGGGCCCCACACGTTTAATTAACCAGCTAACAAAATTAGTTAGAACTAATCCAACCCGACTGGACCCACGCGTCAGCATTGACTTTGCTGACGTGGCTGTTGACCGGTCCCACCTGTCAGTGAGCTAAACTGCCCTGTGGCCCCCACTGGTTAGGTTTGACCTGGAGGCGCCTTTTGACCTGCTGAGGTCAGCATGACCTAATGCTGACGCAATAAATCATTTTCTGGTTTTAAAATAAATCAGGAAAATCCAGAAAATTTCCTAAACTTCTAAAATTCATATAAAATCAACCGTAGCTCCAAATCAAATAAATTATATATGAAAAATTATCAGAAAAATTCAAGGAATCCATCTGTACCATTTTCATGCATGTTTGAACAATGTTTGTCCTCTGTTTTGGACAAAACAAATAAAGGGCATTTAAATAATCATATATGGAGCTTGAATTTGGATCATGTATTCAAACCAACTTCATTTAAATCATAGCTAGATGCATTAGCTCAAATCACAGCATATTGCCATGTCATGATCATGCATCATATTGTAGCATTGCATTTATTGTGTTCTTTCTCAGTTGCCGGTGTTTGTCCCCTCTCGATAGACGTGGTTCGACGATGAGATCGATGACACCGATGAAGAGCTATAATATCTTCAGAAGTGCCAGGCAAGCAAAACCTCCTTGTTCATTCCGATACAAACCCACTCTCTCGCTCCTGCTCTCTTTTCTCGCATTAAGACAACATCGATTCAATCACACTTGCTGCGTAGTTGAACCCCTTTATCCTCTGCATGACTGTCATTGCCACGAAGAAATAGATGAAACCCACTAGCATGAGTAGGAGTTGTTTGAGCCCTGTTGTGCCTACTCATTCATGCTTGTTTGTCATGCCTGCTATCGCTTAGAGTTGAGTCGGGTCCGATTCATCGAGGATGAATCGGAGGTGTGTGAACATGTCCTCTCGTGTGTGAGCTAAGTGTGTGAACACGATTTGGTAAAGGTAGCGGTGAGAGGCCACGAGGAGTACATGGTGGGTTGTCTCATTGCAGCCGTCCTCGTGAACCGAGTTCGTGTTTGTGATCCATGATTCAGCTACTACCACGCGTTGGGCCAAACCAATGGACCCTCTCGGCTTCTTAATCACCCTTGTCCTTTGTCCAGAGTTGCAAGTAGTTTCGTGTTTGTAGTATGTTTGGAGGCCGTCGCAGCGCTGACCGTAGGGGTGGGCTGTGATGCGGTAGGCACGTGGCGGATAAACCGGCGCCCGCTTGGTGTCACGGAACCCTGTTCACATCGCTTGGGGCTGTGAGCGAAACCCGGCGGATCTCCTCATGGATGGAACCCGAATAGGCGATAAACCTGACTAGGGATTTGAGTGTTTAGGTAGGCCGTGGCCGACACCCACGTTGGGCTTCCGCTTGAAGGTTGCCGAGTACATGTCGTGTAAACGGCGGTAAGTGGTGAGAGCGTGTGTGAAGAAGTACACCCCTGCAGGGTTAACATCATCTATTCGAATAGCCGTGTCTGCAGTAAAGGACTTCTGGGTTGCCTATAACAGTTCATAGACAAGTGAAAGTGGATACTTTAAAACACGCAAGATAAGCGTGAGTGCTATGGATGGCGTTCTCGTAGGGAGACGGGAGCGGATCCATAGTGGTGTATTGATATGGTGAATATGTGGACTCGTGTGCGCCACCTCAAAAGAGTTACTTGCAGTCGTAGTTTAGGATAGCCACCGAGTCAAAGCTGGCTTGCTGCTGTTAAACTCCACCATCCCCTTTGTTGATAATCATGCATATGTAGTTAGTTCGATGTAAGTCTTGCTTGGTACATTTGTACTCACGTTTGCCTATTTTATGTTTTTGCAGAGAGGCGTCGGTCTCGTTAGTAGTTCCGCGTGGACTTGACGCTTAGCTTGTTACCTCAGCTACGATCTTGTGCCCTCGGCAGATCTCGTAGATAGTCGCTTCATAGCCTTTTTCATTTATAGTTGTCTCGACTCGGACATGTTAAGCTTCCGCGTGTGCTTTGATTTGTATGTTCTCAATGTTGGGTCATGAGACCCTGTTTGTAATATCTCGCTCCTCGGGCCTAATGAATAAATACTTGAGTCGAGAGTCATGTTGTGATGCCATGTTGTATTTGCACATATCGAGCATATTGTGTGTATGTTATTGAAATGCTTGGTATGTGTGGGATCCGACTATCTAGTTGTTTATCTTTAGTAGCCGCTCTTACGGAAATGTCTCCTAGTGTTTCCACCGAGCCATGGTAGCTTGCTACTGCTCCTAACACTTAGGCTGGCCGCATGTGTCCTTCTTCGTTCTGTGTCTGTCCCTTCGGGAAATGTCACGCGATGAATACCGGAGTCCTGCTAGCCCAAAGCTACAGCCCGAACTTACTCGCTGATGACCGACACGTTCGATGCTGGGTCATGGATGTCTGTCCCTGTAAGTCTGTGCCACTTTGGGTTTACGACTAGCCATGTCAGCCCGGGCTCCTTATCATATGGATGCTAGCGACACTATCATATACGTGTGCCAAAAGGCGCAAACGGTCCCAGGCAAAGGTAAGGCGACACCCGTGGGAATACCGTGCGTGAGGCCGCAAAGTGATATGAGGTGTTACATGCTAGATCGATGTGGCATTGAGTCGGGGTCCTGACAATAGACGGCAAAAACACCAGCCCGCCGCACTTTGAGAGAGACGAGGAGTGAGAAGCGATACGGGTTGCTGGATTACTAGAGCTAGGTGTCGCACGGAAACCAAGAAATATGGTGATAGCATGGGTTAGCCATGTACTAGTACTATGGTGTAACTACACTGGGCTGTCGTGTTTCGTACTTTTCCAGTCCACTGTGGAGATGATTGGTTGATTTTATATTGCTGAATAATATAAAATATTATGAGTGCTGATCCTCCACCATGAGGTTTCTTGCTCCTTCTCGGTCGTCGGGAATCTATGTTCTTCCACTCTTTTTTTATACGTGAGCTTTGTTCATCCTTTTGCCAACATGCGAGACATCTAGCATCAAGGTGCACGTGGCATGCAAGAAAATGGAGATAATCAGATAAGCAGTGCGTAAGTGAGTCGTGCACTTCGATGGCACCTAGTACTACGCAATATTTTTTCTCCTTGATGGCACATGAATAGTGCATACTCAACGACGGAGCATGGGATGGTATCCATGAGATGGTCAGCCCTTTTTTGGAGAGAGTACGTACTACGTACTAAATAACTTTGATGAGTCCCGTCAACTCGCAGAACAATGAGAAGCTTTGCTTACTACGACTTCTCCCTCGCCAACGCGTGCGCGGTGGCTCACAACACGAGGAGAAACTTTTGCTTACAAGCCTCCTGCCCACCTATACAACCGCCTCGCGCTGGCCAATTCCTCTCCAAACACCTAGGGAGGCGGTTGAACCAAACAAGTCTAACTGTCTCCAATTTAACCCTCATGTTTGGATACTTTAGGGCTATTTGAGCCCCAACTAGCTCAAACTGACTCTAACCCATGGATCCAAATAGGGCCAAAGTTAGTCTTGGAAAACGCATTAAGCCCTATGTACATGGAGAGACGGAGTACATGATACGTACTAGCAAACGCTCACCATTGTCAGTAGTTCATTGGTTGGTTTCAATTTTTGATTCAGTTATTGTGCTGCAACCGCCAATATTCGTGTGTGGTTGTTTCTAGAGTAAAAAAAGGAGGTACTAGTACTTACTGTGGGAAAGGTGAAGTGATGGTTGCTTTGCCCGAGCAACTTATTACTCTAGGAATATGGGAGTACCAGCGGATTCAAGGAACAGAGAAATGATGGTTGCTTTGTCCGAGCAACTTACTGTGGCGAAGGTGGGGCTCTGTGAAAGTGCAACTAATCCCCGGGTGGTTTTGGTAATTAATAACAACATATATATCATTGAACTAATAGTTTCTTGAGAATCATTTCAGAAAGTTCAGTGATATGGATATGGCAATGACTGAAAAAGTGGACCCCTCAAAATGCTAAGGCAAGCATTGGCAAAAGCTCAAGACTCCATTTTTGGTTTAGTGATCCAAGATCACATTGAGTCCATAGGAAAGCCAATACTATTAAAAGGGGATGAGGTTATGTTAATGATCTGGTTGCTCAAAGTGCTTAGTGATATATCTCCTAAACTATCAGCAACTCTCACTACAAATATACACTCATAAGTAATCTCGGTCCCACCGATTTCCTAAACTCACCACACCGAGATGAACCACCTCACCATATAGCCAAACCCTAGAAATTTCGGATTTTTCGATTCGAACTCGGTCTCACCGAAACTGGTGTTGCCAAGCTTCAGAACCTTCATCATCAAATCGGTGTCACCGAGATGATGAAGTCGGTCCCACCGAGATTGGCAAACCCTAGTCTTTGGAAGAATCGGACTCACCGAGATTGTATTTTCGGTCCCACCGAAAATCCCAACGTTCACATGATTTGAACTTTCGGTCTCACCGAGTTGTCAACTTCGGTCTGACCGAGATTGGTCAAATATGTGTAACGGTTGGATTTTGTGTGGAGGCTATAAATACCCTCCACCCCTCTTCATTCGTGGAGAGAGCCATCGAAAGAACTACCACGCCTACCTTACATTTCGAGAAGAAAACTACCTACCCTTGTGTTGAGATCAAGTTGCTCCACTCCCACCATATGAAGCTTGATCTCTAGCCTTCCCAAGTTGCTTTCCACTCAATCCTTTCTTCCACCCCAGCCAAATCAAGGAGGAGAGTTGAGTGTTGGGGAGATTATCATTTGAAGCACAAGAGCAAGGAGTTCATCATCATCAACACCATCTATTACCTTTTGGAGGGTGGTGCCTCCTAGATTGGTTAGGTGTCGCTTGGGAGCCTCCGTCGAGATGTGGAGTTGAACCAAGAAGTTTGTAAGGGCAAGGAGATCGCCTTACTTGTGAAGATCTACCCCGAGTAAGGCTAGTCCTCCGTGGGCGTATGCCATGATGGCATAGACAAGGTTGCTTCTTCATGGACCCTTCGTGGGTGGAGCCCTCCGTGGACTCTCGCAGCCGTTACCCTCCGTGGGTTGAAGTCTCCATCAACGTGGATTGACGATAGCACCACCTATCGGAACCACGAGAAAAAAATCTCCGTGTCTCCAAATTGCGTTTGCTCTTCTCCACCTCTCTTTACTACATGTGCAATTTACTTTCCGCTGCCTATACTCTAGAATTGCATGTGTAGGGTGATACTTGACTTGATCATCATTGTGAACTTGCCAAAAACTTGTCTTTATCTAAAGGCTGAATTTTTATATTGTCAAGTAGTCTAATCACCCCCCCTCTAGATATACTTTCGATCCTACAAGTGGTATCAGAGCTTTGGTCTCCATTATATTGGTTTCCATTGCATTGGACTCCATAAGCTTGGTTTCACAACCTAGGAGAGTAAGGCGTCTAGTGAGGGTAATTTTCATAGAGGTCCTTACTTTGATGGTTCAAATTTTGCTAGTTGGAAGCATAAAATGAAAATGCATATTCTTGGACATAACCCTGCCGCATGGGGCATTATTTGTGTTGGCTTGCAAGGTGAATTCTTCGAGGAAGGAAAAGTTCCGGATCGTGAAGCTACAATGGATGAATTATGGATGTTGCAAAACAATGCTCAAGCTTGTGACATTCTCTTCAATGCTTTGTGTCCCGAGGAGTTCAACAAAATCAGCCGTCTTGAGAATGCAAAAGAGATTTGGGATACTTTGGTCGAAATGCACGAAGGTACCGAGTCCGTGAAGGAATCAAAGCTAGATGTTCTTCAAGGTCAACTTGAAAAGTTCAAGATGAAGGAAGGTGAAGGAGTCGCTGAAATGTACTCTAGGCTTGCTCTCATCACAAATGAGATTGTCGGCTTAGGAAGCGAAGAAATGACCGACGATTCATCATCAAGAAGATTCTCGAGCTTTGGATGGAAAGTATGACACCGTGTGCACTTTGATCCAAATGATGCCAAACTACAAGAATCTCAAGCCAACCAAGTCATTGGAAGAATTGTTGCTCATGAGATGACACTTAAAGATAAGGAAGAGCTTCACAACAAGTCAAGTGGTGCTTACAAAGCTACAATTGATGCTCCCACAACCTCAAGTGACAAGCTAGTTTCCAATGAAGAGATAAGCCTAATGGTGAAGAACTTCAACAAATTCTACAAGAGTAGAAGCAAGGAAAGAAGCTCAAAGTCTAGATCATATGATGAAAAGAGATCTTCTAGTCGTGATCGAATCTGCTACAATTGTGGAAGACCCGACACTACTCAAATGAGTGTTCGCTCCCCACAAGAGAAGAGAAGAATCTTCAAGAAGAAGAAGCTCAAGAGAAGAGTCACCTCGGAAAGAGAGAAGGAGTAGAGATGATCGTTATGAACGAAGACCCTCTCGGAGAAGCAAGGATTCGGAGAGGAAAGACAAGTCATCAAGGAGCTACACAAGAAGAAAACATCAAGCTCACGTAGGTGAATGGGTCTCCGGCTCCGACTCCCACAATCACTCCGAAAGAAGCTATCACTCCAACTCCGACTACAGTCAAGATGAAGGTGTTGCCGGTCTTGCTCTCGTGTCCTCCAACTCCAACTCCTATGACTTATTTGATTCACCAAATGAGGGAATTGGAAGATGCTTCATGGCTAAAGGCCCCAAGGTATCACACCCTGAATTTATTGACTTCAATAGTGATGAGGATGACTTGCTTGGTGAAGATGAGCTTTTACATGATAAATCTAGTGAGCCTAGTAATGATGAACATGCTAGTAGTCTTTATAGTCGAGAAGAGTCGAATGACAATGCTATGAAGGAGATTGAGCGTTTAACTAAAGAACTAAACACTCTTAAGTTAGCTCATGAAACAACTCAAGAAGATCATAGAGAGCTCCTAAGATCTCATGAGAAGCTACGCTTTGAGAAGCTCAATCTAGAGCAAGAACATGAGTTTCTAAAAGCAATCAATGACGATCTTCAAAGAAGAGTTCTTCATATCTTGCCAAACGACTTCTCTTGTCTAATTTCTTGCCACCTATTAAAACTAAGCATGACAAGCATAAGAAAATTCTTCATCTAGTAGTAACAATAACCATGCTAAATCCAATATTGTTGCTCCTAGTAGTTCTCTTGATTCCACTAACAATGTTTCAAGCCAAGTTACACTTGAGCAAGAAAATAGTTTATTGAAAGGGATTATAGAGAAAGGTGTCTACAAGAGCCTTGCGGAAGCAAGAAATTTGAGGAAATTGTTCGCAAGCAAGGAAGGCACCTAAGAATCAAGGAATTGGTTTTGAGCGAAAGTTCAACGCCGAGGGTGTTGAATGGGAAGAAGGTCAATATCCCACTCCAAAGTTTGTTTCTCAAAAGGAGAAGTACGATCCTACTTCTTCCAATGTGGAACAAGCTCAAGATGATCTTCCATCACAAGACCACAAGCTAAAAGGCAAGGACAAGCTTCAAGTGGAGATTGATGCATTTATTGAAGCACCTAAAGCCATGGTCAAGTGGGTTCCCAAGGAAACGTCAAGTTCTACTTCGTCAAGCTCAACTACAACCCCAAGGATTCCCATCAAGATGATGTGGATCCCGAAGAAGAAGAACTAGAAAGTTCTTGAGGGTGACTCCGCCAACATACTTCACTCACATTCATTTTGGCAAGAACTTGTGCAATCAACTTCCACATTGTGCACTAGTTCATGGAGTCACAAACCCTCTTGTTGGTAAGTCAAGGGACAAGGTAATCATTGCTTTCATGGACATCATCTATTGTGTACTTCAATCTATGTCCATGGATATCCTTGTTTGTTCCTTGTGGGACTAACCCATGTAGGTATTGGAAGTGCCCGAATCCAAAGGACTGCTCCCAACTCTTGATGATCTTCATCAACATTGAGCATCCACATCTTCAACATCTACATGAAGTCTTCTACGACAACCCAAGGTTAGTTTGACCCTTTAAAAGGGGTTCTCACATCTAGGGGGAGCTTTGCTCTAAAGAATTGAGCTAAAGCATCTTCAAATGATGTGAACACATCAATGCTTTATGTAAAAGTGGTAACCCCACTTGTGCTTAAACGATGAGTATGGCCTATGATCAAATGTTCTCATTTGACTCCTAAGTCAATATGCTCATATAAAGATGACCTAGTCATCGACAATTGTGTGATAGTAGCTAGAGTCTTGTTTGTGCATGTTTGACACATATTTCATTTGCTATCTTATTGTGTGAGCATGTTGGATGCATGATTTTATCCATTCGAGGACATCCATTTGTTGTTTTGGTCTTTTTGATTTTTCTGACCAAATGGATGGACAAGAATGCCTAAGTTCCTCCCCTAGCTATCTATGCTTTCTTGTCTCAAATTCTATTCATGCTTATATCACAAACTTTGAACAAGTCATTGTCGGATCCACCGAGTGAGGAGCACTCGGAGCCACCGATCCGTCAAAGGCTAAACTTCCAAAACCTTCTAAGTGATTTCGGTCAGACCAACCCACTCAAACTCGGTCAAACCGAAAGCACTTGGATTGATCTAGGTTTTCACCTCGGTGAAACCGAGTTGTACTTTTCGGCGTGATCAAGTGTGTAATCGTCATAGTTATCCATCTCGGTGCCACCGAAGTTTTACAACTCGGTCCCACCGACAAAGAAGGGTATATATACTCCGAGGGCAGCGCGTTGATTCCTACTTCAAAACGCCTCACCCCACACCCTTTGCTTTGCCGTCGCCGTGGTCTCCGGATCGCCTCCGTTGCCGCTCAGGCGCCCGCCGCAGTCTCCGTCGCCGTCAACGGACATTCTCTCCGCGCCGTTGCCGTCGTAGAGGAACTCCACCAAGTTAGGGTGAGTTTCGATCCCACTCGTGCTCCCATCTCCGATTCTATGCACGATTGGTTTGCCTAGCATCTTGCCACGTTTGAGATCTTCCTTAACACCAGATTAGTTCGTTAGAATGAAATTTGAGTAAAAGTTTTAGGGTTAGGTTTCCGCCGAACACATCTCGGTGAGACCGATTTTACATTCTCGGTATGACCGATTTGGCCTCGCATTGCCTGCACCTTCGGTCCAACCGAAGTTGTGCAAATCGGTGCGACGAAATGAGGATTTAGTGAAACCCTAGTGTTCTCAGCAGGATCAAACCCACTTCGTGCCACCGAAAGTGGTGTGAATGCTTCTGTTTGGACACTTCGGATTCACCGAATTTTAAACTCGGTCTGACCGAAATGTCTTCTGTGAAAACCTAAAACTGAAATTTGAACTCATTTTTTGCAAAATCTTCGCAGTTTGTGATAACTCTTCTACTCGCCTACACCTAATCTATTCACAGGTTGTCACCATGTCGATGCCGTGACAGCCGAACAGGTCTGAGTCACCAATTGCTGATATTCCAGAGGCGGGCACTAGTCCCGAGGCCAAGAGCTTTTCAGATGATGGTGAAAGGAGCACACCAAGTGGTTTGCCTCCTGCAGCCACCAGGCGAAAGAAGAGGAACTCGATGAAGAAGACTCGATTTCATTCTTGAGGAAGAGGTCTCCTCCAAGCCAAAGAGAAAAGTTGTTGCCAAAGAGCATCAAGGGCAGCAAACCAAGAAAGGCACCAGCAAAGTGAAGAAGTCCACTGTTGCCAAGAAACTGAGTATGGAAGAGGAAACTTCAAGCAAGGTGAAGAAAACTTCCAAGAGGAAGAGGATTGTGCATGATGAAGCAGCAGATGATGATGATGATGAGGAAGCACCCCAGCCTCCTCCTCAAAGTCTAAGTTCATGGGTGATGCCATCGGCGGGAGCCCTTCTAAGTCCAAGCCATCTGCTCCAAAGAAAGGCAGCTCAAGCCAAGCCTGTTGCCAAGCCCAAGAAGACTGTCAGGAACATTCCAGCTTCAGAGAAGAGGAAAGATGATGTGCCACCAGCTGTGTCAGATGATGAGGCACCTGTCTTGCTGAAACTTCGTCAGAAATTGCCACTTCACAATGATGCTCATCCTCAAGCTGAGAACATGAAGGAAAGAAAGGATAGAGGTCTCAGGCTATGGAGACAAGCTGATCCATATGCTGTGAGGAGAAGAACTGTTGTTGATCCAAGGTTCCACACCACAGAGCAGCAGGACTTCTATGAGACTGTGCTGATGGACAAGAAGCTCATTGTTGCAGACACTAGATATGTTGACTGGGCATACATTGACAGTGAAGAGCACAGAGACTTCTTTCCACATGTGCATGAGAGCTTCACTGCATGTGGTGTTGCAGATTTTATTGGTCAGAAGCTGACAGATTGGAATGATTAGGTGATCATGCAATTCTATGCCACACTCATTTCTATCCGATGGAAAGATCACATGGATGATCAAGGCCAAAGATTCTCTTCAACTGTTGAAGAATGGGCAGCACTGCTGAATGCTCCAGTGCAGAGAGAGGATGATGTTGATGTCTATGGTATTCCCAAGAAGAACCATGAGTCTATGAAGAACATGTACAAAGAGGTACCAGCTAAGGATGTGGAAATCTGGAAGCTCGGCTCAGTGTATCATCTCCAGGCAGGTCTACCTACCACAAACACAATTCTGAGGCATACCTTGATGCCCAAGTCTGGAGATCATCGCATGATCAGAGGATATTCTATCAACATGCTGCATATACTTGATGAGAAGGCACCTTTCAAGGTGATGGATTTGATAGTTGAGACTATCAAGAGGACTGCAGCAGACCAGAAGAGGTCGTGTGGATTTACCCCGCACATTCAGATGCTTATCAATGCCAAGTTTGGCACGGGCACATACTTGTTGGATAGACCACACTTGCCACTGCAGCTTGAGCATGAGGACAATGAAGTTGTGATGGATGAGGAGGACCCAACGTCAGTTGAAGGTCAAGCAAAGATAGAAGCTGCCAAGAAAGCTAAAGCTGAGAAGGAAGCAGCAGCAGCAGCTAAACCCAAGAGTGTTGGAGAACAGCTCCTTGAAGCTACCCAGAGGATTGAACAACGCCTGGCCAGCATTGTGCAGTCTCAGGAGAGTCTTGAGAGGATTGTTGAAGACAAGATCCATGCTCGGATGTCAAGTCGATCAAGTGCAAGTCACCACAACAAGCTTGAGGCGGATATCGAGGAAGCAAAGAGGGAGAAGGAAGAGCTCATGCGAGAGATGCAGGATGACCTAGTCCAGATGATTATGAACAGCCTGCTCCGGTTCCCACAAGACCCGATCACTGCTATTCCAAAGGATGACACCAGGACTACAGCCTCAAAGACTCCCACAGCTCCATCGGTTCCAGCTCCAGCTCCAAAGGACCACTCCTCCAAAGAAGACAGACATCACCAAGCCTTTGCAGATGCAGCCATCTCAACTCCATCAACCCAGACAGGAGCCGCCAGCAGACTCCCTAGTGACGTTTAGCTCTATACCTTTTCGAACTTTTTGGTAACTTGTTGCCAAAGGGGGAGAAATTGTATAGATCATAGGACTTCGAGAGAGAGAGTGCTTTGTCTTTGCGCTTTTGCTCTTTCGTTTATTTGCGGTCTTTTTGAGGTACTTTTGAGATTTTCCGTGTGTTTGATACTACGTTTGTTCTACATTGATGAGTGCTTGGTCGTACTATGCTTTAATGTGTGCTTAATGCTTATCATATGCTATTCATATCTTGTATGACCATTTACTCATGTCTTGGTGATTGGGTGCATGCTATTCATTCTTATCATTTTGTGCGCTCCACCAAGATGTATGTGACATGGAAGAGTGACCCATGATCCTAATCGATTGTGCATTTGCATTCAAACGCAAATCTTAAATAATGCACAAATTTAGGGGGAGCTCTTGCTTATCACATACTTCTCAAAGCGACGATATTATTCATTGATTATATCCTTTGTCGAAGCTTTGATCTATATGTTGTCATCAATTACCAAAAGGGGAGATTGAAAGTGCAACTAATCCCGGGTGGTTTTGGTAATTAATAACAACATATATATCATTGAACTAATAGTTTCTTGAGAATCATTTCGAAAGTTCAGTGATATGGGTATGGCAATGACTCAAGAAGTGGACCCTCAAAATGCTAAGGCAAGCATTGGCAAAAGCTCAAGACTCCATTTTGGTTTAGTGATCCAAGATCACATTGAGTCCATAGGAAAGCCAATACTATTAAAAGGGGATGAGGTTATGTTAATGATCTGGTTGCTCAAAGTGCTTAGTGATATATCTCCTAAACTATCAGCAACTCTCACTACAAATATACACTCATAAGTAATCTCGGTCCCACCGATTTCCTAAACTCAGTCACACCGAGATGAACCACCTCAGCCATATAGCCAAACCCTAGAAATTTCGGATTTTTCGATTCTGAACTCGGTCTCACCGAAACTGGTGTTGCCAAGCTTCTGTAACCTTCTGTCATCAAATCGGTGTCACCGAGATGATGAAGTCGGTCCCACCGAGATTGGCAAACCCTAGTCTTTGGAAGAATCGGACTCACCGAGATTGTATTTTCGGTCCCACCGAAAATCCCAACGTTCACATGATTTGAACTTTCGGTCTCACCGAGTTGTCAACTTCGGTCCGACCGAGATTGGTCAAATATGTGTAACGGTTGGATTTTGTGTGGAGGCTATAAATACCCTCCACCCCTCTTCATTCGTGGAGAGAGCCATCGAAAGAACTACCACGCCTACCTTACATTTCGAGAAGAAAACTACCTACCCTTGTGTTGAGATCAAGTTGCTCCACTCCCACCATATGAAGCTTGATCTCTAGCCTTCCCAAGTTGCTTTCCACTCAATCCTTTCTTCCACCCCAGCCAAATCAAGTGAGGAGAGTTGAGTGTTGGGGAGATTATCATTTGAAGCACAAGAGCAAGGAGTTCATCATCATCAACACCATCTATTACCTTTTGGAGGGTGGTGCCTCCTAGATTGGTTAGGTGTCACTTGGGAGCCTCCGTCGAGATGTGGAGTTGAACCAAGAAGTTTGTAAGGGCAAGGAGATCGCCTACTTCGTGAAGATCTACCCCGAGTAAGGCTAGTCCTCCGTGGGCGTATGCCATGATGGCATAGACAAGGTTGCTTCTTCGTGGACCCTTCGTGGGTGGAGCCCTCCGTGGACTCTCGCAGCCGTTACCCTCCGTGGGTTGAAGTCTCCATCAACGTGGATTGACGATAGCACCACCTATCGGAACCACGAGAAAAAATCTCCGTGTTCCAAATTGCGCTTGCTCTTCTCCACCTCTCTTTACTACATGTGCAATTTACTTTCCGCTGCCTATACTCTAGAATTGCATGTGTAGGGTGATACTTGACTTGATCATCATTGTGAACTTGCCAAAAACTTGTCTTTATCTAAAGGCTGAATTTTTATATTGTCAAGTAGTCTAATCACCCCCCCTCTAGACATACTTTCGATCCTACACTCTGTGATTTGACTGATCACTAGTTGCCAAGCAACGACCGGGGTGAATCTTTCCCTGCAGTTGTGCACTCAATATTGCTGCATGGCAGGTGGAGCCGAATGAAGGATGTCCCACATGTCGGCGAAACGAAGTTGAATTGTTTCTGGCATTGCTATCAATCCTTCAGGATTTGTTTATATGTACGCATCATTTTAATGAAATTGTACTGTGATGCTATGAAGGTTTCAACTTTGGTTCCCACGGAAAAAAAAGGTTTCAACTTAGGACTCATGTGTCTTGCCTCAAGTTTATCTCGTTACAACATTCCATCAAATACAAATGAAACTACCATGGCTGCTAATGCATCTCAAAGGTTCGCGGATCAGCATCGATATTCACATCAGAACTGAACACAAAGTTGTGAGAAGGTGTACAAATAAATAAAAATATATAATTGATCGATGTTGTTCAGAGGCATGGCTCCATTTCCTTGGCACAAGTGTTCATTGCTTGGCAGCTAGTTTCACCCAGCTCAGAGCCAAAAAAGAGGTATATGGAGGACACCACAATCCGATCATTTTGTGCAGCTCCACTAAAATCGAGCGGACCATCCATGTTTGCAAAGATATCCAATCAGTGTGATTACAATAATAGTGGAACTAGATGATGAAACATACCACACACAAATAGAAGCCATTCACCTCACGATCTCTCTTTAGGACTAACTACTTGTTGGAGAAGATTAGGCACGGAGTTGGATGGGGAGGATAGCAAACCAATCTCCCTTTCTCGCAGTCCCACGAAATGTAAAAACGTTGCCACAAGTGATATTTTGGCGAACTGCACAAAACACTCTTAAGAAAAAGTGATTTGTTCAGTTCACCAAATGGTCGCAATAGCAAATGGATAGCCCTGTTTGCAAAAGGAGGTAGAAAGGAAACAATTACTGCCCAATAACACGAGTTGAAGGCACATACGCCGACAAAAAAGAAGCATATTCCATGTAATAAGGGAAAGATAGCACATGGTGGTTTATCAAAATGGTTTGAGGACAAGATTGCAAGATGGGAAGTATACGCTTATGCAAACAACTAAAGAAGATCCACATGCAGCAACATGAGAAGATGGGTAGTGGAGCAAGGCCGGAGGAAGCTGTACCTGAGTGTCGTCGGGATGTTACTAGGAGAGCACCGGCGTCCGGGATCTTCCCATATTACGGCAGCGAGCAAGTAGCGAAGGCCCTAACGCACCGGAGCTTGGTCAGAGAGAATGGCGGGTACCGCAGATTGGGACGTGCTGCGTCAACGCCGTCGAACGGAGAGACGATGCACATCCTCCCTTTCCGTCGGTGGATGGGATGCGGCCGAATCACTGACCAACGCTGAGAGAGAGAGGCCACCTCCGCCTTGTGTGAGATGGTGTG
Source organism: Aegilops speltoides (assembly GCA_021437245.1). NCBI lineage: Eukaryota > Viridiplantae > Streptophyta > Magnoliopsida > Poales > Poaceae > Aegilops > Aegilops speltoides. The sequence continues at coordinate 444,336,048 of CM038144.1, forward strand.
ACGAGAGACAAAACCATTTTTCCATTTTCCCCATGGCAATCATTTTATATTTTGTTCCTTCTAGGCATGGTACCCGACCCTCCTTTGAGTAAACAACCGCTACACACGTCAAATTATCACGCGAGCTACCTTTTCGTACAGAAACGAACTCCATTGTGTACCCGCGTGGGTGTGGCCGGGAACGAGACGTGAGTACGTGTGTCCTACGTGCGCCTCTTCTTTAGGTGCAGGTACATACATGGGTGGGTGTGAGGGAGATGGTTTGTGCGAAATAGAGGCAATGTGTCGATGATATCTCAAACAAAAAAACGTAACATATGCAATGTGTGTGAAACGTAGTCATGGATGTGAGATATCGATAGAATTGAAAATAGGGATTAAGTGTGTGGCTGCGTGATTGATAAAGAGTGCCATTGAATTTGTGTTTGCCCACGTCCAAGATACAGGGCGGCTGGCCTACTGGAATTTGAGAGGGCAGAGGTGCAGTTTTTTCTCTGTGGCATGGATACCTACCTACAACGTTTAACTATCGGTGTGTGGGGGGGAGGGGGCAGAGGCCGATCGACTAGTATATGTGTGGGGAAGGAGGGAGATCGATCGGCATCCATGGATATGTGTAGCAGAGGAATAAGGTTGGGAGAAATACAAAGGTAGAGTGTCAGAGGGTTGGTGGTGGAGTGGCGTCTCACAAATGGTGGGAGAGGCCTGCTAGACAAACGGAGGGTATGAGTGCAATATCAATGAGGGCGAAGGATGTCTGTCTGTCTATGTTGTCTGTATATGCACATGCATGTGAGAGACGGGTCGGGAAGTATGCAAGGATGATGAGGGGAGATGATATGGTTGTGGTAAGCATACGTAACTACATAGGAATATCAATCGTCGTGTGTCCGAGAAAGGGAGAGACATAACTAGCGAGGTAAGTGTATCAGTGCATGGGGAAAACGAATTATAGTCAACCTGGCTATATGTAGGGAGATTGGTACGTATACATGCATGCATGTGTTAGAAGCAAATAAGGTCTGGAGAGACAGACAGGGGGAGAGGGGTGCGGCTAGGAGGTGGTGCGAGAGGCCTACCATGTCGAGGGGGGAGGAGTGTGCAAGAATGAGATCAATGAACAGAGGGGCGGGAGTGTGCACCTACGTGGAACCGTATTAGACATAGGGGGGCATGGACGGTGAGAAGAGAAGAGGGGAAGTATATATGTGTTTGTGGTAGGCACACTCGGCTAGAGAGGTATGTCGACCGGTGTGTGCCGGAAAGAAGGAGCTGGGGGGCCTACACACACCGTGGGTGAATGACCTAAAGAGAAATAACGAACGTGCGCAATGGAGGGGGCGCTGAGGGAGGGTGAGAGGGGCCGGGCGTGTGCATGCACGATAGAAAGTTGGCGCTAGCTAGCTACAAATAGAAGAGGATCGTGAAGGTGTAAAAGACGAACAAACATCATAATGCATTATAAAAAAGTGGAAACAGATACTTGAAGAAGATATCATAATGTAGAACATTGATTATAATTTGGGCTAATGTGTGGCTTTTGCAGCTCAGGGCTAAATACTTGTCATAATGTAGGGGGAAGGGCACTATACTTTGTGTGATAAACATGGTGTACGTATGGAACATGGTTTAGATTATGAATATATAGTTAGTACATCAAATGTACTATTATTTGGAATCAACATCAAGTGTATTCAAAAAATAGAATTTGAGTTCATATAGTACAAATAGTTCATATCTATCTCTATAGTAATCATGTGGTGTGTTATTAAGGTAATACATGAATGATGGTTGAAGTTGGCAACAATCATGATGTCGGGGAAACCGATCCACGAACACCAATGGGGCCAGCGGACCGGGCCCCTTTCGGTTCGGCAAGGGGCAGAGATCGCACGAAGGGCAGATCGAGGCGAAGCACACGAGCGGTTTACCCAGCTTCGGAGCTCTCCGGAGAGATAATACTCCTACTGCTGCATGTCTGAGTGTATTGAGTTCTTGCTCGGGATGCTGAGTGCTACAGTACACACTAGCTGCTAACGAGACCGAGCGTGAGTGTTTTCTGGTTTCGAACCCCCCCCCCCTACGTTGCGCATGGGCCTCCTTTTATATGCTCAAGGGGTCAACGACAGGTGGCAACGCAAACAAGGGTAAAAATGGAAAAATGTTGCGGTTGGTACAACTACCGCATAAAGGTACCATACCTAACTCGACGGCAGGGACAAAGGCATTAAATGCCCGTCTGCGCCGCTCAAATAGTGCAAAAGGGACCGTCGGGGACGCCACCGCTGCCATGATAGCAATCTTGCCGCCGCCATCACAAGCGCACCGCTGGCTGCACAGCCTTCTCTTGCCACGCTACCGAAAGGTCCTGTAGGCGACACGCTGGTGGATGTGCTTTGAGCGCGGGCACAGAGTGGTAGCTTGTCAGCTGCAAGCGCCTTTGCCGCGATCATTGTCTTGTCGCGTCCGGAAGCTTGTCGCCATCGGCCTTGCCGGACGCGTGGTAGCGTCGCGCAAGTTCCTTGAGGTGCCTTGGTTGGCCTTCCCGGCAAGCTTCTCTTGCCCGGGTCTTGTCTCCTTCGCTTGAATACTTTGTTCTTGAATGGCTCCAAAGGAACCATAGAGGACCTTGGCGGTCACCCGGCAAGCCTTGCCGCGGGGTGCTGCGACTGCCCGTGCACAAGTTCGGGATACTAGGGTACCCCTACTCTAGTACACCGACAGGAGCCCCCGGGCTTGGGCCACACACGATGCTGAGCGTTGTTGGGCCAGGCCCAAAACAGGGCACGGGCACGCGCGGCCTGGGTTACGCCGTATCTTACTCTGTATCCACCGCGCCTTCCCCGAACGGCACGCGTCGAATGTGGCGTCGTGGGAGAGATCGTGGGTGGTTTCTTTATTTGGAAAGGCGGAACGTCCGCCCCCTCCCCCTTTATAAGCAGGGGAAACAGGGGCAGTTCGCCCATCTCGCCACTTGCTATTCCAATCTCAGAAACCTCCGCCGCTCCTCCCTCTAAAAGAGAGCAGCGCTCCGCCCCCCCATCGCCACCAGCACCACCAACGCCGTCGATCTCCCCCACCACCTCTGCCATGGCTCAAAGTCGACAAGGGAAGGGCGAAGTCGATCGAGGCGAGCGGCTCACGGCGCAAGGAAGGAGCAGTAACCTTCTCCCCCAAGCTCGCCAAAGGAGCTAAGGGAGTATTACTACCTCTTCGGTCGACGGAGATGCGAAGATCCACAAGACGAAGGTACTCTCACCGCCGCTGAACGGGCTCAATGGATATCCTTCTTCGCGTTGTTCTTCTCGCGGGCTCTGCCCGCCTTTCTCTGAATTTTTCTACGACATTATGAACACCTACGGGTTCCACCTCCTTGACTTCACCCCCAACGCCGTTCTGACCATGGCAGTTTTCGCACATCTCTGCGAAAACTTTGTCGGAGTCCATCCAAATGTAGCTCTTTTCCGCCACTTCTTTATGCCCCGAGTTGAGAGAGGGGAGCCTTTATCCGGCGGAATCGCCTGGATCTCGAGAGCCGGCAAGAAGGAAGCTTATCTGGAGGGAGAGCTCCGCGGCAAGTGGGAGGAATGGAGAGCAAACTGGTGCTGGATCGTCGAGGAGAACCCGCAGCCATTTACCGCCTTGCGCCAAGCCCCAGTAGCGCGCGGCAACGATTGGAGCAGCTTGGCCCCGGAAGACGATAGGCTGAAGATTGCTGTCACCCGGATCATACGCCTCAGGCTTGCCGGGCTAACTGTAGGCGCCGTTGGCGCAGATTTTCTTCGCCGCAGACGCTTCTTCAGAGAGAGAGGAGACCTACCGATTTCGAATGTGGCGGATATCATGAGGCTGCGCCCGGGCCTCAACTTCAATTTCACTGTCCTGGAACTAGACGCGATGCTCTCGAATCTGTAAAGCACGACCCAAAGATCCCGGCGTTCAGGTTGCCGAAGCGTCGCTGCTCATTGCAGTAACAACTCCTCGCTCGACCGCATCCGTGCAATTATGCCGTTATGCGACTCGCATGGAATTGTCCCCACTTGGCAAGAGCCTACAGACGACGTCGTGCAGGAATTCTTCGACGGCTTGGTGGAAGTTGCGGTCCGCGCCGATGAACAGAAGAGCCTTACTCGCGACACCACCGACGCGGAGATGCAGCGCATCGCCACTAGGCTGGAAGAGGCGGCGGCAGCCGCTACCGCGGGCGAGTTTGGATTCACCGTGGAGGAGGCGGAGGCAGCAGAGGCGGCAAGCCTTGCCGAGCGAGAGTGGCTTGCCGGCGAGGAAGAGCTTGCCGGGCCTGATGTGGAGTCGAGCGAGCCCGTCGAGGGTGCGAGCGGCTCGTCAAAGACCAACTCCTCTTCCTCCTCATCCACGGACAGCTCGCCGCAAGCAGAGCCCCCAGCTCCACCAAGAAGGCGTCTCCGCAAGGCCGGGGACGTAGCGGGGCGGCAGACGAGTCAACAGCTGTCGTGCCGCGACGCGCTTCCATCAGGCAAGCACCGCTGCCGCGGAGCACCTCACGCCGCTGCGGTAATCGGAGCGGGTCCTCCTGCACCACCGCTTCTGCTCCTGCCGCTTCTCACAAGCGCGCGGCGGCCGGAGCTGGGTCGCCCTGCACCACCGCCACTACCCCCGCCAAGCGGACAAGGGAAACTACCCGTCTGCCTCGTCGCGCCAGAGCTAAGCCGGACTTCGACCTCTCCGCGCTCAGCTCCGACGAGGAAGAAGAAGAGTAAGATTCTTTGCTGTACTTGTAGTTCTTCAATTTTTGCTGTTTTATCTTGTATCTGATTTGCTTTACTCTGTCGTGTCGGGGAACGAGCACCTATGGGGCAGGGAGCCCCTTCTGGTCCGGCAGGGGGGGCGAGGGGCGCACGAAGAGCAGATCGAGGTCACACACGCGGGCGAGACGGGATTTTTACCCAGCTTCGGAGCTCTCCGGAGAGATAAAACTCCTACTGCTGCTTTGTGTTTGTATTTTGTTCTTTGCTCGAAAGCGTGGGTATGCTGTTGTCTCCAAACTGCGGAACCCTAGTGTGGAAAAGTTCCGAACCCTTTCTACGTGCGCATGGGCCTCCCTTTTATAGTCTAAGGGGGTCACCGATAGGTGGCAGCCTAGGAAGAGGGGCAGAAAGGTAAAAACGTGGGTTGGTACACTGCTGTGTATAGTATCCCCTACCTAACTCTGACGGCAGGGGACAAGGGCATTTAATGCCCGTCCGGTCGCCCCAACAGTGCAAGGAAGCGACCGTTAGGGGCGCCACCGATCGCCACGATGGCCTCCTTGTCGCCTTCGCTACCACCTCGCCTCGCTAGGTTGCCCACCGCCGCCACGTGCTCCGTGAGCGGTCTCGCGCGACACATCGCCGGGTGGGCTGGAGAGCGAGAGGTGGCCTTGCCGCGGCAAGCGCCTTTGCCGCGCCGTCGTCTTGACGCACCAGCTTAGCTTGTCGCCGGGCCTTGCCGGACGCTTGGGCGCCGCGCAAGTTTTATGAAGTGCCTTGGTTGGTTTCCCGGCAAGCTCCTTGTCGGGTTTGTCCTTCCCGGCAAGCTTCTCTCGCCGGGGCCTTGTTCTTCCCGACAAGCTTCTCTTGCCGGGGCCTTGACTTCTTTAGTTAATACTTTGTTCTTGAGTGGCAGTAGATGGGAGTGACGGAGGGCTTTGGCGGGCGTCCAGCAAGCCTTGCCGCGGGGTGCTGCAACCGCCCGTGCCCAAGTTCGAGGTACTAAGGTACCCCTACTTTAGTACACCAACAGGAGCCCCCGGGCCTGGGCCATACACGGTGCCGAGCGCTGTTGGGCCAGGCCAAAAACAGGGCACGGGCATACGCGGCCTGGGTCCAAGCCGAATCCGCTCCGAATCCACCGCACCCTCCCGTAACGGCACGCGTCAATCGCAGCATCGTGGGAGGCGTGGGTGGTGTGCGCGATTTTCGAGGCGCCTACCCCCGTGATCACGGGGCAGGCCAAGGTCACTTCATCTGTCGCCCCGGCTTCGCCTCCCCGCCACGCGGCTCCCATGCGCGTGGGGTCGTGGGAGGTGAAGGTGGGAAACCGAGCCGTCACGGGCGGAGGCAGTGGGTCGGCCCCGATCCTCTGCTCTTCTCGCGCCTTGATTGGCCGAGCGGGGCGGCCGACCCCCACCTCGCTCCTTTAAGAAGGGCGAGAGGGGAGCGCAGGAAACCGCACTTCCTCATCTTCTTCTTTCCCCATCCTTTGCTCCCCTTTTCCTCATCCGCTATGGAGGGAGGGAATCCTGGCCCTTCATCGGTGGCGGCGAGGGTCGCCGCCAGACAGCGCATCCCTCCCTACCCCACGCCCGTGGCGGCAGAGCCAGCCACAAGGGGAAGAGGGAGGGGGCGGCGCAGCATCTCCGCCTCCACCGGCGGTTCTTCCCCTCACGGCGGTCCATACAGGGGACGATCCTTGGGAGTTCTTCGCTGCTGTGCTGGCACTCGTCGTCGTCTCCGGCTTCCGCCCCGCTTATGGCGCGATGGAGCCGGACCCGCCCGAGACGCCGAGATTGCACATGAGGGGCTGTGGATCAGCGGCACGCGAGTCAGCGTGTATCCCCAGCCCCGGTGTGATGTATCTCGATCGAGGGTGGAAGACGTCACCAGATCCACAGCTTGACGGCGGGGTTCACCTCCATTTTGTTAATGGAGGGCGACCTTCTCTCCGTCAAGGTCTTGGGGACTCCAAAGATCCGGCGAGATGCTGCGTGACAGATCCTCCGATAGCTAAGACTCCCCTCGCGAGAGTGACGAGGAGGAGAGCGACAGCGACGACGAGGGCGGCGGTGGGCCCGACTAGGCGTCGGCCGTCGCCTCAAGGCCACCGGCGACCCCATCATCCGGTCGCCAGCCTTCAACTCCCCGGGTCGCCTCCTTGGGCGGCCGGGCGAGGGAGGCTGCAGAAGAGGAAGAGGGTGGCGGCAAGGCCGCAAGTCGGAGTACGAGGCGCGGTGCCCTCGACAACAGGCTTGATGTCCCGCCGCCTGCCTTCGAGCTCTCGCTTCGGCGCCTGCCTCCACCAAGCCTCGGCTGGCCCC